>OY986435.1:193320341-193920341 GCA_963920525.1 Dichetophora obliterata
CGCTTCTCGGAAGACATCTGCCCCTCAAAATTGACTGCCTCTTCTTCTCCCTCCGTAGAAATGTTCATGTGCATGTCTAAAATATTCTTTTATTAATTTTAAATCAATTAATCAATGATATCAATAAAATTATTTACCTTTGAATGTTGGTTGCCAAAATTTTACTTGAAGTAATAATATAACTTGCATATATTTCTTGACATTCACAGTGTTACCGTTGTCACTTTTCAATGAAAAAAAAGTAGTAAGAACAGAAAATTTTTCTTACGAGCTGGATTCTCTTTCAAGTAATTTTGACAAGGAAAAATTACTTTTCGCTTACTTTTCAGATTTATGTATGAAAATAAGCTTTACTTGAGAGCTGGAAACAGGCCTTAAACCAAAAAGGTTCTAAATTACTCGCAAAACACTAACAAAAAGATGAACTTGCTCAGTAGCTGGTTCATATCGCTGAACTTTTTTTTCGCTTCGCTACGGCTCCATAGATGTCGCTTTTTGTTTAGTTTTTATGATTAATAGTCAACCAGTGCTGGTAAAAAGAAAAATCTTTGCTGTTCAGTCATATCATCGTCGGCAATGCCCCAAGCGGTCATAAGCAGTACACCCAGAAAAAAAATTGTAAATTCAACAAATTTACACTTAATTTTAAGTAGTTTTTGCATTCGTTTTGTGGTCAACAAAACAAGTTGACTACAACTCAATTTGTTACTAATACCAACAATTTATAATGTAGTTACAAGAGCAGAATTTGTTAATGTAACAATGAAAGTATTTAAAATAACTAAAAAAAAAACTTAAATTTAACAATTGTTTAATTTAAACGAACTAAATAAGAGCCTTGTTATTTCAACAATGCAATAATTTTAATAAATTAAGAAGAGAAGTTGTTTTTAATACTGAAGGGCAAAAAACTTACCTATACAAATAAGAGCAATCAAACTCACATTTATAATCGTTTTAATTTTATGTAAAATATATAATTATATTTATTTATTATCACGGCTTTAAAAAAGAGTATATACACCAAAATAAAAACGGTGTTACTATCCCGAGAAGCAATTTCATATTTTGTGTCAATAAAGTATATGATATATGTCCGGTGCCCGTGTCGGTAAATGTCCGACCTCTGCACCGAAAGAAGTGCTAGTTCTGGAACACCTTGGGCAGGCACATTATACGAACGAAGACCGATTCGGGCACTCGTAAGTTGATTGTGTCCGAAAAAAGCCGCTCATTTTTTAACTTTTTATTGAAATAATGCAGACTTTGTACGGTACCTTTTTAGGTGCCTTTCAAGGCACTTGTTGGGCATGTTTCGGGTACATTATAGTTAAGACTCAGGCCAGTTTCAAAACATATCAGCTACTTTATTGACAGAATATATCAATTTTTTTCTCGGGTCCTGTTCGCTGAAGCTCGTTTCCATTCGGCTTAATATATATGTGCGATTATATTTTTTTTCATAAACTTCGCACTTTTCGTTACTACTCGTAGCTTTTAAAAATAAAATTGAGTCTGATACTCTGGACTTTTGTGCCTGAGTAGTTTGATACGGACAGAAATTGTTTCTCGGGTATATCACCGAAATGGTGTTACATAGGGCCCATCCGAACGGTGTTAATTTTCTTGTATCCGTTTGTGTCTCTCCAAATGGATATTCTAACAATACCCAAAAAGGAGTGAAACTTAACACCAATTGGTGTTTATCCCTCCTGTGTATACGAAGGTACCCGGGTACCTTTTGCAATTTTAAAGCAAAAAAAGGTAACTTTCGTCCAAGGAACTATATACTGAAATCTTTAGTACCTTCCTAAAATTTATTTTTTTATTCAATAAAGTTTCTATATTGCAAAGAAAATGTTTTGGCAAGTTTTTATGAAAGATTTTTAAGTACTACCCCTTCGTCTTATATGAAGGTACCCGGGTACCTCCGGATAAAATACATGCGAATTCGAACTGTTATGGTCTTTGTCGATTTTTTACGTTCAGAAAATCACGTACTGATGCAATCAGGATGAAGGATTACAAAGTTACTTTGGATTTTTTCATTCATATCTAGTTTCTTTCATACAAATAGTGTAAAGGTACCTGGGTACCTTCGTATACACGAAAGGGGAAATTTTAGGTATACACATGATTTTTTCATTTACATAAAGTTTCTCTCATCGTATAAAGGTACCCGGGTACCTTCGTATACACGAAAGGGGGATATTTTTCGTTTACACATGAGGGTTATTTGAAGTGAAAGAAAGTTTTTTCAAATGGATAAAATCAAATGATACAACAATTAAGTGAAACGTTAACACCGTTTGAACATTTTCATATTATCAGAATGATGTTAGTTAAAAACCAACATTAGATACATTCTTAAACTCCAAATGGTGATTAAGAAATAAATATTTTTGACAATATATTTCACTGCTTATGGCAACTTTACAAAACCGGCACTTTTGGCAATTTTTTAAAGCGCCAAATTAAAAAATTATTTTTTTTATTGCCCAAATAAGATAAAAGGTCTGTTCGTGATGCGCCAACTGCTTTTGCTTCACAAGCAAAATGTTCGTCTAATTTTGCAGCACTGTAAACGTCTAGCATTCAAAAATGTAATTTTTTTATCAAGTGTCACTCATCATTAACATCAAAAAAAATTGACGCTTTGAATTTGGAAGATTGAAAAAGGCCAGTTGGGAGCATACTGCAAATCGTGATGCATTTCCGAACAGATCCAAATATGTCTCTTATTTACATATTTGGATTAATAAATTAAGCATTATTGAATGCTTTTTTGAATGCATTATTGAAAGCACGCTACACGTTCAAAAAACAAAAAGAACAAAAATCGACTTAAAAAAATGACTACCAGAAAACAAACGACGAAAGTTTGAAAGTTAAAAAAAAGAGTCATCTGATTCCTATTTTAATTAACTGAGTGGAAAATTAAAAAATATCCAAATTGATAAAAAAACAATATTTTCATCTGATGGTTAATATTACTACACAAGTAGTATTTTTTTCAATTCACACCGCATTATTATTTAGAGTGGTACTTGTATAAAATGCGTAATATACATTGTATATTGTTATATTTATATAGAAAGACCCCTCTCATTTTTTATTACTTTATAGGAGAAGGAAAAAAGTTATTGAAAAATTATATTTTGTAGTTCCGAATATATCATTAAGAGTTATATTTTTAGTTCGCATCGATATATCTCTTATTTTTTAAGTAAAAGCAATTACGTGGACAGAAATTTGTGTATGACTGGATGTTTTCACAAAATTAAGTATTCAATAATTACATAAACAAATTACATATACTTCTTCTTGAGACTCATTTTTAATTAATAGTAAGGCTATTCACAGTTTGAATACGCTGGTCTGCTTTTTGTACGATTTGTTATTTGTACGCCAAATCACGAAGGCGTATTTTCCTTTGTTGTTGTTGCAGACACGCGTAAATAAAAGTAGCCCTTGGACGTGTTTTTTTGTACCTCGTATTTTTATGCTCTGTCTACAGCCGCATAATCTTATACATCTCAGGGTTGCAACATTTTTTAATACGACTGTCACATGGCGAGGTGCTCAGAGTTTGAACAATAACAAATGCTATATGCTGTGAATAGGCTTAGTATGATTTTTAAAACGTGAGTGGTTCTAATGTTACACTCGACCAATGCGGAGATAGCCGCATCTTACAGCTCCTAACGCACAAATAACCTTGAAAGGTCTTCGTCCAAGTTGATATACTCCAGAAGGTAAAAGTACACAATTCCGCATTCAATATCTTCCATGAAGTCATTTAAAGTTTCTATAAAATTACATGAATTAAATTGTGAGCTTTAGATCAAGTAAGTTTTTTAAAGAAAGCAACAACAACAACAACAACTCTGTATAGAGTCAAATCTAGGAAAATCAATAGCGGAAATCGGTACATTTTCCTCTTCAGTAGTCTTTGAGTGATTAAGCTGTGATCAACTGTTTAAACTAGTATATGAGTGCGCAGATTTTAGAATTTGCATTTTTTTAATGCAATATTGAACATAGATCTTAAGATTTAGGTAAGATTCATTTAGCATTTTACTAACATATATAGTAAGAAAACTTCGAAATATAAGCGTTTGACGTAGTTGTTATGTTCGCAGACCTATTATAGAATTTTGTAGAGTATTTTTGTTATATATTTTTTCTCCCAAGCTCGTTTTTATGGCTTTTTTACCATTTGAGGTATTTTTTTTCGTGAAAATGGTCACATAAAAAAGGACGTCTGTGAAAACAAAAACTATGTCAAACGCATATATTTATAAGTTTTAATACTATTTATGTTAATTTATATTATCTAAATCTTAAAGTCTATGCTCATTGTTCAATATTGCATTAATAAAAAACAAATACACGCTTTACTTTTTTGTCTTCTCTATTAGAATCCGCTGATCAAACTCTGTGGTTATTTTGGTTGTTTGAAT
The DNA here is from genome assembly GCA_963920525.1 of Dichetophora obliterata. Lineage (NCBI taxonomy): Eukaryota > Metazoa > Arthropoda > Insecta > Diptera > Sciomyzidae > Dichetophora > Dichetophora obliterata. The sequence goes on from OY986435.1 coordinate 193,324,805, forward strand.
TTGTTATCCAAGTGTAAGTCTGTATCACCCAATTTCTTTCATTTTGGAAAAAGTTTGAAATTGTCATAGTGTTATTTAATATAACATTAAAGTATAGATCAAATTAAAGCTTTCCAAAAGCAGAGCAAATCCATATTTTGGGATATGAGTTTAGGTCGGGATTTGAAAACAAGCGACTCATATAGCGATATATATTGTAAGGAGCAGAGACCTGCAGCGATGAACTGCAACTGCTTTTACACCCAGTACATACTTGGTTTTTGTATGACTTCAATATCATTAATACCATGCAACATATTCTACGCCATCGAGCTCACTTACAACATCAAGCATGTTGCATTAGCCAATTGTACCAAAGTCAAACACTGTGTGATGTGTGCTTCGACTTCAGTGGAAAGTATAGATGTTTGCATAAAATAATTATGTGTATAAACCACAGCGCACGAAGGGCAATCGTTATAATTATGCATTATTTTGAGCTACTGCCTCGTGTACCATTGCAGGTTGATTTCAACTTCGGCTAAGCAGTGATACAAAAGTAAGCTTACGAATGATGAAATCAGCGCGTACACTGCATTTTTACTCAAGTGTTTGTAGATTACTTCAGTATGAATAGAGTAAACAGTTTTAGGAAGTTTTAGGGGTAACTTATTTCGAAGATGATGTCAAACTTTAAAATTTAAGATGGCGGATAGAGTTGCCACCTTAATTTTTTGCGAATTATTAATTATTTTTGCGAATTCTTGTAATTTTGAAATTCTGACAACGGATTTGATTTTGAATATAATGTCACAGTCTTAAAATTTAAGATGGAGGTTAGGGTTGCCACTTAAATTTTTACCACAGTATTGCTACCTAATAATATGTATTTTTAAGAGTTTTAAACATCATTTATCAGTGTTAAGGGGTCGCTGATTTCGAATCTTAAGTCAGAATTTTAAAATTCAAGATGGTGGATAGGGTTGCCACCTTAATTTTTTGTAGATTTATGAATTCGGGGCTGGCAAAAAAAAATCATGCACCAAAAATGGGTCGCTGAATCCGAATCCATTGTCAGAATTTCAAAATTATAAAATTTTGAAATAATAGGGTTGCCACCTAATAATATGTCTTTTCAAGAGTTTTAAACGTCATTTATCAGTTTTAAACTCTTGAAAAGACATATTATTAGGTGGCGACCCTATTATTTCAAAATTTTGAACAATTGAACAAAAGTTGTAGCTTTATTAAAGATCTGCATGCATACAAAATCTTATCAAAATCAGTGATTAAAGGTGTTTTATAGTAAAATGGCGTCTGATATAATTTCTTAAAAAACTAAATTTAATAAATATCTTTAAAAATTTACTAAACAAATTTTATTGCTCACTCAATTAAACTTTATAATTTATTTTAAAAAAGAAATCAGCTCAATTGAACCATTAGCTTATGAGCTACAAGCTCTCAAAAGTCACGCAAAATAACTGCAATATTACTGCAATGTTACTGCAAATACTTTGTGTTCGGAGAACAAAATAAGCGCTGGTTTTTTTATGCAGGAGTTACGCTTTATGTCTTTGTTTTGTTGCTTGTAAATGACCATACTTACCATTGCATACCAGAAGTTGAAAAGACCCTGCGCTGGTTATCAAACCAACAACTCGAACATGCATTATTGTGGTCTTACGGCACGCTCATACACAGTTGGCTTCAATGTTGCAAGTATGTTCGACACAACAATCGCAGCGCTTGCGTAGTGCGGTCAGACTGTCACTGTATTTGTTGAGGGTAGATTGCAAGTAGCGAAAATGCCATCGCTTGCAGATCACTGGTAAGGAGGACAATTTATCGTTGAGTAACTTAGAGTAACAACTTACCAAGTCTCTCTTTTCCTTGCGTCTGTTTCACTAGCTGCTCCTTCTCCATCCCACCAGCTACTCTAGTGTGAGCAATGAAATTCCCAGCTGATCCTCGCCCGTAAAAGGCTGCGCCATGCGTCTCAGTCAGCGACGAGCTAGCTGCACGCTTTCCTTTGAACTTAGGTTCCAGAAGATATCTACTAAATATTTATGAATCCACTAGGGCAGACGACTTTGTTTATCTTGGTGCGAAAAGCGTTTGTCCGCGAAGATCGTGATACCGTAGTCTTTTGCCAAGCAGCGCTCGACCCGCACATTGCTCTGTATGTCGCCTGTAGGGAGTCTAATCCCGGAAGCTTTTCTCGATCCCTGGATTATCGGGATTGAAAATCTCAATCCGGGGATTCCGGGTTTAGTTCGAGATTGAAAACTTTAAGAAGTAAATAATTCAAAACGTTTTTAATACAATTTTTTATTTTTGGTATTTGAAACTAAAAAATGTAAAATCAAAAAACAACGCTTGCACAGATAAAATTTTAATATTTTTTATTACTATCTTTGATAAAAATTTTATATCTTATTGGGGTGTTAACTTCCGTGTTGACCCCTTCACAAAAAAAATTCTATGTTGTTCGATTTATTTTAAGAGCAGTTGGACTGTTTCTTTGAGTGTATTTCGTTTGTTTCCCAATTAGCCAATCAGATTCATTTGCTTAGTTTCGTTTGTTGTTTATGTGATTTTCTTGTTTGAATGTATTTTCACTTATGACGTAGACCTGCGCAGTAGATTGCCATTTCTGCGCACTTAAGGCGTGATCTTCTTTATATTGTTCTTGACCGAAAACAAATGCAAAAACACTTTAAACGAACAATTTTCGAGTTGCCATAACAAGCTTATAATATAAATGGATAAACAAACATTAAACTTTTAAAGCAACAAATTTTTTTTTTGTTACTCTTACGAAGCTAAAACTTTACAATCTTCAATATTTTTGCTACCCTAACAAGTTTATTGTTGTAACAACAAAACATTTTATGAATGTATCTAAGTGCAAACTACTGTTGTATTTACTAAATTTTTTTCTCGGTGTTGCAATCAGCCGTTTGTCACATCATTTGTCGACAACGCTCCAAGCGGTCAGAGGCAAAACTCACAAAAGTTTAACTAATGTGATCTATTCGTTTATCGGGTTAAACCAGAACGAATAAAGCACGACTTTTGAGTGATTAAGCTGTGATCAACTCACTGTTTAAAGTTGTATATGATTTCACACATTTTGGAACTCATTCATATGAATTATATTGAACAAATTGAACGCTCAATTTTGCTACTTAATCATATGACATTTTAAAAGTTGTCATGCCTTCTTAAAAACTCACTTGATATAAAGCTCGCAATTAAATTCATGTTGTAAATACATTTTTTACTACAGTGCCTTCTTGTGTTCAACCTTACGGATTTTAACATAACTATAAACAGCTTGGTAAACAATAGAAATATATTGTGCACATATGGTCTCAATTGGTGAAGTCGATCAGAAGTTTAGCGTTTTAACAAAAAGAAGCACAGTAGATTTTTATTTAAAGAGCTCTATGTTCATCATCGATTTATTGGTATCTATGTACCATATAAAATAATCCAAAATACACATAAAGTCGTAAAATTCTGTATTTTTTCAGTCTTAAAGAATTTATGTTTTTAGGACGCTGAAAAGTTTTGTTGTTAAAAATTTCTTTTAAAACTGTGCCCTACAAGCATTAAAAAAAACAAGAAACCGCCCTAATTTATGCCAAGCGTTAATGTTGAAAATTAGCACATCTTTGAGCTGTTATAAAGAGAAAATATTTTAATCATGATTGGAATTTTAAGAAACAAGAAAAACTTTAGAAGTTTGCCTTTATTTTCATATGATGTGGTTGTGCCAGATTCTTTTTTTTCCAGTTTTTTTTTTTTGCAATCTTAACGAGTACTTAACAAATCCTTGATAATATTAAATTTCATTTTCATGGCAATGCATTTTTAATGATTATGTCTCGTGAACGTCCTCTTTTTTGTACATTCTACGCTTCTTCCACATTCGCGGCTTTGATTATTCTCTCAACACTTTGGCTGCTGCACACTTGACTTAATTAATGCCAGGCCAGCCTTGAAGTTGAACTGGTCTGATTGTAGTCTTATTTTTATTAACTCCTTTTTTTTTGTGTTGTTGTGTTTGTGTAAGGATGGCGGAATTGTTGTAAGCGGTGGAGAAGAGTGCTCTCTTATTGCACGCTATGACAATATTTGCAGAACTGGTGTGAAGCATCAACACACCATTAATAAAAAGAGCGTTGAAGTTGGTGTTGATGATGCAGCTGATGCCTGGTAAAAGGAATCGAAGCTCTTTGAATAAAATACCACCAAAGTGAGGTGTTAATTTATGCAATGTAAGATCCCCACCAACCTAAGCATCCCCATCATCAGCGAGTTCATCAACGAGTTGTCGTCGTCATTGCTGCTGAAGCCGTCGTCGCATCAGTTAAGTTGATTTTAAGCCATTGTCGAGAAGGTTGCATTGCAGTTGTTCCAAATTGGCCTCTAGGCCAATTACACTGCAGAATAGTAGGAATCATCGGTGATGATGTCGATGAAGGCTGGCTGAAAATAAAGTAAGCTAGCAGAAATTTATTAGCCCAAGCTTCGCTGATTTATCGTTGTAATCAAATTGTAAGCTTTAAATTGGTTCCACTTCGCTGTGGTCAGGCTTAAAGTGTGAAAATTGTGGCCAACACTTTGTGCATAACAATGCAACCATGGTCTTGCAACCATAAAAAAGAGCGTGTGTTTTCTTAATTTTGTTTTTAGTCATTTATTGTTGCCAATAGGAAAAGGCATTCTCAAGGAGTTGATCGTGCTGCACTATCAAGGTTGCAAGATCTATTCTACTGAATTCTCGGTGCGATCGTGCCTAAGTCTTTAAGTGTCTCAATTATAACAAAGCTCCATGACCATAGACAACCTTCTTCACACTTTTGCGCTATCTTCGCACCTCTATAAGCTGTATTAAGTACTTAATAACTTAAAACTAATACATATTTGTTGCATGGTTTGTTTTTGTTTTTTGTTTTTCGTTTTTCTGCTCTGGTAAATTGGTAGGCACTGTAAATTTTCACTGCACCCGTTAATAAATCATTGCTGGCCAGCTTCGACTGGTTTTTGTTTTTGTCAGCAGCCTAATTAGTTGTTAACATGAGCAGCTTTAATTTAACTAGCTGTAAAACTAGTTTTAAGCATTAATTACAAGTTCGTTAATTAGATATTCGTTATCATTTCATTTGAATTATGAGTTTAGTTGGACTGAAATATTTAAAAGCATAAATTTGTTCACTCGAATATAGCGAATGAATTTTTTTTTCAATACTGATTTGCGTGGGTTTAACAACATCGTTGCTTTTTTAAGCTTTTTATTTATAATATCTAACAATTCAACTTTAAGATTAGTGTTAAAAATGGGAGGATTTTAGGTAATAATTGCTTCAAAACAGCTGCAGACACATTAGATTGATATTTTTGCATAGAAATGCGCTGCTTAAATTAAAAATCGGATTAAAAAACAAAAACTAGTTAATACGTATATTGAAAATAATTATATACTCGTCAATAAAAGAATTCGAAAAAGTTATGCCAAAACTTGTCCGAGAACTCTTTGACATATTGTTTTATTTTATTAAGAATTAGTTGAGTACCTTGTGCAGATAGAGTTAATTTGAATTGCATTGAATTAAAAGCAAAGAAGGAAAAACTAATTTTTGAAAATAAGTTTTTTCTAAGATAAATGTATACTGTTTTCTTGTTTCATAATTTGTTGAATTTATAAAAGTTTTGCTTGAAAATATAAATTATTAAAGCATATGTTCCCGGTCTAAGATAGCCTTCCAAGTAAAAAGTCAATTAAGTTATTTTTTTATGTTTTTTCAAAGTGTTTTATCAACTAACTAGTAAGGAATTATCTTCGACTGAATCGAAGTCAAAATATCCCCACTGTCGTATTTTAAATTATTTGAAGTCTTCTATGTTCACTCACAGAGCTGGCGATGTTATCAAAACTTCGCTTCTTCTAGCCGTAATATTACGGTTCTCAAAAAATTTAATATGCGAGGCTCTGACAACTTCCATAAGGGTTAGATTCCTGTTTAAGAGATGCTCTGCCAGTTTTGACAACCTCACAGAAAGTTGTAAGAACTTTTAATGGTGAGAGGAATTCGGTTTTGATAGCCGAATTGTGGAGGGGTCATAACAGCGCCTTTTGCGATGGTGAGAGGAATTCGGTTCTGACAGCCGAATTGTGAAGGGGTCATAATAGCGCCTTTTGCGATGGTGAGAGGAATTCGGTTTTGACAGCCGAATTGTGGAGGGGTATTAACAGCGCCTTTTGCGATGGTGAGAGGAATTCGGTTTTGATAGCCATAAATCCTTATGTTGAGGTTGCCAGAATTTTTCTATTTAATCTACTTACCTCTGCGCTTTTAAGGTTATCACCAATTTCTTAATACCGTTTGCTTAATAAAAGTGTTATTTTAAAATATTTTTTAAATTTTTATTTCAAATCATTTGAAAAAATATTACTTTTTTGATCAAATAAATATAAAATTTTAATTGTTCATAGAACAATTACTTTTTTTATGGAACTTTAAAAATCCCATATTGTAAACGACAAACCATTAGCATGCATCTGAAACATGCTTACAAATAGTTTTAGACAATGGAATTGTAAAATAGTTCATGCCTTTTTCAATATAATAGGCATAATATTTATTACCAAAGTAAATACCGATTAACTTTAAAAACAATTTTTTTAATATTCGCCAACAAGCACGCTGCAAGCCAAAACTAAAATGGAGAAATTTGTCTTTTGTGGTTTTAGTATCTTCAGTAAAAGCGTGAAAACCGTATTGAGGCTACAATAGCCATATTGGAATTTCTCTACACGCAAGATTTAAAAGTTGGTTGCAGTAGCCACAATACTGAATGTATCACAACTGTAACCACAGATCTTATTTTCAAAAAACCGCTCAATATAATTTATGTTTTTTTATATGATCATTGCAGATTCAATTAGGGCTATGAGAGCTCTCATAAAGTGCTTGCAATAAACTTTCAGCTAAGGTGACTTCATTTCATATATAATAACTCTAGTATGGCTACTACAGCCTCATCTTTTTTATGGCAGCCGTGTACGAAATTCAATAATTCCCTGAGTGTTGGATTATTTTGATGATATCACTTTTATTGGTTGCGGTTTTTATCCAAATATCTCACATTTGAAACTCACAGTCCTTTTTATTTATTAAATCTTTTGTGTACAACACCAGGTTAAAACATTTTTTGTTTTGGAAAGGTTTCACTATTATGATAACGTTTATGATGGACCCCCTGGACATACACGCAAAACTAATAGCCGGAAAAACGGCACAACGCCTCACGGCAGCAGGCAACATGCACACTCAAAATTTTGGACATTGTACAATCGGAAAGGATCTACTTAGTAGCACGGACTACATGGTACCTCGCACGATAGTCAATTCCAAAGTACGAACTCTTCTGGGACCAAACGACTGGTGCAAAGGTATAGAACAAGCACAGCGGGCGGTCAACATATTTACCGACGGCTCCAAAATGCCTACGGGGGTAGGTGCGGCGGTGTATTGCGCAGAGCCTAATATAAGGCAGCCATATAAACTGCCGAACCACTGCAGTATCTTCCAGGCGGAAATATTTGCCATAAGGAAGGCTGCTGAGATAGCCCTCAGCATGGACACACAACACTCTAACATCAACATTTTCGTTGACAGTCAAGCGGCGATCAAATCCATACGCTCCACTAGCATCAAGTCCAAAAGTGTCTTGGCTGGAAGAGATGCACTAGATGCACTATGCGCTTCGAAAAGAGTGCGCATCTACTGGGTCCCTAGCCACCAGGGCATGGAGGGAAACGAGATGGCAGATGGTTTAGCAAAGGAAGGCGCCGGGCTGGAATCAGAACTCGCAGAACATGTACTTACTCCGCTACAAGAGTTGTACAGGAACCTCGAAAGAAGAGCCACACTAGCAGTGAATCGTAGATGGAGAGATACGACAACGTGCAAAATCTCGAAAATCATGTGCAATGCACAATGCGAAAAACGAACTCTGTTCATCTTGGCACGCCCGCGCAAGGATTGCAGGACACTAGTGGGCATGCTCACTGGTCACTGCATGACGGCAACCCACGCGAGGAAGCTGGGCATCACCACGGATGACAACTGCAGGAAGTGCAAAGAACTGGGCACAGTGGAGACCCTGGAGCACCTACTATGCACATGCCCCGCCCTACTTAGATCGAGACTAAAATACCTAGGCTCATCGACGTTCCCGTCACTTAAAGATGTAGCCAGGGTGTCTCTAGAATCCCTCCTAAGGTTTGCGAACTCAACGCAAATCTTTAAAGACTTTTAAAACAAACACAAAGGTTCTTTGCTCGCTACCGGTACCACTAAGGACCTGAATTGGTCTATGTGAGCCTCACGAAGGCATCCGGTCTACTAACCTATGATAACGTCATTTTGTAGTTTTTTCAGTTTTTTTTTTAAATTTCAAACATCAAGTGGATAGTTAGGATTTGAAGTCATTAGATTGATTTTTGCGGAATGGAAAGAGATTTCACCGTTTTGGTAAACTCACTTTGTATGGGACGTAGACGTGATTTTTATTCGACTTTTGCAAACCTAATACGTGCAAAATTTGAAGTCACTAGATTAATTTTTGTAAGATTTAAGAAGATTTTACCGTTTTGGTAATCTCATTTTGAATGGGAGGTAGCAGTGGTTTTCATTCGATTTTTCAAAATTTCATATTTAAAGCACATATTAATTGTGATTGATTGTGGAATTTAGAGAGATTTTACCGTTTGATTAAGTCACTTTGTATCGGAGGTAGACGTGGTTTCCATCCAATTTTTACAAAATTGCCTACTCAATGTTGATATTAATTGCTAAAGCTAATGTGCGAAATTTGAAGTCATTAGATTAGTTTTTGTGGAATTTAAAGAGATGTTTCCGTTTTGGTTAAGTCACTTTGTATGGGAGGTAGGCGTGATTTTCATCCGATTGTGCTCATTTTCGAGCTTGACCTCCTTTTTTGAATAAAAAGGTTATATATTGAATTTCGTTACGATAGCTCTAAACTTATGGCCGTTATCGTGACCACAGACAGACAGACAGACAGACAGACAGACGGACAGACGAACATGGCTAAATCGAATCAGGATGTGGTGCTGATCAAGAATATATATACTTTTAATATGTTCTACAACATGAAAGGTAGCAACTGTTATCCCAATTGCAAAAAAATGTAACGCTTGCGAGCCAGCTGACCTTAGACCAATTAGTTTACTATCTTCAATTTCTAAGTTCTGCGAATCTTTAAAGGCTGAACAGATCTCAAGCTATTTAAACTCACTTGGCCTCTTGTAAGATCATCAGTCGGGTTTTCGTCCTGGGCATAGCTGCTCCACTGCTATCGTCAAAATCCTAGATGATGTTAGAATATCCTTCGATAAGGCCCATTTCACGTTGCTCTGCTTACCGTCAATCATAGCATCTTATGCAAAAACCTAAAGACCAACTTTCGATTCTCCAATACTGTAGTGAGCTTTCTGAATAGTTACTTAGGCGGTAGGACCCAGAGAGTAAAAGTAGGCATAAATTTTTCAACATATAAAAATATTAGCAGCGGAGTTCCCCAAAGCTCGGTCCATTGCTGTTTTCTATGTTCATTAATGATATTTTCGACAAGTGCAATAACGTCCCAATGCATTTCTATGCTAACGATCTCCAGTTATATTTGTCAAGACTTCTTGTGCTCATAGCAGACCTATGTGTTAGAATCAACGAAGACTTAAAAACCATAGCAGAATGGGCTAGGGCTAACAAGCTTAACCCCCTAAAATCTTACGTCCTGCCGATTTCTAAAACATCCTTCTGAAATCTAGGTTTTCCTCCAATATGTATTAATGATGTGAAATTAAAAGTTGTTAGTAAGGCTTCCAATCTTGGGTTCCAAATAAATACTTCCCTGTCCTGTGAGTATCACGTTAATTCCCGCATCAGTATAGTTTATTATGCTTTAAGAAATCTCAAAATAACAGCTGAATTTGTCCCTGTTGAAATGAGGCGCAAACTAGTCATGCAATTGCTGATGCCAATTATTATTTATTCTGAAGTCGTCTTTAGCAATTAGGATTCGCGATCATCACACAAGTTAATAGTTGCTCTGAACAATGCTGCCCGTTATGTTTATTAGATACATTCACATTTATATGGATTTTACTAAAGTGTGTTTGATTCTCCGTGCCCCCACCCCCTCAAATGAAAGGTGCTTAATAGCATAACGCCCAAAATGGCGCCCAAAAGACCACACTTTTTCAGGACCTCAGAGTTAATGTGAATTTATTTATTTTCATACTAGCATTAAAGCTACATAAATATTAATCTATCTTCAAGTAAAAATTGGTTGCTGAATCCGATTCCGTATTCAGATTTGGCATTAAATTAGTTTTGCGGTCACCAAAGTAATAATATTCTTGGTAGATAATGATATTCTTTTTAAAATTAAACTCTTCAGTTGTAAAGCCTACTCAATGTAGATAATATTTAAAGAAAACATTATCATATGAATGTACTTTTTCGATAAATGTAAGTTTGTTGTAGTAGTATTATATCTGCGGTAAATTTTAAGAAAATTTTTATATTGATTAGTAGAAGCTAATCGATTGAGTTGTCCCTGTGAGTAATGTCATCACATAATTGTCAACTCGCTTTATTCATAAGAACTAATACAAAAAACGAAACCCAATTTAAAATAAATAAATTAAAAATTTTAAACGTTATTTCAATATTCAACTGGGATTGCAGAAAGAACTCTGCGTTATTTTTCTAAAATATCATTGCCAACTTACGAGGACGTGCATTTACATTTTTTTGAAGAAACTACTGTGAATGCTTCGATTGATCGTGTCGTTGATGAGTTTATACAAATTTTGTCGAATTTATCAACCCTCATTAGAAAAAAGTCTTGAGTTGAAAACCTTGTCCAAAAATTCTACCATGATTACACCAACATTAAAAAATAGAAAACTTAAAAAAACTACTATCAATACAAATTCAATGGAAGTTTCTGAATTAAAAATTGAAAACTCTATAACCGTAAGCAAAAAATTTTGGGTGAGGCGGACAACCTGTTTATTGCAAATCAATCCCAGCTTGTGGACCAATAACGAAAACTTTTTGCGCGCTGAAGAAACCGCCAGAAATATGTTCGTCGTTAATGACTCTGCAGAGAGGGCCATCAATCTCATGACCGAATTCATTGAGAAACTAACTACGTCGGAGGACGAAAAGCAAATCATTCTTTAAGTAGTAGAAGCTCATCAGAAGATTTTCCTGTACAGGAGCACTTCGAAATAACGCATTATTACAAATATACAACAGAAGTAAAAATATTCTTAATAATTTACGCAGATATACTACAAAAAGTTCATATTTATAGAAAAATTACATTCATATAATAAATCATATTTCGCTAAAATATTGTTCGAATTGCTAAATTTTTTTCTTTAAATATTATTTACATTAAATCTCACAAATATCATCTACATACAATATCATCTACATACAAGCATGCTGTACAACTGAAGTGTTTAATTTTGAAAAGAACATCATAATCTACCATATTAAACGATTTGAAATAATAACTGAGTGGAAAAAAATCAATGATATTCGCACACATTTACTCCTGGTGACCGCAAAATTAATTTCATGCCAAATCTGAGTACTTAATCGGGTTCAGCGACCGATCTTACATGGGGATAGAATTCTGTTGTAATATTCATGCAGCTTTTCTTGAAGCAAGAAATTGTATATTCTTGCATAAGGTAATTTACTCGCGTTGTCCACATTACCTGTATGAGAAACTTCAATTTTGTAGGTCTAAAAGAAGTATGAACGTCTATATTCCTAGCTACAATTACAATAATTCTACCAACCTGTTTTTCGTCAGTGCAGTCAGATTGTGGAATTCACTCCTAAACAATTTTAATATTGTCTCCAATCAACTTTAATCTATCTTTTCTTTCTATTGATCTTTTGCTTCTCTTCTTCGCTTTTTTTTCTTTGAATTACTTTTTATTGTTTTAGTTCGATTTTAACAAAAGTGCATTTGCTTTAGACAAAATGCTGTTGCTTTAGACAAAAATTAGTGTAACAAATCTGTTTATTGTGTTTACATCGTTTTTTTCCCCTAGTTTTCGCAAAAGTCCTGTAAATTTGTCAAAAGTTTTTATTTATTTTAAAAAGTTACCAATAACGATATATGCCACACACATAATTTTGTAAGTTCATGTCTTTTTAAAATTTTTCAAAAAAATAATTATTCAAATTTTCTACTATTATGCTTAATGTCACTTTATGTAAATTCCTATATATATTAATCCAGTGTTCTTTGTTTTTGTTTTAGAAATTTAATAAAAAAATTCTTTGAAAATGTTGGAAAATAGCCAACGAAACGTCGGGTAAAAATTAATTAAAACTGTGTTTTTAATTGCATATAAGCCTATGATCAAAAAGCTTATAAATAATATTAAAAATATTTTGAAAATTGAATTTGATCTTACCTAAACTTTATTGTGCATTTATTTAATTTTTATGTAATTTCAAATCATTTATTCGTTTTACATTCATTTATCATATTATTATCAATTGTTGTTATTTTATAATTTTGTTATTTACTTTAATTAATTGTGGCATGCAAAACATTCCCTTCTTATATGCAAACTTTTCTGCTAAAAAAAAATTGAAAATTAAAATTAAAACTTTCTATAGCAAAAACGCCTCCTTATCGGCGTTACTAACGGATTGACAAAGTTAATATACCCCTATTAAATTTTTTAAACGTGGGGGTATGAAAATGAAAAAAATAGTTCTAACCCTACAAAATGTCTTAAATATAACACGAAAAATACACGCATAATTATTGTAATGCGTTCACAATATTTAGAGATATTCCATTTGGTCTCAAAACAAATAAATTATTTGGACTTCCAAAGCGTGAGAAGCCGACACATAGTTGTCCGTGAGCGAAGCAGTTTTCGGTCAAATCAAGTCCCGTAACTTTCAATGTTTGTCATTTGGATTTGTTTATAGAAATGGCGAAATTCAGACGGATTGGAAATTTCAGCCTCTTGAACTGAAATGGCATGTCAGCTGGTATAATAGAGATGCGACGCAGAAAACGTCATCTCGTTTGCCACACCCAGTTAAAAAAGTAGCCTTAATAACATTTGGCAATAATTCTTTAACCGAGAGTCTGGTGAAATTGCAAAGTCTTGGTGAATCTAAATTTCTCAATAGCATTATAGGTGCTCCAGCTTTAAGACTGAGGCTATGAGGAGCTACTCATAATAATTATGTTATTTATCATAATAACATTAAAATAACACTCCAATCATAATTCAAAAACATTTTAAAAATTTTCCAATAATATTTCAAATGCTAAGAAAAATACTTGAACATTAGTTTGACAGGTTTTGAAGAAATCACTTATTTTTCAATATGATTCATACTTAAAAACTCCATACATACTAAACCTAAAAAATTAAATTTCATAAATTTTCCTACAAAAAATTTGGAGGCGTTGCATATCCACAAATAATAAGATATTGCTAAGTTCTTTGAAATTCGAAATAATTGTATTCTTAGCTATGATTTTGTATACTTAGTTTTCTAACTTTGCAACAACCTAAAATATTTTTTTACTTTTGTCCGCACCCGCGACACTATGCGCTTTCTTTCTTTAAGCTTAATATGCTGTAGGAATGAAAATTTTTGGGCACATAACTCTACACGCGAAATTTTGGTGTAGAGTCAAAATTTTTTGTGGAGAAAAAGCACTTGCTGTTTTGGTTGACAGATTCATATCTATCTATATATATAAAAATGGATGTATGTATGTGGGTATGTGGGTATGTGGGTATGTGGCTATATCACGTATAGACTCTGAAACCGCTGAACCGATCATTATGAAATTTTCAGGGAAACTGAACCCACATCTTGAGAGTGTTCCTGTGAGGTTTGGTAACGATTGGACAAGGGGGCGTGGTACCTCCCATACAAGCCAAATTTGCTCCATCGATCACAAACAAAAAAAGGATATATATCAGACGGTTTCAATCGTAAAAAACTAAGATTTGGTAATTTTGTTCAGATGGTTACTGTCGGTAAGTGGACAAAAAATGGGCGTGGTTGTCATATAAATACGCCCACTTTTTCAAAATCATGGCAATTCCAGAGTTCTATACACTTTTTCAGTGAAACTTGCTGTATAGGTGCTCCAAGAGGCGGTTACTATATATAAATGTTTTCACGCCTACTTTTACCGCCCACAAATCGATATCTATATACATAAAAAGCAAAACGATGTGTGTCTGGCTGTGTGATGTCTATAGACTCCAAAACTACTAAACCGATTGACCTGAAATTTTGGCAGCCGATTTGTTTCAGCTACGAGATGGTTGAGGGAAAAAAAACTGCCACACCCCCCTTTTACCGCCCCCAAATCAATAAAAATGTTATATTTCAGTCAGTTTGGATCGTATAAGGCTAAAATTTTGTAATTTAGTATGTACGGTTACTGTCGATAACTGTACTTAAAATGGGTTTCCACGCCCCCTTTTACCGCCCACAAAGAAATGAAAACGCTTTATTTCAGACGGTTTTGGTCGTATTAGACTTAAATTTGGTACTTTGGTTTGTGTAGTTACTGACAGTAACTGTACGAAAAATTGGTTTCCACGCCCCCTTTATGCGCCCACAAATCAGTGAAAATGCTATATTTCAAGCAGTTTTGGCCGTATAAGACTAACATGTGATACCTAAGTTTGTATGGCTACTTTCGGCAACTGTACTAAAAAAGGCGTCATCGCTATATAGCCACACCCACTTTTTGAGAAATCATTACATTTGACTACTGGGTCTATTGAGCTAAAATCTTAACTTAGTTTGTACGGTTACTGTCAGGAACTGTACTAAAAATTGGTTTCCACGCCCCCTTTTACCGCCCACAAACCAATGAAAACGTTTTATTTCAACTGTTTGGGTCGTATTAGACAAAAATTTTGTAATTTAGCTCATATGGTTACTCTCGGCAAGAGCACTAAAAATAGGCCTGTCCCACTTTAGTTAAACTGACTTTTCGGGGGGTCAACGTAAAGTGAAGCAAAGTGCGCCAGGCTTTAGCTTAATTGAGCTAAAATTTTGGCAGTCGATTTGTTTCGTGTACGAGATGGTTTAAGGGAAATAATTTTGCCGCACCCCTTTTTACCGCTTACAAAACAACAAAAATTCTATATTTCAAACAGTTTTGATTGTATTTGACTAAAATTTGGCTATTTAATTCATATGGTTACTTTTGGCAGTTATACTGAAAATGGTGAATATTTTTGGCATTTCTTGACATTTTCGTATATGGCATTAAGGCGGTCTGGGGCCGAACAACGTCTGCCGAGGAATACAAGTCTTATGTAACCACTCTTGATGTAAACACTAACTGCAAAAGCGGGTCGACCGATTTAAACGAACATTTTAGGGTACTATGCCTGGCATCATACAATGAAATCAATTAAAAATTGCACATCGGCGTTCCTTTCATATGACATAGCATTTATTTGCAAAAATTCTTCCAGCTAAGCGCAAAAATTATTTTACTGGTTTTGTCATCAAAACAACAAGGGTACCCTTTCTGATTTTTTTCGCGAAATTTATTTGTTCCAAAATGTTGTTTTTATATTTTTTACAAAAAGTCAAAAATAATTTATGTGAAAAATTACCCCAATATCTCTTTCCAATCAAATTTACAACATTTGCTGCCAAAGCCTATATCTCAAATAATCAAAATTTATGATTAAAAATCTATTTTTTCATACAATTGACAATCTATAGTAATAAAAATAATTTTCTATTTGTTTGTTTGTTTGGCCTTTATACAAATCTAAACGTCCCAACGGATTTTGCTCAAGCTAGGTGCACATATTATATTTATTCTAACTTAAAATGTTACATACTAATTTTTTGCCATGCCCCCTCCGAACTTTTCCAACTAACGGCAATTTTGTTATGATAATAATTTTTTATCGAAGTTTTTTGTTTTTAATTTAAAAAATTTCTGTTATTTTGGCATCAAAAACACTCACATACACTCAAAATTGTAGAAATTTTCAGTACAATGACTTTTTCAAAAAACATCGTTACCAAAGAATGAGAAAAAAACGACATGAAAATCAAAGTTTGGTCTTTGGATGCAAATATCTCTGCTGTCCATTAATATATTTGATTCAAATTTTTTTTGTTCAAAAGATCAATAAATATACTTTACAAAAATGGGTTGAACTGTACCTTTTAGTCAGTGAAACTATGTTTTATAATTATGTCAAAAAAGGTCAAAAATATTGACTTTTTACTCAAAAAATGACTCAAAAGTTGTTTTTGTTGTAAAAATGAAATCAATTAAAAATTGCACATCTGACTAACTTTCATATGACATAGCATTTATTTGCAAAAATTCTTCCAGATAAGCGCAAAAATTATTTTAATGTTTTTGTCATCAAAACAACAAGGTACACCCTTTGATTTTTTTGGCGAAATTTATTTTTTTCAAAATGTTGTTTTTATATTTTTTACAAAAAATTCAAGTCTTAAAAATAATTTATGTGAAAAAATTACCCCAATATCTCTTTCCAATCAAAAGTAATGGCTTTTATGATTAAGTTACTTTATGATTTATCGAATAGCTTTGGAATTATAGGTAGCACAGATTTAGTATTTAACCACAATTTAAACATGCTATGTTCAATGTTAACATTTGATGGGTTTTTGGAAACGGGACGAGGCAGCAACGCGCCGGGTTTCAGCTAGTTTTTTTTATAAAAGGCAAGACTACACATTAATAAACTATATAAATCCAACAATACATTTGTTAAATAACAAATTCAACACCTAAACATACTTACTGCTTATTTTTTATTGTTGAATGGCAAATTTCCGCGCCAATCAAATGTACGAGCATATAATCGACAGCAAAATTTTTATATTTGAACTCTCCACTCAGGAATGAAAATTTGGCAACGTAGCAATAATTTTCGCTTCTACAGCGTACTAGCGGGCGAAAAAAAATTTCGCTGCCTGTTCGTTGTTAAAAATCGCAATGTATTTCTTATGGAAATTTTTTTCGTTCCTACAGAGTACTAAGCTTAAGAAAAAAAAATTTTGGCATGCGTCAACAAATTTTTTTGCCGCTGTTCTGCAGAATTTTAATTTTGAAGTGGTGGAAGCGGGAAGCTGCAACGACAGTCGGTGAAGCGGGTATATTTGCTATTGTTTCGGTTTTTGTTAACGACCGCGAGAAGAAATCCTAGCAAAGCAAATAATTTATGAGCTCTTTTAACAACAACGCTACAATTATGTTTCGGTCGCCTGTTAGGGGTTGTGCTTGTGTTTAAGTTTAAAAGCTATGTGCAAATAAGGCGTAATAAAGATTGAGATTTCTAAAAAAAACAGAAGGATCAAATATTGAACCGTTCGATAAAGTTTATTTCCATTCCCTGCATGCTTTGCCGCATTTTTGCTTTTCTGCCCTGCTATTGCATTCTTGCATATGCATTGCTGCTTTCGCAGAGCGCCATATTAACAATTTTGCAGCTCCTTTAGTCCAAATAACAATAAAATAATAAGAAGAAAAACCATCAAAAACTTCACAATTTTCATAAAATATTAATTTTATTACTAATTTAAATTCTTAGCATCCTCAATTTTACTATTGCAGCATAAAATTTTATATTTGAATACTGCAGAATTCAATTTGCTGCAGAAGCATTTGAATTACTACTTTGAATACTGCAAAAGTATTTGAGCATTATTGAGAATTTGAACAAACCCAATGTGTAGTATTTCAAGCATGTATCGTCTTCTGTCATTTTTCTCTTGTTGCAGAACTTTAATTTTGTCAAAATCTGGAGCGTGTTTTTCAAGTGATTTAAAATCTGACTTATGTCCTACTATTTTCGTCCGTAATTTTGTTTTTGTTGTTGCAACATATACCTTTTTACATAAATTGGATTGGTATCTTTTTTTTTTTGACATTGTTTTTAAATACGTATTTTTAAGAAATCTATTTTTAAAAATTTTCTAGGTGAACGAGTACATTTTTTTTAGTTTTTTATAAAAAATGTACTAAGTTTAAATAAATTATACATAAATTGTAAATTATTTTTATATTTAAACGTGCAGTAAGGGGGAAAAACCCTTCTGAAATTTCGAATATCCAAACTTTTTGTATTTTAATAATTCGAAAATATAATATACTAGATGCCCGGGCAAACGTTGTTCTGCACCTTCATGTCTTCCACAAACATGGGTAAAGGTTCTTATGTTGTATTGTGTAAATATTAAATAACTTTACAACAGCGCTAACTAGCGGATCATCACAAAGCTATGAACCATTGTCTCGAAACAAATATATTGTACACACACGACCTTAATCGGTCAAATATTATAAATTTATATTTAAAGTACTCCCCGGCAGACATCCTGCTGCAGACAGCCTTAATACCATATACGTATTTTCATGCTAATTGGAGAATAGCATTTTATCTTTTCACCATTTTGAGTATAGTTGCCATATTAAATAAATTACCACATTTTTGTCTAATACGATCAAAACCGTTCAAACTATAGCATTATTGTTGATTTGGTGGAGGTAAAAGGGGGTGTGCCAAAATTTTTCCCTATTCAACCATCTCGTACTCAAAACAAATCGAGTGCCAAAATTTTAGCTTATTTAGTTTATACCTGGCACACTTCGCTGAACTCCACGCTTATGGTCCAGTTAGCCTCGCATGGCATAGCAGCGCATGCAAGGCAGATAAGCTGCTAGTACTCTGCAAATTAAATGGTGATTATGCCAATCACAGTCACATAGTCCAAATAAAACAATTAAAATAAGAATAAAACGATTTTATTTGAATAAGTTAACCGCACTTGGTCAAAAATTTTACAACTTCGCATCTGTTTTGCCAAAACGTAAAATACACAAACGAATACACAAAAATCAAAATTAAATTGATCTTTCATGTTTATCTATGTAGTCAGAGATGCATTTCTGTTTTTGTCTGAGCATTGCCATGCGCTGCCATGTTGTACATAATCAGATACATGCAAATCCCATTAAACAGATTTCGATGCGACGCTTGTTTAGCCATGCACTGCTATGCCATGCAAGGCTAACTGGACTATTGTCCTCTGAAGCGATAAAAATAGTGTGAACACGCCCATTTTTAGTACAGTTGCCGAAAGTAACCATACGAACCAAGGGCGTCTGCAGAACTTTTTCTAGGGGGGGCAAAGGTGTGCACATATATGAGAATGAACGTGAAATGTTACCTATGTAATTTTATTGTTTGAGATTTTCGGTGAAAATTTTGTGAACACTGCACGTTAATGCACTCCACATATGCAACATATTAATAAAAACAATAGAAGCACAACAGACGACAAATAGAAAAAATCTATTGTTAATCGTTAATCGCTGATCAGGGCTGCTTAAGGGCCATATAGACTGCACAGACTGTTTGCGCAAACAAGACTTTTTTCTCTTCATAGCGACGACCATACACTTCACAGACTTTATTTTTCAAATTTTTTCGCAGACTTTTAATTTCTATTAATTTTTTCTTTTCTGCTTTCATTTTTATATATTTTCCTTCACAAACAGTTACTCACAGCTTATTCTATGCAGTGCATACTTTCAATTTTAGGGCTTTATAACAACGAAACTAACAGGAATAGAAAAAATAATATAGTATCATTTAAAAGAACAAGATGTTTAGTTTAATAAATTAACTTAATTTATTGTAAAAGTATATATTAAGTTGGCTTAAAATTAAGAAACCAGAAAATACTGCTTAATTTAATATCACAGCTTATTTTATGCAGTCACTTGTCATTTATAAATTTTTCGTATTAATTAATGATATTTGATATTTTTATTATTTGGTATGATAGCCCTTGTTGTCCACAACAGATCTGAGGTGGTTTGGCATTGATGCGACCAGTTTTTAAGTGATAGTTGGCAAAATATTCGCCCACTTTGTTTTTGTTTGAAATTTGATGTTTTCGGATTTTATTTTCCAATAAAGACCACACATTTTCAATAACATTAAGGCCTGGCGACTGTGCTGGCGGCGTCATCAATTGTGGGCAGTTGTATATTTGCCTGGTTTGCACAATACCCGCTTTGTGCTTTCGATCGTCATCCTGGTAAAATCGGAAATTCAATTTTATACCCAGAACCTTTGCACTCTGCAACAAATTGTTCTTCAGGATCTGTAGGTACTTAGATTTGTCTATTGCTGTTTTAATAAACGGCAACTTCCCAGTACCAGCAGCTGACATTCAGGCCCAAACCATGACGTTGCCACCGCCATGTTTCACGGTTTGTTTTAAATTTTTTTTGTTGACCTCGGTATTCGATTTTCGCCACATATAGCACATACCATCTGAACCGAATAAATTGATATTCGATTTATCTGCAAAAATATTTGAATTCCAGTATTCTGGAGCCTTGGACATATGTTCTTTGTCGTAGTTGAGTCTGCATAATATGTTTTTGGGGATAATAAACGGCTTGTTTCGTGTTACTCGGCCATGAAAGTTCTTTTTGCGCAAGACACGTCGAATAGTTTTAGCACTACTCTGTTTGCTCAGGTCAGTTTGATCTTCAAAAGCCATTTTCGGAGCTGAGAGTCTCGGATTAGCCTTTATCTTCCGTACAATATGACGCTCGTCGGTTGCATTAAAAATTTTGTTTGGTGCTTCTTTGCTCTTATTGTGCAATCGATTCTTATGAACGAAGCGCTCGTTGATTTTTTGCACTGTAGAGGAATTGCTATTAACCATTTCAGCCATTTTTCACTCCGAGCTGCTGTTTTTAAAATAGTATATAACCAATTCTCGTTGTTGTAGCGTTGTGCGCGCTCCAATTTGAAACAATCATAGAAGCAGACACTTGAAGCAAAAAAATCAGACTAAAAAGCTAACACAAAGCAATTATAGAAATATAACGATGGCATAGCTAACGAAATTACCGTTAGACAGCGCAGCATTATAGTACCGTAACAGAGAGAAGTGACTGCATAAAATAAGCTGCGAGATGAAATTAAGCAGTATTTTCTGTTCTCTTATTTTTTAAACATCTAAATATATGTATTCACAATTAATGGAAAACCTTTATTTAACTAGACTTTTTGCTCTTTTAAATGACACCATATTATCTTTTGTATTCCTGTTAGTTTCGTTTTTTTAAAGCCCTAAAGTTTAAAGTATGCACTGCATAAAATGAGCTGTGAGCCACTGTACGTCTTCACTCTATAAAACTTTCGGTATTATGGCAAGTTTGCGCAAACACAACCAAAAATTAAAATATTTTATAGCAGACATCAGCACAAACCTAAAAACAGCTAAATACACTGTCGAATAGAGTGCGCAAACACTTGTTTGCGCAGACAATCTGTGTAGTCTATTTGGCACTTTATGCAAACGTAATGGAGCGTGTTGTAGCGCTACACAAAATTGATGTATGACCAATGCGTATAAGTAGTTAACGAAATCGTAACAAAACGTGACAAAACTAAGAAACCAAAATATTTAGATATTAGGACTCAGGCTTAGAACTTTTTATTTTTAAATATTTTTTATGACTATATAACATATACACATTTAAAATAAATATTTATAAAATTTTTCCAGTCTAGGGGGGCAAGTGCCCCCCCTTCACCCCCCTGTGGACGCCTATGATACGAACTAATTAACCAAATTTTCATCAAACCGTCTGAGATATAGCATTTTCATATCTCAGTTTTAGCAAGTACAGTTGCTGACAGTAACCATACAAACTAAATTACAAAATTTTAGTCTTATACGACCAAAACAGTATGAAATAAAGCATTTTCATTGATTTGTGGGCGGTGAAAGGGAGTGTGGCAATTTATTTCTTATAAACAAACCTTCTCCTGATAATAACACAACAAAACAATCTCAAAGCAAATCGGACGCTTCGGTATTGAGTTATAGAATTTCAAGAATTTGCGTTGAAAATGGCTTTGTGAGGAAATTTTATTTGAATCTGAAAAGTAGGCTTTGAAAGTGATTTGAAAAAAAAAAATATTTTCTTCGAGTTTGTATTGAAATTTGAAAAGTTGGCGTTGACTTTAAAAAAAAACTATTGTTCTAATAGACTTTGGAAGTGTTTTTTTGATAATTTTTGTCAGTCTTAAAGAAATCGCAGAGGTGAATAATATAAATAATATTGACATAAAATAATTGTTTATAATGAGCTTAAACAACGGAATGTCGATTGAGGAGCGTGAGAAAAATTTGGAGGAAAGGGAGAAAATTTTACACGAAAGAGAAAAAGCGTTTGAACTAGCTTCTAGAAGTAGTGGTCATGACAATATATCTCAGGAACTTGAAACTGCAAGTAATAGTAAAGGAAATTCACTTGTGTGCGGAATTGAGGAATGCAAACGGTTAATACCATCGTTTAATCCGTCCTCGACTAGATCTCTTTCAGCTCGCGAGTGGTTATCAGTTGTTGAAAAAGTAAAGAACATTTTTAAGTGGGACGACCAAACAGTGTTATTTTATGCAGCTTTGCGTTTAGAGGAAGCGGCATCTTCCTGGTTCTCATCGGATAAAGCCGATGATTGCTCATGGTTAGCCTTTAAGGTGTTATTTATGGATGCATTTCCATCCATAAAAGATGAGAGCGAAATTTATGTAAGACTTATGCGACGTACAAAACAATCAGACGAAAGCATTGAAAAATATTTTTATGATGTGTTAGCTTTAGCTCGGCAAGCCGGATTCAGCGATGATTGTGCCAAAAATTATATTATTTCGGGACTTAAAAATAAAGATTTAATAAACGCGATCACCGGGTATATTCCGTATTGTAAAACAATGCAAGACCTTTTATTACAAATAAAAGCCCATATGTGCATTACTGAGCAGCAGAAAAATAGGGAAAGCTTTGCTGATAATAAAATAAATAATTTATCACGTCGTAATGATCAACCAAGTTCATACCAAAATAAATAGAAAGCCAACCGACAACCATTTAATAAGTTATTTACAAATCGTTATAGCCCACACATTTGCTGTTATAATTGTCGGGATATTGGACATTTAGCTCGTGATTGTCGGAAATCAGCGAAAAGGCCAAGTGAAAGTGTTGAAAACTCTCATTCGCGCGCTAAAATCGCACGTTTAGCAATCAAAAACTCTGGATTAATGCAATCGTCTTATATTGAAGGCAATTTGATTCGTGCTTTTTGTGATTTAGGCAGCGAATGTTCCACTTTAAAAAAAATTAAAGTACAAGAATTCGGTTGGTGTTCTACTTCGTGCACAACCAAACCAAGTTGATTGGTTTTGGTGGAAACGCTGCGTTCTCAATTGGCAAAATAAAAAAGAATGTTACAATTCAGAATGTTTCCCTTTTAATAGACATTTTGATTGTAAATGATAGTGATCAAGAATACGATATGATTGTGGGACAAAATTTTCTCGACCATTCTGGAGTTGCTCTATTACGGGAAAACGGAGAGTTAACAATATCTTACAAAAGTGATTATAGCTCATCAAACCCACATGAGTGACTAGATGTCGTTAGTAAAAATCTTAAATTTCAAAATTGTAATACGATCAAAACGGGAAATAATATATCACCTGATGAGAAACTAAAATTATTAAATATAATAAACAAATATTCTGATTGCTTTGCTTTAAGTTTGTGTGAACTTGGAAAAACAAATGTTATTGAAATGAACATAAAATTAAAAGACGAAAATTTAGTAGTAAACCAAAAACCATTTAGAATTCCCTTTCATTTTCGAGAGAAGATGGACAAAATTGTGAAAGAACTGTTAAAAAATGATATAATAGAAGAGTCTACATTTGAATATGCCAGCCGAGCTCTTCTAGTACCAAAAAAAGCTGGAGACTTGCGGATGGTAGTTGATTATCGCGAACTTAATAAAAACACTGTGCGGGAATTGTACCCAGCTTCAAACATAGAAGAAACAGTTAACTCTATGGGAGAAAGTAAAATGTTTATTGTGCTTGATATGATGAATGGCTATCATCAAGTTCCGATTGCTCACGCATCACGTAAATTTACAGCTTTTGTAACTCCCACGGGACATTATCAGTACAAAAGGATGCCTTTCGGATTAACAAATGCGCCAGCCATTTTTATGCGGTTGATAGCAAAGTTGATGCAAGTTGCAAAAAGTGATAATATGTTGGCCTATATGGATGATATCGTATTATTTGGAAACACTTTTCTAGATTTATTAAATGTCTTAGACAAATTGTTGACCGTGTGCAAGGAAATGAAATTAACTTTTAAATTAACAAAATGTGAATTTTTCGTAGATCGAATAAACTACTTAGGGCATTCTATAAGTGCATGTGGTATAAGTCCCGGAGAAATAAAAATAAATGCTATTAAAAACTTTGCGTTACCTAAAAACTCTCGGGAAGTCAAACAGTTCTTAGGACTAACTGGATATTTCCGCCGGTTTATTCAAAACTTTGCTCAAATAGCATATCCTTTACATCAATTACAAAAAGAAAATGTAAAGTTTCTATGGAGCGACAAAGAAGAAAGTGCGTTTCAAATGCTTAGAAAAAAATTATGTGAAAAGCCTATTCTAGTTATTTACAATCCGAAACAAGATCATGAAGTACACTGCGACGCTTGCCAAATCGGTTTGGCTGGAGTTCTTATTCAAGTGGATGATCAACAACAAAAACGAGCGGTTGCATACTTTAGTCGGCAGACCTCAGCATTGGAGCAACATTATCATAGTTATGAGCTCGAAACACTGGCTGTGGTTGAGAGTCTTAATCGTTTTCGTTACTATATACTGGGTAAAAGTTTTAAAGTCTATACTGATTGTAATTCACTTAAGGACACAGCAAACAAAAAGAATTTAATACCGAGAATCGCCAGATGGTGGTTACGAATTCAGGAGTTTGACTTTGAGTTAATTCATCGTCCAGGTACTCAAATGGCACACGTAGATGCGTTGAGCAGATGTCCAGTAGAAAAGGCAAGTGATTCCGAAACTGCTGGAATGGATGTTTTAATGATTGGGATGACAGAGGAAGATTGGGTTTCTACATTGCAGCGTCAAGATGTAGACTTATGCGAAATTATTGACAATCTGTCCATGGTTAGTGAAAAGGATACTAAAAACAAGAATTATTCAAAAGAATATTTACTGAAGAACGGACGCTTGTTAAAATAAACGGACAGAGGCAATTTCTTTATGGTACCGAAAGGAGTTCGATGGAGGGTGATT
This sequence comes from Dichetophora obliterata, assembly GCA_963920525.1. Lineage (NCBI taxonomy): Eukaryota > Metazoa > Arthropoda > Insecta > Diptera > Sciomyzidae > Dichetophora > Dichetophora obliterata. Next base: position 193,350,132 of record OY986435.1, read on the forward strand.
AAATCAGCGCATGATGACGTAGGACATCTTGGATTAGAAAAGACAGTTAGCCGCATTCAAAAACTTTATTGGTTCCCGAAAATGCGTAAGATTGTTCAAAAATATATTAACACATGTTTGCCATGCTTATACAATATAATAAAAGAGGAACCGATAAAACTCATTATGTACTATATTCAATTGACAAAATTCCCATACCATTTTATACCGTACATGTTGACCACCTTGGACCGTTTCCAAAAGGGTTGAATGGCCGGTACGTAATACTACATCAAAAACATGTATCAACGTTTTATTGGATGTAGCCCAGTTTTTCGGCCTGCCAACACAGCTCGTTAGCGACCGTGGTACCGCATTCACGTCAAAATTGTTTGAAAGTTTTTGTAAGGAAAACGGCATTCGGCATATAATATATAATTCGGCTGTGAGGACGCCTAGAGCAAATGGTCAGATTGAGAGATATTTCCGAACGGTTAATACAGCATTAAGCAGTATGACAACGGAGCAAGATGGTCAAGATTGGGTTGAACATGTTTTGGCGTTGCAATGGGGTCTTAATACAACAGAACATAAAATAACATGCCAAACTCCACAAAGCTTATTATTATCATTTACTCCAAGAAATTATTTGGGTAACTCTTAAAATATTGCAATGAATAAAGATAGTGATGATGAAGAAGATCTTCCATTATCTGAATTAAGACAACGTGTTAAAGAACGTCTGGATCAACAGAGCAAAAAACAAGCAGCTACGTTTAACAGTCGTCACCCGGCTCCAAGAGAATACATGGAAGATGATCTGGTGTTAGTAAAGGCGGAACATTCAGCCACAGGGCAATCAAGAAAATTACTTTCGAGGTATAAAGGACCTTATGTTGTGAAGAAGGTTCTTGGAAACGACCGTTATGTTATTGCTGATACGAGTACAACCCAAGTCAGTCAAAGACGTTTTGAGTCAATACAGGCAGCGGATAAATTGAAACCTTGGTGTGACTTGACAGATTTTGAGCACGGCGAAATTGAAGTGAGAGAAGAAGATACTTTATCAGAAGATGAAGAGTAAACGATATTAATTTGTAAACTATTTTTTTTGTTTGCAAAATAAGAACTTTGAAATAATTTTATTTAATAAATGGTAAATTTATTAACTTCATGAAAATATTATATTTTAAAGAGGAATGTTAGGCGGATTTCTCCATTTCTGTGTGATAAAAAATATGGTTGGTATGTTATTTTGTCGAAAGAAATGAGAATCTTTATTTTAACCTTATATCTAAGTGATATCAGAAATCTAAGGAACCCTAAAGATCTGTGTGATATGAGAGGTTTATGTGACTACAACGATTATTTGTAATCTGAATTACAATGTTTGTAACTTGAAGAATCCTTGTGATCAATAGAAACAGTATCTGTGCTAGTATAAGTCTGTGTGACTCGAAAGATCTGTGTGATCAAAATCTAATATGACTGTGTTACCAGTAGTCTGTGTGACCCGAATGATCTGTGTGATCAATTTACAAAATATCAGCGTGAGACCAGAAGTCTGTGTGGCTCGAAAGATCTGTGTGATCGGTATAAAATATATCTGTGTGATACCAGTGGTCTGTGTGACCTGAATGATCTATGTGATCAATTTACATAATATCAGTGTGATATCTGGGTCTGTGTGACTTGAAGAATCTGTGTGATCTAAATACTGTTATCTGAGTCAGATCGAAAGTCTGTATGAATCAATTCATGTCCATAATGTCACTGAGACAGTGAATTCGTCGGATGGCCGAGTTGTAAGTTGAATAATGCACTGAGCTAGAAAAATCCCATCTCATGGCTCACTTGATTACTTAAAAATAATATCTACATTCGTAGCTCGTTGGCACGGTTGTTGTCGGAAAGTTAGTTCGATTCGATAGACGACGAGAAAGGGCGTGCTGACGAGTTCAAGTTTTATAAAAATAAGGTAAACTATATTTTCAAAAACTGCTCGTGCTGTGACTTAAAAAGTTTTCAATTGATTTTGCTGAAATTTTTGGTGGCTTTTCAGTATAACACTATCAATATTATTAACTTTCAGGTTTTAAGATTTTTTATAAAAGAACTACTTTTTGAGGATAAAAAATTTCGAAAAATAGTACAAAATAAGAAATATTAATTTAAGAGCGTACAAAATTTTCAATTTAATACTTTTTATCATTTTATAAGTTTATCTACCCGTGCATGCATTAGAAAAAGAAAATATTTTTTTTGTATCACTGATCAATAGAAATAATGTGACAGATTTTGGACCAGAGACGGCCGATACAAAAAAACAATGTTTTTATACATTTTCAAAATTCAAATAAAATTGTGGTAAAACTTAAAATTGATCCAATTATTTTATCACCTTTAAGCACTGTTAAAAAATTATTAATTTTAAAGCGTCTAAAGGGTTTTTCCTCCTTAAGAGCACTTGACTCAAAAGTCATGAAATTTAAACAGGCCGTTACTCAGCAACATTAATTTTACTAAAACGGTGGCCAAAAACTAATTTCATTATAAATCAATGAAACAAAATTTTTAAAAAAAAATGTTACAACTTATTTTTGTTTTATCTACTCTTAAATAACATCCATTGTAAGATTTATATGATGGCGTTTATTCGATTTATTCGATATTATGCTAAAAATTTATCGAATTTATTTGTTTTTTCTGAAATATGAAATTGAACACGAAGTACTTAATTAGTAAATAACCAAGAGAATATTCAAATTACGGACTGTACAAATTGTTATTCTTGTGAGCAATTTCGAAATAAATATTTCTATTTTTTTTTTAAATTTACCTCATCCAAAAAATACTAATTTATTTAATTAATAAAGCATTAATCAAATTTATAACGGTACCACAAATCAAACATATTATTAATTTTTATCCATAAAAACAGCATAGTTAAGAAGATTAATTAAATTGATATATTCCATAAATGTACATACTTTCACATTTGAATATGATGTATTACATTTGTAATTTCCAAAAGATTTTTGCTTAACATCAATATTAGCAGGTTTTGCAAATTTACTTAATAAAATCGCTTTTGTTTATGTGGTTAATCAATGAAGGCTTGAACTCTTTATCTACCTTCTAATCGATTCATCATTAATCAACCAGCAGCAGCACTGTGCTGAGTTGAAATTTTAATGACTGCCTCACAAATTGTAGTGTTCACACCTACTTTTTTGTTTACTGTATCCATAGACAATGTATAGCCGCCACCTAAGATAAAACCATTAGTCGTAAGAGTATCGTCTGCTAAAATCACGTCAACATTTAAAGGAAACTGATGTCCACAAGAGTTATATGCTCGTCATCACTTTAGCTCTTATGGTAATGAAGTTTTTCTATGTGGCATAACAGCTGCAACAGCGTGCAGCAACACAGCAAAAATTAATTGAGCTACAACTAGTTAATGTTGCAACAGTTTGGATTTTATTACCCGCACAGATCGCTGACACTGGCTGACTGACTTCACCAGCAACATCCGCAACATCAACAGCAGCTTTAGTAGCTTAGGCTCCTCCAGTCGCGTCCTTTTTTACGATAGAGACTTTCTTCTAAGTGCTCCTCGACACTATGAAGTGATCTAATGCGCAGCTTGGTACGCGTGATTAACTGCTTGTTGTTCTTGTTGGAGGCTGCTGCATATGCCGAATCGCCTGGCGTTTGATGACAGTGTTTTAGCACCAGTAACTAAGAGCCTGATGATGTGCACCATCTGTTGTGTTTGTCGCCTGAGCCCAAGTATTGACACCATAATGATTTTTATAGCCTACCTGTTGAGGTGCTGCATGGCTGGCTAGGAAGCAGTTTTCTACTTTCGTATGCTCCATTCTAAGTACTCATGATATTATTTTTTGAGTGCTGGAAAATTTATGTGTTCATCTCACATGATTTAGAAGTTAATCATTTGTCTATTAGTCGAGTAGCTTTTAAATTCTAGGAAAACTGCCTGCAGTGTTCTGGATCTATGTCCCGACCAGACCAATTCGCTAAAGTGTCTTCGATAATTATTGATCGCGGTGTACGTGGTGATCGTGGTTTCTATTACTTTTTTATCACTGGCCAAGATCTAAGCACATATTTTATGCATAATTTGAAGAACTATTTTGGATTTTCTACACATCTATGCTTTTTATGGTAAGTGTTTTAAGGCTTTTCTTTCACTACAGCTAGTCGTAAGCTGATCACTAAGATCAGTTATGTTGGAATAATTAATTACGAATAACGGTCATCAGCATTGGCAGCCACTTGCCGTTTGGCATTTACGTGTGCGTGCCTTGTTAGTGTTTATAATGAGTTTCACTACCAAGCCGGAATTATAGATTAATATCTTCGAGTTTAACTAGCAGTTCGGTTGGATGCTGCTTGGTTGAGTATATTCTGCAAGGTCTATTAGTTAAAATATCGAACATGATTTATTGCCGAATAATTTAATTTCAAGAATTTATGTGTTTTAATTAACGCTTAAGTCGTTCAATCATAGTTAAAATTTACTTTAGTTGTTAGTTTATTTGAATGATAAATTATAACACATGCTACAACACTTGCCAAAAAAGTTTTCCCACATGAAAAATCGAGTAGGTGAAGTTAATTGAAGTAGAACACAAAACTAGTTTTACTCTAAAATTTCATGAATATGTTTCAAAAATCATAAAATTTGAAGCAGTTATAAGAAGTTAATGGTCTCTTTGTAGCACGACAACTTATTTTCAATTTAAGCTTTGAACCAATTTCTAACATTTTCTAAAATTAAAAATTTTGGCTAACTGAATTTAAAAATTGCGTAACATCTATTTGGTTCAGGGCACATTCGACAGATATTGTTACAAACATGTAAAATGCTAAACTTAATTTTGATCTGATTGCATTTTCCTGCTCCGGTTTGTCCTTAAAATCAGAAAAATTTTTCAAAACTAATTGAATGATAGGTCTTAAGAAGTCGTTCGGTAAGTACAAACATGAAATTGAGGCACACAAAATTTCGTCCTGTTCTGATCACATCTTCCTGTTCTAAAATATCCTCAAAAATGACAAAAATTAAAAAAAATATGTTGCAAAAATTTTTATGTGAAGTTATAGATACTAACTACGCCAAATATTGATTATATTAAAAAAAATTTTCCGATATAACGTCATCTTCTTGTTTCAGAATATCCTAGAAAACGGCATATTTTTTTAAATAAAATAAAACAGTTAAAAATTAGGGCCAAATCAGCTGATAATAGGATGAACTAAACACTTACAAAATTTCATTAAGATCTGACCCCAAATGCCTACTTCCTTGAAAATAAAATACTTCCCAAAAACTATATATACACAGCCTAATTGTAGGATTTTACCATGATCCATTCTTTTTTAATAAATACTCAAATATGCCTAACAACGAATATATATTTTTATTCAACACTACCTATCTTAAGATCAAACAAAGATAAAAAAATGCGGTTGCCAGAATTGGAATCAGAGTTTATAAATCTACTGAAATATCGTGATATTGAGGGACATTTTGGAATGGGATGGTGTTGTTTTATCGAGAACAAATTTTGCATAGAAGATTTTTCTACCTTATTATTCATTCTGTTCATTTTTATTGCAAATAAAAATAGTTTTTGAAAATCTATTCTTTTAAAGAACTTTCTGCAGCTGAAAAATGAGATTCTATCTTGATAAAAGTTTATATTAATAATCATCGCTCCAATATTTATCAATTCCATTCATTAGAAGTTTTTAAAAAAACGCTTAAAAAATATCCTGTTTTTGGATCAAAACCGGAGCAGGAAGATGAAGTCCTATTCTTTCAAAATTTTGTATCGTTAATGTATGATACCATATCTATCGATCCCTAATCGCTGCGTCCTAGTGCATAAGCTTTTTAAAGCTTACGTCTGAGTAATTGTTGTTATAGGTTTTAAGTTAACTCTATATTGAGCAATTTATTAAGATACAGAGTAAGAAAACTATTAAGTATGTATATTGTAGTATAATATTTCTATCTCCTCTAACAAACTCCTTTGGTCAAAGCCCGTAATTCTTTTGGCTGTACGTGTAACTCTTTAGGAATATTCAATCAGTTAAGATTACATAAGTTGGGAAATACATCTTTTGGATTTATTTGTCACTATGTAAAAAAAATGTTCGAAAATTAGGTCTTTATTTTCAAGTAAACTACAATTTTTAAGTCAAAAATAAATTGTTTTTCTATATTCAGATAGCAAAGAATAATATATTTTTTTGAAATTTCTTAAACAATGCAAGAAGCTATACGGGTTTTACTGGGTCGCGGACGTTTGCGAGTAGTTAAAGACACCCGTGTATCTTTTAACTTATTGGGTAGTTCAAGCATATTTTTTAATTAAATGTACGTTTGCTTTATACTTTGTTTTAAAGTCCAAATTGATTTTCCATGTTTATTTATACACTCAACTCTTCTTTTTTTTTGCACGGTAGGTACATTCCTAAGTAAATCGTGTACAAAAAATCGTGTAAAAAAGTATAAGCGATGTATGGGAAATTTAGGGATGTGTTCCAAAACTTTGAAAACCGTGTAAGTTAAAAAACTTTTAAGTTTTTGCCCACGAAACCGGGCAAAAAAGTAGTGATTTCAATGTAACTTACAATTATCTTAATATATAAAAACGTTGGTGCGTATAATCCGACCATCTCGGCTGATCTACTGAAACTCCGGAATGTTTTTGTTTGTGTAAGACCCCCTGGTGGCGCTGGGGTCGTTTTTTTAAAATTCTTTTTTATGGATCCATTTGGCCAAAATTCAAACCATATAGTATTAAAATAAAAATAAAGTCTTAATTTGAACCAGATAGGAGGCGTTGAGGTGGAGATTTTTACGAAAATGTAATCTATACACTAGGCCGGGTTGATTTGTGGGGAGGCAAAAAAATCGCCCATTGCTCAGTGAAATCGTATTCTAGGGATCATAATAAGAAACTTTGCCCGAGGAACTATACCTCTAAAACGAATTCTATTGCCCCAACTTTTCCGTAGGGTCAAATTTTGAAAAATCCTTCTTTGACCCATTTAGAGTGCACCAATCGAGTCCAAATGTATGACCGACCCCTTCTAACCTTGGAGGGTCAATCCAACCATGGCAGTCCCCCTGGAACCCCTGGGGTGTTTATAATAAATTTTAATTTAATAATGTTTTATTTTTAAGGCAACATTTTTTTCAGTTTGTTTGCATATCCGACTAAGCTGAAATTAAGCATACATATGTAAATTCGGTGACAATGCAATATTATGATAAAAGTTTTTGCCACACACATACATATGTGACATTTGTCATATATGTATATAGTAGGTATATTCTAGGTGCATAATATAAGCGTACATAAATTGGTAAGTTCTGAGGACTTACATAAATTTAGAATTTTTCAAATACATTTATATTTAAAAGCTTGAGGCACCGATGTCCGCGATCAGTTATACAGGTTTACTACACATTATCAGTGGCATTCAATCTTTTAGTAAGCTTACCTCTATATAAACTGCGATCCATTATACAGGTTTACTACACAATATCAGTGCCTTAAGCTTTTAAATATAAATGTATTTGAAAAATTCTAAATTTATATAAGTCCTTAGAACTTACCAATTTACGTACGCTCACTTTATTACGCTTATTTTATTAATCATTTAAATAAAATTTGTTTTTTCTGGGGCTACAGTTTTTTTGTTGGAAATTCAGTTTTTTGTTTTGAAATTTACAGTTTTTTTTTAAAAAAGTCTGGCAACGCTCGCGACATCCTAACATTTAAAGAGTGGAATAGAGAGAGAAGAGAGCTTGAATAGAGCAGGTTAAAAATTAGATGCTCTGTTAGGAGGAGTTTGTTAAAACTTACGTACAAGAAGAAAGGGACATATAGGAAGAGACTTAATTTTAATACTTTTGGGGTCATAATGGGGGCCTACGAAATTGATTTCTTTGGGTTAATTTGTACTTTTACTTAGTGTTATTGTTTTAGGGAGTATTATTGCTTAAAAGAGTTTAATATTTTGTTAAAACCAATCTGTTATTTTTATAACACCGGCTTTATTTGAATTATTGGGTCAATTTGGGCCCTATGAGTTAGGTTTTCAGGCTTAAACTGTTCTATTAAATCATTTCATAGCTAATTCTTAATGTTTCACCTGCAGGCATAAATCCGCTAAGGCTAATAAAAAAGTTTTCAAACAAAAACTTATGGCGTTTTCGTATCTTTTTGGAATTTCAGCACTCTGGAGAAAAAAATAGTGACTCATGATACAAAGAACTACAGGTAAAGCATTCCCGGCGCAACAAGCAAAATTTACTGCGCACCCGTCATTGGTGCTCGTCAAATGTGACAATTGATGAATACATTCAAAAGAAAATATCAAAAAGAGACGAAAATATCAAAATAAAAATGAACAAACAGTAAAAATTCTGTCAAGCACATCAAGTAATGTAGCCGCTTTTTGTGTAAATCGGTAAAAAGGTGGAAAAAAACCCGTACAAAATATGCAAATTTTTTTCGCAAACAGTACTAAAAAATATATTTACTTGATATTGGACATGTGCTTTATTTAACAATATTTATTTCATTTCAGTCAAACAAGTTTTCATAAGAAAATGTAGGCATTTTAAAATCTTTACACCCTATGAATTGCAGCCAATGTGCACCTTGCACGTCACAGCAAAGATGGCGGACATGCGCAAAACTTTATCTGTAGTTCGTTGTATCATGATAGTGACCTCTAAAATTTAACTGTGTTCCTTTTTCGAAAATGATGACTTCAAAAGTAGAAAACAATTCATTTTTCCAGAAACGAAAAAGCCAATAATTAACATATATTTGATCTTGAGACTAGAAGGATTAAAAAACGAAAGCGCAATTTAATTCAACGTCCTCAAATTATGCTGAAATGTTATGTGCCAAGCTGACTTTTATTTTTAAACATGGAAAGTGTATATCATATGATATTATGTGAATTTTTTAAGTGAAACTTCTTAAGCGCCGTTGTGTTTTAAAACTCGATGAAACGAAAATCGGCATTAAAAATAGACAAATACATACATCTATAAGATCTAGCATAAACACAAACCAATTTTGAAGACATTATTAAACGCTGCAGTAGCTGTTGAACTGTCAGATTAAAATAAGTGCAACTCGGACAAATTGAGTGTAAACTTTTAGGCAGTATTTTAAAGCATTTTTAAATTTATTTTTATTGGTTGCCAGATGCAATTTTTTAACACATTTTCTTCCCCCCTCCAAAAAATTCTGGATACGGCCCTGACTATATATACTTAATGCTTTAAATAACTGCCTAAAAGTTCTTAAATAAAATTTTTTTTTTTTTATTGTTTTCATTTCTAAAAAGATATATACGATAGAATAAGGATGATTTTTGGAAAATATACATTTTTATAATTTTCACTATAAATTTAACGAATCGCTAAAAATTTTATAGCGGATATTGTTCCTTAATTATTTGACTTGCAAATAATTTATATTTTAAATATGCTTACCAAATCACTTTCTTGGGATGGAGTGCGACAGATTAAATGGGGAAAAAGTCAAATCTTTCTACTTGTGAGGAGGATTTGACAGAGCCTTAGGAGTATTTGCCAGAATGAATTAGGAACTCGCTTCCCACACGGTTTCCAGAAAAAATCTTCAGCCAGAAAATTAATGTTGTTTTTAATGTAGAGTAGAGCTTTTTTAAGACCTTCTTCACCAAGAACCCTTTCAGAGTGCTTTCTTATGTATACCTTAGGTATATTATACTAAAATCGCACTAATAAAAAGCATAACAGAGAAAAATAGTGTCACATATTTTCAATAAGATTTCTTCTTAAAATGTATTTAGAACAAGAGGTATGAAAGTCGCAGGGAGAGAGGTATTTTAAAGAAAACTTACAGAGTTGTTGTTGTTGTTTTCTTAAAAACGTACTTGATCTAAGGCTCGCAATTTAATTCATGTTATACTTTTAATAGATCATTAAACTAATTAACTAACTATAACGGAGCACGGCCAAATAAGTTTAATTAATGTCAAATTTATTGAATAATCTAATAATTGATCGCTTTCGGTCAAATTCATGTGTAACTGAACATTTGGTTGTGAAAATAGTCACCTTTCAGTTAGAACACTAGCTGCTGGCGAAGCAAAAAACTCGTTTCATTTCTATGGTGCATTTCGACAAACTGTCGAACACCAATGAATATTGAAATAAATAAAGAAGCGACTAGAACAGATGGCAACCTTGGTAGAGTTGATGGCGGTGATCTATAAATAGCCTACTGCTTTGAAATGTCATATGATTAGCAGCCATACAATTCAAAAGAATGAATTCCAAAATCTGCGCAGTCATATACTAATTTAAACAGTGAGTTGATCACAGCTTAATCACTCAAAGACTACTGAAGAGGAAAATGTAGCGATTTCCGAAACAGACTGTCCAGTTAGATAAGTGATTGACTCTATACAGATTTATTGTTGTTGTTGTTGCCTTCTTAAAAACTTAATCTAAAGCTCGCAATTTAATTCAAAACTTCTTTAATTTTAATCAAAAATCTTCTTTTTCACTTCTTATAAAATAGCCAGTACCTGCATGAGATTTCTTCTTAAACAAAATTGAGAAGAAAACTTAGTACCTACACAGAGAAAACAAAACTAGCTGCACGGTGCATGTAGAAATATAATCTTACACGGCACGTGCAGAAAAAGAATTTTTCTTTGCAAATTTCAACAAGCACATGTTGAAATATGAAAGCTAAACGTATTTGTAGCAAAACTACTGAATCGTCTAGAGAGTAAGAAGTCGCATGCAGTGTCGAAACTCATACTTGATTTTCATATCCCGAGTGTTGAAATTCCTAATCTAAATGAAAATTGAGGTTTTCCGCTCGAAATTTGAGAAAATCATAAGCTACATGCCCGTATAGAAAAGTTGCACGAAATATGCATCTTCCACCTAGTGTAAAAATCAGTATGACCTTCAAATCTCGCATTGTGAAATCTCAAAACTAAACGAAATTTTAGGTTTTCTGTACGAAATTTGAGAAAATCATAAGTTACATGCCCGTATAGAAAAATTGCACGAAACGAGCATCTCTCTCTTGGTGTAATGCAGCTTGTTTTTCAGCTAGCAACAAGAATGTGAAACGATGTTTGTATTCAAGAAAAAAAGAACACCAGATATCGATATGAGCATGAGAGGACATGATTTGCCTACGCCGCGCTTGACATCCCCCCTCATGTAGCACGCTTACCATGCAGTCGCAAATGGCTGATTTTGTCCATCACTACTTGTATGCGTAAAATAGTTAAATTGCACATATGTTAGAGGGTGAGAGAAGACATACACAAGAAAATATGTTTTTCCCAGCAATACATATTTTACGAATACGATACGAGTTTTCTTACTTGCTTGACGACTGCTTTAAGTTGTTGACACTTTGCAACACAAAGGCACCTTTTTTTTTTAGGTACATAAAAAAATTCTTTGTGTTTGGGAAATTTTATAATACAAATTTTTAAGTATGAAATGCAATTTTTATGAAGGTGCTTATATTTATGACAGTATTTATTATGAAAACACAGTCTGCCTTGCAGCTTTCTTTCTACCATGATTAAATCCATATTTGGATCTGAGAGCTGACGCAACGCAATGTTTGGTTTACTGGGTAACAGAATGGTCGGTTTTAATAACTGTTAATTGGAACGCCAACTGATGCGAAAAAAAAATTGCAGCAGCATCTTGTCATTGTTTTTAACTTTCAGTTGTCTTTAAGCTGTGAAGGAGTTCGTTTCGTTTTGTGGTGTGTTATACATAAGTGTTTGTTTTGTGAAAATATGCAGCCTGCAGCAGAAACAGACAGATTATTGGAGTTCCTGAAAGGGATAGATTTGGAAAATACGTTTACAGCCTTTAAAGGTAAGTTGTTGTTGTTTTTAATATGTCTATAAGCTTAATTCCAAATCAATAAATCGCGGCATAGTCTTAGAAGAAAAAATTGAAGTTCATAAAATCAAGAAATTAAATTCAAGTTCATAAAATTATATGTAAGTCTTCTGCAATTTGATCAAAGCTATGCAAAACATTAAATTTTTCGATTTTCTTCACCCTGTTTTTACAATTTAGAGTGCAATAAAATTGAAACTTTTTAATTTATTTCTTGTTTTGGAGCTCTTTAATAGGATTATAATCACATTTGCATATATATGTTGAGGAATTTATTGTAAATACCTCAACTTAAGCACCTTGTTTCTATAGACATAGCACATTTTAAAAATCTTAATTTTTATATGTTTGTTGTTTCATGCATTTGCAATACACTGACAAAATTTATGCAGACAAACCCTGTTAAAGATCTCCAAGCCAAGAATTAAAAAAGCATTTACAAATCAAAATTGTAGAAACAGGGTGGTGAAAATCGAAAAAATTTAATTTTTGCATAACTTTGCTGAATTTGTTGATGACTTGAACTTCATTTTATGAACATGAATGTCACATAAAAGTATAATTTCTTATCTGTAAAACTGTTTTTAAATTAAGTTAATATCTATCTCACAAACGAAGCTACCAAGGAAACTATTAACCATTAAAACATGGCTTTGCGACCGACCCTCAAATGTCTTCAGCAGCACCACAGGCTGGCTAAGTCTAATCAATTTTTTCTAAGATGGTGCTGTAACTTTTTTTGACGAAATCTTATGGAGCCACATGTAAGGCTGTCAATCCCGGGATCCCGACCTTTTTTCAGTCCCGAAATTCCCGGGATCTAAGTTAAAAAATCCCGGGATTTTCGGGATTTTATTTCGATGTTTTCCCAATGATTTTTTCAATAAAACCCATTTATTTTCATTTTTTAATTTAAACAATTCATTCTTCTAACATCTTTAAGATCTATAGTATACATTATAATATTTTTTATTTTTTTGGACACTTTTGGGATCATATCTATTATCTACATATATTAGCCTAACTAGTAAAATTTTCTACAAGTTTTATTAACATAATTTTTCAGTGGGATGCGTAGTACTTGCGCTATAAGAAGAAATATTTTGAAAAAATTATTTTTTCACGTAAAAATGCAAGTCACAAATTACTTTGAAAATTCATAAAAATCGAAAAACTTAGTAAATTTTATATTTTTTCTAAAAAATTCAAGTTTACTAAAGAAAATAAGGTATCATTGAAAGAAATCTGTTTAAAAATAAGAACAGGAGATGCATTTGAGTGAAGTAACTACAGGTCGAAATTGTACTGCGCTTAACATTTTTGATTAAATTTTATTTTGAGTGATTTTTTCTAAAATGTAAACAACAGTACAATGTTGACCTGTAGTCACTTCACTTAAATGCATCTCCTGTTCTTATTTTTACACAGATTTCTTTCAATGATACCTACGTCAAAAAATCTTTTTTAAAAATAAGGGCCACTCTACTGGGTATACATATGTGAGCTTAATTTGAAAAACTTTTCAATAAACTATTTTTCAGAATGTGGTTTAAATTTCGAAAGAATGCGGTACGTAACAAAAAGCGACTTGGACTCAATTTTCCCTGGTAGGGAAAACACCGGGCTAAGGATTGAGATTAGAGAAAAGCTTTTCAAGTGGAAATGCAATGAAGTATTATTTATATAACGAAATAACTTGCTTGTTTTCAAATCTTGTACAAAGTTTCCAGATGATAAACTATCCACATTAAGTAGAGATTCATTTGTTGAAACTTGGCTAGATTCGCAGTCACCAAATTCCTCTCGGACCAACATCTCTGAAAGAAATGATGTAAATAAAATGGTAAGAGATTTTAAGTTATCTAACATGCGGTCTCTTCTATGGATTGCAAATTTACCGAATTTTGTTATTACCAGTTAATCGGTAAAAAATATTAGCATTACCGGTAAACCGGCAATTTACCAGTAAATTCAAATATTTTCTTAACTTATTCTGCAATATAATAAAAAGTGTAGGAAATAAGAAAATAATGTGTTATTCAAAACACCCTTTACTTACATTCTGTAAATTAAGATGTAAAATGACAAAAAATAAAACCAAAAAAATTCACAAAAAAATAATGTAACTACTAGGGAGTCCAATCCCAGAGGCTTTTTTTGATACCGGGATTATTGGGATTGAAATTATTAATCCCGGGATAATTTTGGGATTGAAAAATGAATAATAGGGAACAATTAAAAAAGAGTTTGGGACAATTTTGGCCCGCTACTGTCTTCTGCTTCTCAACTGTTTTTCTTAGCTGATCCAGTTATTACAACTTTAAACAAAACGAAACAAACTTTTTTGTTGAAAAAATGTTTTTAAAAAGTATTAAAGAAATGTCCTCAGTTTACCAAGTTTGCTGTAAGTAGTTCGGTAGTCTATATTTGGTCATTAAATTCGCGGTCTAAAATTTCCAGTACACTATGGCATAGCTCCGAAAAGTTACATATGGATACACCGCTTAGAATTCTAATGAACCAAGGTTACAAAAGTAACTGGTAGACAAACGATAGCGTTTAACTGATAAACAAAAGACATTTAAAATGCATATTAAAAACAATGGCTATTGCCAACTTTTCACCAAAATTGCTTTAGAATTTTGATCAAAAACAAAATTCAATGCAGCCTTCACCTTACAGTAATACATAAATTAAACATACAATTTTTTTCTTGTAGCTGAAATGTATTACAGCCTAATGTATTAATAAAATTTTTTAGTCACTCAATAAGTTGTTGTCGGAAAGCGATGCTGGCAAGAATATAACATCCTATTATTTGGAAAATGGTAGACTTTCTGAAGCCAAACGTCTTAAACTTATACAAATAATTTTGGAAAGCCTATTTGAAAATGAAGCGAAGCCAAACCCCAACGACTTTAATTCAATTTTATCGCAGATAATACAATAATTTCCTGCTGAAAAGAAAGTTTCGGTAAATTATTGATTAATTGCTACCAAGTACTTACTAATATTAGGGGTATTCTCACAGTCTTGCAAAACCCTTGCAAGTTGTAAGAATTGCAAAAGTTGCAGAATCTTAAAAAAATGTTTGCAATTCGTGCAATTTCTGCAACACTGACACCCATGTATATTGCAAACATTTTTTAGCTGTTATTTTGTTGTTGTGTTGTTGCACGGATTGCAAGATTCTGCAACTTTTGCAATTCTTACACCTTACAAGGGTTTTGCAAGACTGTGAGAATACCCTTATTGAATACTTTTATTTTGGTGATTTCAGGACTTCTACTACATACCTAGAAGGCTAGGAAAGGCTCCTTCTGGAAAACTATATACAAAATATCAAAGCTTTGCAGCTAAGCGCAGAAAATTGAACTACTTGCCAGAAAGTGTGGAAAACGGTTCAGAGAGGAAAGACTCTGTCGAAATTGATGATTCTTTATACAAACTGAAGGAAGAATTAAATTGGCCACTTTCACATTGGACTGATCAATGCGACAGATGGGCACGCACGTATGCCTTGAGGCAAAAGGACATTAAACAGCTGGACAACTTTGCTTTCCTTAATGAGTGGCCGCTATTAAAAGATGTGAGAGCGACTGATTTGGTAAAAGTTACTGTTTACTTCTACGTCGCTATGCTTTGTTTTATACTTGCAAATTTTTTAGATAAACATAGATTTCAACATTTTACACCCAAACAAAGGAGAAAAGCTTATGGAAAAGTGGCAACATTTCCAGATTACCATAAAAGACTTTTACTCGACTAAATCATTAAGCACCTACAACAAGTTCTTGTTGAAGGAAGCACTTGATTCGGCAAATACTGGTAGGTTAAAATGTTTTCCCTCTTGTTAAAAAATCTTTGTAATGTCTTTTCTTTTTTGTTGCAGACGTCATTAACCAAACGTTGGTGAAACTGCTGACGTCAGTGATTCCCTCTAAAGGAATTGGAGGAAAGCAGCACTCAATTATTGATTTATAAATTGTAACAAATAATTTAATTAAATTTAATCATTTCACTATCTGTATTATATAAAATACAAAAATTTTACATCTTGTAAC
This sequence comes from Dichetophora obliterata, assembly GCA_963920525.1. Taxonomy (NCBI): domain Eukaryota; kingdom Metazoa; phylum Arthropoda; class Insecta; order Diptera; family Sciomyzidae; genus Dichetophora; species Dichetophora obliterata. The sequence goes on from OY986435.1 coordinate 193,366,173, forward strand.
AAATAATTGAATTTACTTTTCTCATTTCATTTATTATATCAGATACAAAATTTATAATTCTCTAACAAATAACACTAGTCTACAAACTAAGAAAAAAACGAGGATAGATATGTAAGACAAGCTATCAAAGTTCGTGTGGCATGACCAGTGTTGACCACTTGAAATTTACTTTTACATTTTATATAATTACATCTGATACAAAAATTATAATTAAAATATATATTATAAATTATAAAATACAAAATTATAGTTTTGTAACAAATACTTTCACTAACTCTTATCATTATAAATAAAAAAATTATATTCTTTATCGAAATCATAGCAGTTTTGAAATTTCTATACTTGGGCGGAAAAATAATAATTCATTCGAACTTTTTCAGAACAATGATTAGAACAACGTAAATGCAGAAAAGTTGAACGTAGATGTAGAAACCATAAAGCTACATCAGCGTCTAAGAAACCTGCACGCTTCGTCTAGATTTAAGCTTTCTAAACGTACATGCAGAAAAGTTGAACGTAGATGTAGAAACCCTAAAGCTACATCAGCGTCTAAGAAACCTGCACGCTTCGTCTAGATTTAAACTTTCTAAACGTACATGCAGAAAAGTTGAACGTAGATGTAGAAACCCTAAAGCTACATCAACGTCTAAGAAACCTGAACGCTTCGTCTAGATTTACAATTTCTAAACGTAAATGCAGAAAAGTTGAACGTAGATCGAGAAACCTTAAAGATACATCAGCGTCTAAGTAACCTGCATGCCGCATCTAGATCTATATTTTCTAAACGTAAGTGCAGAAAAGCTGCACAAACGTGATGGGTGCAAAATCCCGGTCAAAACGTGCAGAAAAACTGCATAAACGTGCAGTTTTTGCTGATTTTGTTTTCTCTGTGTATATTAGATTAGTTAAGAAGAAAATCTTTTTGGGTAAAAACCATAGAGAAAACTTCTTAAATTTGTTCTTTGTTATTAGGTTTTTATGTGGCGATGTTTTTCTGTGCATAAAAAAAAGAAAGAAATCAATAATAGCTCTAAGAAAATGGTATAATTATTTTAATATTTGAAAAATCCTCCTACTTGGTAAATGTTAAACCATTCTTTAACCAATCTTATAAATTTCACGCAAAAATATAAGTTGGCAAAATGAAAAAGAAAGCACCACAAAAACTTAAAAATGTATATCAACAAGTACGTTACTGCGACTGGCATTTTCATATGTAATGCTCAACGGACGATAGACAATATTTGACAATTGTGTGCTCTCTGGCATGGTTGCCGTTATATTTCAATATGACAAAACCTCTTTTCATCAAATCATACTCGCTTTACCTTAAATACGTTTTATTTGCAATGCTTAATTCTCTAAATTAGTCTTAAACAATGCATATAAAACAAAACATTAAAAGTCGAAATGAAAATAAAATTGTCGAAATGAAATGAAAATAAAAAATAGTTTTTAGAAACAATTCATTAGATCATAAAAACATAAAAAAAAATAAGAAGCAGAAATATCAAAAACAAAATTTCTCAGGTACATAACAAAATCAAAAATAACATGCAAAAGGAAAGTAGTTTGGTATGGAAAAAATAAATTTGAAGTTTTTATTAAAAAATTCTACCACCTGGCCTTTTTTGCTGTAAAATCGTTGATAGCTTTTTCATTATCAATATCAAATCTTCGATGCAGAAAACGATGAAATTGCAATTTCTGTGAAAAATTTGTCATTAGTTGTATGGTGGAGATGCGTACTGCAACCTAAATGAGATCTTTTGTATAATAACACTAGAGTAGAGGGGGGTAATGTCGTGCACTCAACTTTAAAGTGCTATTGTACAGGTATCAGAATGTGTGAAAAACGATAGGTAGTGGTTCGATTCAAGAAGATATAGCATTATTGTTTATTTATTTATTATTGTTAATTATAAGGCAATATACACAAGTCCGAAATATGATCAAAAAATACAATTTTATGAAAAGAAAAGTGAAAATAGGCAATTTGCTATTTGAAACACGGAAAGAAAAACAATATTTTTTCAAAAAGTGCTTGACATTGAGAAAAAATTTTGGAAAAATTTATTTTGATTGTAGCGTTTTGTTATGGCTTCACGACTCCCTTGGTACACTAGGGCGACCGCGTTTCCTTCCCTTTTCTTTTCTGTATAGTGCACGACATTGCCCCACATCAAATGCACGACATTGCCCCAAAGGTCGTTTTCAAGATTGACTTCGACAAATCGGTAAAGAACAAAAATTTTTTCGATCACAATACATCTTTTTTTTCGGCGGAAAATTTGCTATAAGAAAACACTTACCTGGTATATTTTCCTGCGAGACAAATAATTTTTCTGATCCGATAAAAAAACACTTTCGTCGTCCCGAGAACGTGCGATTTTTAAAAAACGTCGCACATATTGCCCTCACATGGATATTGCTAGTATTGTATGCATGAGCTCTGTAGGTCAGTAGGCCCATACCTTACCAACGGCTGGTATATCATTCAATTTTTTATGCTAAAAAAGCCAGTGCACGACATTACCCCCTGCACGACATTACCCCCTTCTACTCTATGCTTATAGTGTTATTACTTGTGTTTCTAGTATATACTTATAGTGTTATTACTTTGAGCTGTGTCATTTTTTGTGCATTTTTTAAGAAAAACTTCCTTAGCACCTTTGTGATTTGAAATTCGATGAAACGAAAAAGCGACAGTACCTACTAAAATAAGAACTTTTTGCGCAAAACTTGAAAAATTTTTGCAAATAAATGTTATGTCATAAGAAAGGTAGTCAAAAGTGCAATATTACTTGTTTGTGTTTTTCAACAAAAGCAACTTTTGAGTAATTTTTTGACTGAAAAAAGCTAAAAAAATATATACAGTGACTTAACGGGCTAGTTCAAACTATTTTTGTAAAATCCTTTTATTGGACCATTTAACAAAAAACATTTGAGTTAAATATATTTAAAACAAGCAGATATATTTGCATTGAATATGAGAATTTTCATTGTCAAGTCGTTTTTTCTCATTCTTAGTTTAGAATATTTTATGAAATATTCGTTGTTCTAAAAATTTCTAGTTTTCTGAAAGTTTTACTTCTACCGTGCGTGGCAGCCACACACATAATGTTTTTCTTCTATTTGTATCGAATTTACAGCTATAGCTTTGGAGCTATTGTAATGCAATTTGATATAAAAGCAACTTTCTAAAAATAAAGGATCATGTTCGCAAATGAGTGCAACCTTATCAAAACCACGCATACTTCCCATGTAAAATAAATTTATAAAAACCTTAAAATCCAGAAAAATTTATCAAATGATATTTAATGTTTCATATACGCTTTGATCTTATTAATACACTCTGATTTGTTAATGTATAGGAATAAATCTTAAATTTAGTTTTTTAATATTTATAATTAAACAATAAAAGTGCGATTTACAAAAATAGCTCTGCCTCTCCCAAGTGTGTGCGACGACGCAGCTTTGTTTTTCATCGATCAATTTGCATTTGTATCGATCAATATGCAGGTCTTTCTTAAATCGTTTAATAACGCCAGAAATTGCTTTAGGGTTATCCCCTACCTTTTAAGCAATTTTTTTAAAAAATTTCAGAGGTTGCTTTTTAAAAATATTTGCCATTTCCGCGTTTAATATTTTTTCTTTCTTTAATATAAGCGAAACAAAACACTTTCTTACATTTAGAGCTACTACCTAGAGATGGGAAGAAATGTTAGGAACGCAGTTCTTATATATTCAATAAAAAAATTTTTTAATTTCATTTTATACCCAAAAGCATATTTTATTAAATCTTTCTGATGTTTACCACAAAACATTATAACGTTAATAAAAACGTTGTTGCTTAGTAAAATTATGAGTAAAGTGTTAAGCATCTACTTTCAAAATCCTTAATAGTCTTAGAAACCGGGCGTTATTTATAAATAGGGTATGTAACTGTATCAATAGGGTATGAAACTCTAAAATTTGTTCATTAAATGCATCTTTGCTCAGACGTGAGTATCTGCTTAAGCCTAGCCTTATGTTTCCATACCAAGATATCAATACATGTCAAGTTCAAAAACACCACTTTATTTAGATTCAAAAATAAAAATAGGAAAACACTTTAATGTTATAGAGATTTTTTGTACATAAGTGCAAAGGAAAAAATGTGCTTGAGCAGCATTAAACGAGCTGCTAAGAAAGAAAGAAAAAAACCAAATCTTCCCTAATTGTTGCTGAGACCACAAATGTTTTATTCTCCAAAATTAATTTCCTTTGGAGCATAAAAAAAAATTTTAATGCTTATACTAAAATAAAAAAAAAAATCCCATTAATATTCTTCACTGTCAGTGTGAATGGCTAGTGAAGGGAGTCGGGGTGCCCTTAGAATAGCAATGAATAAAATGCATTCCGTAGATGTGCTTGAACATGTAGACAATAACAGAAAAAAAAGCAGAACTATACAGGGGAGTTTTGCGCTGCATACAAATCCATGCTTGTTTTTGACTGAGTACGGAACAGGAAAAAAGAACTAGTTTAGAATAGCTTCGAGCAAGTAATCGATGAAAGCGAAAAGGAATCTTCAAACATACCAACAGCATAACATCAAAAGATATCAAAGATGCTGAGGCAATAAAAAGCCAATCAATAAAAGTGCTGCTTCTTAATAGGCTACACTGACGGCAGCAGACGAACTCAGGTTCAGGGAACACTCACCGGGCCACAAACAACGTTGGTCAGACTGACAACACCTTAAAGATGTTTATATATCGTATATCGCGCGAGCTGCTGCTGCTGCTGGCAACTTGTCAACTTAGCCTAGCAAGCTGCTAGCAGCTAAATGCTTCTCTGGTCGCTTTGCATTCAATTCAGACTTTACAATTAATTTCATTATGCAACGTCAAGTAAGCGTAACAGCGTAACGTAAAGTTTAAACATTAAAAAAATAAAACTGTCAATCGTAAAATGCTGCTAATTATGACATTGCGTATCCTGTTTGACAGTCGAAGGAGGCAGCAACAGTTGAGTTGAAGTGAATCTCTGTTGAGGTGAATAGAAACTCTTGATGAAAAACAGGTTTTACTTTATGGCTCTAATTTAGGCATAAAATTAAATGTTTGTTTTATTCCATATCTACAGCAAGGTTTGTATCTTTGGCTAACTCTTACAGCCTTTGGCCATAATTAATGCTGTGCTGGTAGCCTTAAAGCTAATAAATTAGTTGCAACTCATTGCCAGGTTACCGAAATAGCCACGCATTAAATCCAAATAAGTCATCAATCATAAAATATATTGTTTTCTAATTGTTATACGTTTGAAAATGCGTTGGACGTAGTTTCCACCTCTGGCATTCTGTTAATGAATATAGGAATGAAAGCATAAGCGTTTTGTTGACGAGCGTGAAAACCTTACACTTAACTATGTAAATACCACAAATGATTGTGTGCATTAGGAATTAGAAAAGGTAAGGGCAACAAAGTGCAGCTAGTTTTCGAACCCTTTATTTTTGTTCAATACCTGTGCTGTAGTCAGTTATGTATATATATTGATCATTTAACGTTAGCAACTGAGTAACAGCAGAAAAGATATGGGCGATTCCGCCAAAAGTACTCATCTACATATCTTCAAAGTTTTGTGTGATAAGAAAACAAGTTTTAATACTTAAAAATACTCCAGCTTTCAGTCTGGTTAGTTGGGTCGAACATTTTGTATTATAGTTAACGATAGCTATAACTGCCTATGTATTTGCTATACTAAAAGAGCACACCGAAATTCGTAATAGTTTAAGAGTTTTGAGCCTCTGAGCCGGCAAAAAAAAAAGCTTTTTTCGAGCTCGTGACTTTCATAACTCAGCCAATTTTAAACGAATATTAATGTTTTTTTTTAAATACGGGTTATTAAATTGTCCATGAAATCGACAATACTCTCACTGATATATTGCATATTGGTTTTTTTGTCCACAAAAATGTAACGAATATGTTCAGTTGAAATGACAAAATAATTTTTAAACGACGCCATGTTGTTATTTCTTAATCAATTTCATTACAAGTGCTATAGTGTATTCCATAAACGCATCCATACTAAACAGGAACATTTTTTGATTTTTTGTTTTAGATGCTTTTTTCGACCTATGGAAAGGTCGCCAATTGAGATTAACGTATGTAATAACAGGTTATAAAAAATTTATTTTGCAGGTGAAAATGCCCAAAAAATGGCCTAAACTGTCATTCTTGAAACCTGTCCTCGATCTTAATTATAACAATTCAAAGAGTGTAGCTTCTTTCAAATTTTTATTTCTTAATGTTCTAGATGACAAGGTTAAAATAATACGTATACATGCACATTTTCTGCCTTTTGAAATACAGTGAAAGCTCCCATTAATGGACGCTCTAATAAGCAGACATTTCCTATAATCGGACACATTCTTGGGAACGTACGACATTTACGACATATTTACGACATTCCCATAAGCGGACATCTCTCATATGCGGACAATAAGTAGGTAATCATCGGTTTCCGCTTTTGGGAGCTCTCCCTGTCATTGTAAAATTTTACGCCAAAAACAGTTCTAAAATGGTTAAGAATAGATCCTCAGAATTTCCAAAATTTTGTCATGCACCGAGTAGGGGCGATTCTTGAGTACTCTAACGCAAAGCAATGGAAATGGATACAATTGAAACTCAACACCTATGGCCTCATTTTGTAAAACGCACACAATCACCACTCTTGGGGTTTTTTGTCTGGCAGATATATACAATATGTATATGTGGTGACTCAATAACTTTAAGTTGCATCACCACATTAGTTGAATTCCTAACTTCCATTTTACTTATCTTCTGTTACATTGATTTTCAACTTACATTTTACTTACCTTCTCGTTGATTCTTTACTTACATTGTACTTACCTATTGTTGATTATTAATTTACATCTTACTTACCTCAACTTAACATTTATATTATTCTTATGTTTAGTTATTTACACTTTGTTATAAATACTTGTTATTATAAAAACATTTGTATAAATATTCATATTTGTATCAATCAGAAATTTTCATTTGAAAATTTCAGTTGAATAAAATATTTTCAAATAAACAGTTATAAAAAATATATTAAAAAAATAAAAATTATAAAGCAAAATTAAAAAGTTTGTTGTGCACCAAATATATGTATATTGCCAGATAAAAAAATTTAACGCAAGTGGCTGCTTTCGTTTTCCATAATAAGGCCATAAGAGACAAGTTCGTGTTAGCAACCTTTCAGTGTGGGTTTTAACACTACTTTCAAGTATATTCGCGTTTCAATAATCCTGCAGTGGTTTTCAGTGCGAAGTAATTTTAAACTTATTTGTCATATTATTAATACAAGAGATCGCCAGTTTTCAAAATTCAACCATTTCACTTTGATCTTTTGCCCTGTGTTTAGACCTAAACCCTTATTAGTTATGTATTCTACTACTTAAGCTAAACTAAAAGTTATTAAGTACCTTTTTTATGTTACTACCTTACCGACTGCTTCGAGTATCGCTGGTCCTTCGGCTTATCCGAACGAAGGTGATGCTGGTCGTCTTCTTATTGGCATTGTCATCGAAACAGCTCCATTTTTTATTCCTCCAAATTATATTAGAAAATCCTGAAAAAAGTAAGAAATTGTTAATGTTAACAGCTGAATATATATTTACATAAATCAAACTCTTTTGATTTCTTTTACTTACTAACCTTCTTGTTTCCATTCCTGCGTATAAAATTCTGTGAGCACATATTGCGCCAGAATTTTATACACCTAGGCTTACCTTTTGTGTCCGTCCACAGAGGCACTAAAGCAACTTATTTGCACTAGCATTTACAGATTCCAAAAGCGAATTGTACACCCTGCAATGTAATATGAGTTCGCTTACGTTCTCAGATGAACGTAGAAAAAGAAAAACAAATATTTTATTTCTATAGTTAGCTTGCCGCTCAGTGCTAACCAACCAATTTTCGTACAAAAAACAATGTAATGTGAAAACTAATAAGGAATTATCTTCGACTGGGCCGAAGTTATAGTACCCCCACGGCCGAATTAGAGTATATATAAAGTCTTAAGCAAACTGTTAAATATATCTAAAGAGATTTTCCCGTTTTGGTTAAGTCTTTTTGTATGGGAGGTAAGCGTGGTTTTCATCCGATTTTTAAAAATAAAAATCTCAAAATAAATATTCAATACTTAAGACACTGTGCGAAATTTTAAGTCATTAAATTGATTTTTGTGGAATTTAAAGAGATCTTAACGTTTTGGTTAAGTCACTTTGTATGGGAGGTAGGCGTGGTTTTCATCCGATTTTGCTCAGATTCGAACTCCATTTTTGTATAAAATGCTTATATTTTTAATTTCGTTATGATAGCTCAAAAATTACGGCTGCTATCGTGGACACATACGGACAGACGGACAGACCGACATGATTAAATCGACTCAGGAGGTGATGCTATAATAAATATTTAGTTTTTGAAATGTAGTCAAACATTTTATTTTAAAAAAACTGAAATTTTTCACAATTTAATATTTGTTAGATATGATATCATTCCAATATATGTTTATTCACATTTTCCATAAAAAAAGCTTATTGTAGGGTATTCGTAGGAGATAGCGTACAATTTTTTTTTTGTACATCTCAGCAAAACATCTCCAATAGGAAAATAGCACGTCACGTTAATACAAATGAATGGAGTGTACGTAATGTCATAAAAAATTAAAATGCTGGTTGGTCCATTTTTCGAAAAAGTGGTAGCGGAAGGCCTGAAAAAATAAATCCGCGAGAGGAACGCCTTATAAAAATAATTACACTCCGTGAACGCTTTCTTCACGCTGGTACCGTCAATAAAATATTTAATTCGCAAACTGGAATAGAAATCAGTGACCGAACAATGCAACGTCAGCTGAAAAGATTGGGATTCGATGCTCGGCGAGCCATGGTACGTCGCAGAAAAGGCGAACGCTATTCGGAAAAATGTGTATTACCAACAAGAAGCATTGCTCCTACATAATGGTATGGGGAGCCATCACAAAGTTCGGACGATGGTGTAATTCCAACAATGGAGACATTATCCGAATATGTGGAAAATGTAATTTTTCAAGATGATTCGGCTCCATGCCATAGATCCAAATTGGTAAGTAAAGCAGTGTCAGTTAACAAATTACAAAACGACAAGGACTCACTGGGCATTTCGTCACTGCCCTGGCTGGAAACAGTCCAGATATGAATCCCATTGAGAATTGTTGGCTCATAATGTGTCAACAAATAAGAGAACAAAGCCCAAGTTCTATAGAAAACATGAAGATGGTGATAAAACATGTAAGGTATAACAATATCACAAAAAAATATTTGGAAAACCTGTATGATTCAATGCCAAGAAGTGTCAATGACGTCATTACTAACAAAGGCGGCGCAACAAAGTATTGATAAGTCAACATGTTTTTTTTTTGTGTTTTTATTATTTTTTTAAACTTTTATTTTTATGATAATTTTATGGTTTCTCTTTTTAAAATAAAATTATAAATGTTTACGAAACTTTAAAACAATTATCTTGTCATGTCCAGGCTTATAAAATTTGGATATTCTGCAATTTTTTTAGACTGCAGTACTTTGCTTTTTAAATAACATTAAAAAATAAGTCCAATAATAAATAAAAAAGCAAAATCGTTTAAAAAAACCGCATTTAGATTCTTATTTCTAAAACATTAAAAATATTTTAATCTGCGAGGGTTTTTTGTCTGTACATAGATTTAACCCTCCATCACTAACCCTTGGGTGGAATCCACCCAGTCACAGTTTCTCTGCAAGATTTCTAATGCAATACATATGTCACAAACTGAAAGTCAAACTCTTATATATAATCAGTATTTTTACTTCAATAGTTTTTCGTATCTAGTGGTCTTCGAGATTAAGGCGTGTCAGAGCGATTAAAATAACAAGTGTTTTGGTGACTTACATCCAGGTTAGTTATTAAGGAATTTTTCGGGGGACTTACACAGAATAAAACCGATCGCAAAACTAAAATTACGTGCTCTAATTGGAATTAATACATTTTCCAAGGACACTTTATTCCAACTTTTTGAGCTCGAATATTTGCTCTACAGAAAAAAAGTACTTAGAGTAGAGGGGGGTAATGTCGTGCACTCAACTTTAAAGAGCTCGTAAAGCCGTACATGACAAGCAAATACAACGAGTAAGCATCCGATCGAAAGATAATTCGGTTGGTAAAATTTATGTGTAACAATATTCGTGTAGCATGAAATCGTGTTAGTAGATATTAAAAAAAAAATGTGCACAACATTACCCCCCCTTAAAATTTGTGGGGTAATGTCGTGCTTTGTATTGTAAAGGTATCAGAATGTGTGAAAAACGATAGGTAGTGGTTCGATTCAAGAAGATATAGCACTATTGTTTATTTATTTATTATTGTTAATTATAAGGCAATATACACAAGACCGAAATATGATCAAAAAATACAATTTTATGAAAAGAAAAGTGAAAAAAGGCAATTTGCTATATGAAACACGGAAAGAAAAACAATATTTTTTCAAAAAGTGCTTGACATTGAGAAAAAATTTTGGAAAATTTTATTTTGATTGTAGCGTTTTGTTATGGCTTCACGACTCCGTTGGTACACTAGGGCGACCGCGTTTCCTTCCCTTTTCTTTTCTGTATAGTGCACGACATTGCCCCACATCAAATGCACGACATTGCCCCAAAGGTCGTTTTCAAGGTTGACTTCGACAAATCGGTAAAGAACAAACATTTTTTCGATCACAATACATCTTTTTTTTCGGCGGAAAATTTGCTTTAAGAAAACACTTATCTGGTATATTTTCCGGCGAGACAAATAATTTTTCTGATCCGATAAAAACACACTTTCGTCGTCCCGATAACGTGCGATTTTTAAAAAACGTCGCACATATTGCCCTTACACATGGATATTGCTAGTATTGTATGCATGAGCTCTGTAGGTCAGTAGGCCCATACCTTACCAACGGCTGGTATATCATTCAATTTTTTATGCTAAAAAAGCCAGTGCACGACATTACCCCCTGCACGACATTACCCCCTTCTACTCTATAAGCTTATTTTTTGCTATATACTTTAAGCTTTACAATTATGTATTTCATGTTTAACTAGACATATAACTGCAGAAATAACACGTTTTTTTCGAAGCCTTCTGTTTTTTTTTTTTTATTTAGATATGAACGTGCTTAATATTTTGATTACAAAGAAAAAATTATTTATTTGAATTAAAAACATTTTAAAATGAAAAAATAATTCTGAATTTATTGAAAACCAGCACTTTTCTTAAGTTTAAGCAATTATATCCTTCTAATTAAGAATTTCTTATGTGGGTGGAAAATACAACGAGTTAGTTATGACGCAACTCATCCATGATATTGGGCAATGATATAGGGTTAAAACAAAAAAAAAGTTGTAATTTCTGTAAACAATTGTGTATTCAGCTTATGATAGACTTAAACTTAATTAAGAATAATACATTAAAATATTTATCAAATATATGAAGAAATCGTGAGGAAAAGTGTTTTAGTTTTCTCTGATGCCTGCGATCTCCAAATAAAGATGACTTTGTCATTCCTGTAAACGACATTAATGTAATTTTCTGTCATTCCTATAATTCAGAACTCAAAAACACACAAAATGTATACAAATTAATGTGGTTTAAAGTTATTTTTACTTACTTCTGGTTTAAATAGTATAAAGAAACCATTACGTTTCAAGTTTTATTTTTACATTCATCCATTCTTTAAATAAAAAAGGTCACTTTTGGCGGAACTACCCATATAAAAAAACAGTTAAAATTTTTTCCTCTCTTTCTGTCCGTTCCATAATTGTCCCAAGTATTATGGTAATAAAATTTTTAAACCCTCCCCATTCATTTAAAGACAAGAGTTGGAGCTCTGTTAAGTTAACATTGCTAAGGTTGACCGTACAGAAGAAGAAAACTATTGAAGAGGCAATATTTTTTTTTAATATATATGGTGCATATTTCTTCTAAAATCCATTTTAGAAGTAATCTCAACGAAAAACCTACGGTCTACAGCCATCTAAAGTTAGCTTATTATAATCATATTTTAAAAAAAATATTTAAGTCAATGCTTTACACTCAAAAAATTAAAAAAAAAGAAAGCACTGTTCAGCCAACAATTTTGTACTTGAAGAATATGACTAATAAAAGTTGTTATTATTGGTCATATTCGTTCCCAACAACATTTGTGACAACAGCGCACGAGTATGGAAGTTATCAAAAATTTTCGCTTTTGTTTAAACATATAATTTGTTGCGCCAACAGCGATACATATGTCATTTCAAAGATAAAAGCTGTTTGCGAAAGTATACGCATTTGATCTTAAAGCTCACGTTTATTACAATGTGCGCTTTTTAGTATAATTTTTTCTGTGTATTTGATAATTTCAACGTTTTCCACTTAATTCTGGTATAAGGAATCTCGAGGTGACATTCTTTTTACCACTTTACTGACATTTTGAGAACAAAATTTTGTTTTTAAGATAAATATCTCAGAATCAAAAATTACTGCACTCATTTTAATGTTGATAACTCTTGAACCATTAGGATTTTCATTTTGGTTTTTTTTCCTTTCTATTATTCTGGCCAACAACATTTCTCAACAAATAATTATGTAAAATCGCTTCCAGTGGGTCCTATCGAGTGAGTCTTACAAAAAGTCCAGCTTAGTCAGCCTAGTTCGCCACGAAAAAATTAGATCAACATAGCGTATGAGTTAAATTGAACATTAAATATTACTGGTCAAAGGTTTAAAGAAAATTTCAAACGATTTCAGCCCTTGGAAGGACTTTGACCTAGCTTCTTTTGATCAAATGTGTTGTGCGTGTTATTAAATGTTTGATCACAAATGACCGAGAACTGGATCTACATGTTTTATGCCGACTCCGAACGGCTTATGTTCTCAAGAAGCTTTTACATGGCAATTTTCACTCTCTGAGGTTTGCCATTGTCTGCAGAGAGGTGACGACCGAACAGAAAAATTAACTCGATTGAAAAAACTTTCTGTCTGAGCGAGAATTGAACCCGGGCTACCTAGGTTCTTTAGCTTAGGGGCCACGCACTCTACCCACTAGGCTACGGCCGCCACAATTTTTTTAATATATTCATATATAATTCTTATATAATTTTTCATATATAATTTGTTCAGTAAAGTTGTTGGCCAAAAAAGAGGAATAATTTTGCTAAAGAAAAAAATTCTTAATGGTTCACGAGGTATCAACATGATAGCAAATTTATGTCTTGAGTAATTTGAAATAAAATTTTCCTCCAAAGTCTTTGGTAAAGTTGCAAAACGGATGCCGCAACGAGATTTCTCATATTACAATTAAATGAAATTATTAAATACAGATTTTCGTGCCGCACAGTGTTATTTTTTCATCTCAAACCTACGTTTTTATCTCACCGAAGAGTTCCCATCTCATCGATGTGCATTTTTCAGCAATTTGGTAGATGCAGCAAATTGATAATGGCTTCGGAAGAAACTTTCCAATCCAAGGACAGTGAGATCTATTATTCCATTTGATACTAAATTAAATTTCACAACGGCAACATATTTGTTAAAACCTTTATCAAACTTTATTAATGAATTTCAACTGCGTCACTCAAGCAGAAAAATAAAGATTTATCGATTTATTTTGAAAAACGAACGTAATCATTTCCGTTCGATATTTTTTATCTGGTAATATATTTTAAAGGATTATTTCTGTTAGAGAGAGAGGGTTTGTTCTAATTTATATGGAAATGGAGTTGCCAAACCAAAAAACTCAAGTCAGGTGATTGCGTGCGGTTTAAAAAATAAGGCCATTATGCTAAAACCTCGAACAATCCAACAATTTTCCATTGTTAGAGCGTAAACATCTACTTACCGTTAGCCCAACTTTGTCGCTCTTGAATTACTTTACAATAGTAAAAACTGTTGACACAAAATCTATATATTTGGCGCAAATATTTTACCCTTGTAGGAATTCAAAAACACACGCATTGCTCATTGCGATGGAAATGCAAATGTTGTCATAATAATTTAGATATTGTGTGCGTAAAGATTTTGTTGTTATTGGAATGAATTCGTTGTTGGTGTGAAATGCTTTCTAGTACGTAATAGTTTTTTAACAGTGAAATTTTTTTGTACTAATATGGCATAATTTTTAGAGTAAAAGCAAGTATAAGTGTTGTGAGTGTAGTATTGACTCTCATTCATTTACTACAATGATCTTGATTGATCCAGCACGCACCCCACCACTTCCTACCAATAACTGAAAACCATTTTTTAATTCAAATTTTTAAATTCTGTGTCGGTAAGTAATAATAGCTTAAGTCGACTTAAGTATTTATGCAATTTTCGGGGAGTTAACAATAACTGGGGTGTTGCTCTTTGGCTTATACAATTTTTTATGAAGTTATCTTTTGTTTTTAAATTATTAAGTTTTAGATATTTTTAAAAAAATTTTTGTACGGAGAAAATGAAGCAGAAAATTAGAAATTTTTTTAATCGATTAAATATTTAAGCTTGCAGTGGGAATTTGAATTTTAGATATATTTTTCCTCTGATAAATACCAATGTTTTGACTTTGACAGGCAAGTATTATTGCCTTTTCACTTTACATGTTGTTTTGAAACGAAAAGACTCGTTTGCCTGAGCTGTGCTAATAACGGTGTTAAAAAAATCAAATATTGTTTTTGGGATTTTTTTCAAGTTTTTAGTCTCGTGGCTATTCACAAGCGATATAACAAGTGAGTATATGTTTTGTTCTACAGTTTTTAGTTTTTAATAAGATGCGCCAATGGATTTGTGCCGTATGGTACCAAAAATAAAGAAAATTGTGCATTTTAAAAACAGCATTAAAAACTAGCAGTGGAATTTCGTTTTTGCTCGCAGTGGGAATTCGTGCGAATTCCGTTTTTGCCAACCCAACATCATCATAATGACAATTTAATAAGTTCAAACTTTCATATTTGTCATAATTAAATTTGCTGTCAATTTTGGCAGACATTGGCCTAGTTCAATCGATAACACAGGCCAAAAAATCGAATCGCGGGCGCAAGCCAATGTAACGCTCTGTGTTGACCACAGCTGAAAATCTTGAAGCTCTGAGAAAAAAAAAAAAGAAAATAAACGGTCTTCGACAATCTCCATAAAGAAACCTTCGCCAAAATATATAAAAATTACTGAGCTAAGAACGAAGCACGCCAAAAAACTATCACCATCGCCGCCATCATCGCAAAATGCATCATCGTCTGTAGAGGACTTTTGTATCATTTGCTTAAAGTCTTTGCCATGCAAACTGACTGTAAACAACTCAATCAAATGTAGCGTGTGTAAAAGACCGTTGCATTTGAAATGTGCACACATGCGCCTAAGTTTTTTTGATAGATGAATAAAAGTTTATTATTTGTTGTTCATACTTCACTTTTGCAGTTTTTACAACACTTATTTTGTGTTTTATAGGAATTCCCACTGCTAGGCAAACAATTTTTTTCTCAATTTGCGCCGATGGGCATTACTCTAACTTTTCCTCAGATAATTTACAACGTACTTCATAAAAACTGTAGCTCCAGATTGTAGGTTTCGAATGGTATATCGGTGACTCAAAAATATTAGCATTTGCCAAAGTTATGATCAAAAAACGAAACCACTCCCACTGCTAGACCATTTCCCCTACTAAATAAAAAAGGAAATCATTAAAAAAAAATACATAAAATATAAAAGCCCTCATGAGGTTAATTTTGCAGCCTATGGAAAAATTAGATTTTTTATGCTATTTAATTGTTTAAGGTTTTTTATTTTCGGTAAAAAGTTATTTATGAACTTTTCAAAAAAGTTATTTATGAACTTGAACTTTGAATCAAAAAATAATAAAATGAAGGAAATGTTTGAAAAATTAAATTAAAATTCTATTCACCAAGGATTCTTGAAATAGAAAACAACAAAATAATTGTTTTTGGCTTAATAAAAAATAGAGTATTTTTTTGTCCGGTCAAATTAGACAAAAAAAATTGTGTTCAGTTTGCAAAAATAGCATAGATCTGGTAAAGACGTTGGGTTCACCATTACAATTAAAATGTGGAAAGTCCTCATGGATCCCATGTCTGCCACAAAAGTATTCCAAAGTCATATAACGTTATTTTCAGTTATTTGCATTTTTCTGCGAAATGGTTAGTTTTACGTTAAAAATTGGTGGGGCAAAAGTGTAGAGCTTAAAGTAATCTACCAAAATATTCTGTGATTTAAAAAATTTGAAAAAGTTGTTTAGTACTTAAGGGGTATTTTTACTCTACTTTTGAACAGCTAAAAACAAAACTCTGTTTCGAATTTTTTTGGAAAATCTATTGACTGTAATAAAAAAAATATTTTTTAAATCAAACTACATTTTATTAAGAACATATATATAATTTTCTTACCCTTCTATCTGCCATTGAAAGCCTTTCGCAGTTTGCACATCACTCTCGAACTCCAAAATGTCGCCAACAATTTCTCAACTTCTAAAAGAGATAAATGAAATCTCTTTGTTCACAAGATAACACTAAAAACTATAATATTACCTTTTATCAGTAAATCAGACCACATGTTTCTTTTTTGGCACCATTTTATACCAAAAATTTTAAAAATGACCCTATTCTTTACCTCTCAAACGTTTAAAAAAAACTGTTTGTAATTTTTAGGGATGACTGTAAGTAGTCTTGATATTTTTGCTATTATAAATATATATATATATATATATATATATATATATTGGTTCTTTTAGAAATTAAATGATTAAATTGATATGATTTATTAGTGCTTTCTGAAAAATATAAGCCTGACTAATAACTAGTGTCTGGCATTTTGGCCGAAACCGAATTCGAATATTCGGCCATTTCATAATATTCGGCCGAAACCAAAACCGAAACCGAAACTGATTATTAACATGAAAACTTAAGTTTTTTACAAATAAATTCTTTTTTTATTAAAAGAAACAAAAATACGATATTATTTATAAAAAAAAAATTAATATGAAATTGTATTCTTTAGATATTGAATTTTAAAATAATAAATTGATGTTTATTATAATAAAAAAAAGATCATATATTATTTTATTCCGTACACACTCAAAGCAGTATGTACATTAGGACGTATCGAATAACAATTTTTTTTCGAATTTCACATTCTAAGAGTTCTCAAAAGTTGCACTGGGTGGTCAAGATCTCCCAAAACATTTTTTAGAAAAAAATAAGGATATCTTCGTCTCCCGCAAGGACAAAGTTGTTTTTTGAGAAACACAGTAGAAAATCACGATCTGAAAATGCTTGAATTTTTTAAGAAAAACTACATGTGTCTTAAAGCAAAAGTAAATACAGACTTAAACTAACAATATTTTGGCAAACACGATGCTTCTTTTGGTTTGGTTTTGGTTTTTGGATATTCAAATCTAAAGGTACTCTCGAGATAGCACAGAACTTTTAATTGTTATCTGATTGTTTAAATTTTGGTGACATTGATTAGAGTGTTAACGTTTTCCTTGAATTTAGCGAATTAATAATATGCTTATGCATTTTCCCATTTGGAGAAACGTAAACTTGAATGCAATTTTTTTTTACTTTTTCAAACAAATGAATATAAGGTATTATATCTCGTGCATTAAAAGTGGTTCCCAAAATAATTTTCTCAATTCGGATTCTGCAAATAGTTTTGAACGAAACCCTGTCTTAAAATATCTTTTTCAAAACAGCAGGAAAATACCACGATTTTTCCCCTATTTTGATATTTGAAAAAAGTTACATCAAGCATGAAATGTAACAATTTTGTTCATATCTCCTTTCATTAAAATACTTCTTAACAACAATTGTTAATTCAATTGAGACCCCTCGAAAGGCAAACTCAGAAACTCCAAATTTTAGTATAACATTTTTGTGAATGATGAGTTAAGGTGTTTTAACGAAATAAAAAAAAATTTATACCAAGAAAGAAAATTTTTTTAAAAAATCGAAATCGGAAAAAAAATTGTGGTCTTAACTTGGTGTTGCAAATTGATACTCTTGGACAGGGTGTTGTTCAGAAATATTTGAGGAATCTAAATTAAGGAAATTATCTTTGGTACCACTTCTGACACCCGAGATATAAGACCTTATATTCATTTGTTTGAAAAAGTGAAAAAATAAGAAAATTCATTTGCAAAAAATATGCAAATTATTATTTCGCCAAATTTAAGGAAAACGCCACTATTATCAAATTCGCCAAAATTAAGACAATTAGACAGCAATCAAAAATTCTGTGCTACCTCTAGTGTACTTTAAGATTCGAATATCCTTTACACAGGACCTTGTGGATAAAAATCAAGAAAAGCGTCATGTTTGCCTAAATATTGTTAGTTAGTGTCTATACTTACTTTTGCTTTAAGACATTTGTAATTTTTCTTACAAAAATCGAAGCATTTTGAGATCATGATTTTTTACTGTTTTTCTTAAAAAATAACTTTGTCCTTGCGGGAGAGGAAGACATCCTTATTTTTTTATAATTTTTTTTTGGGAGATCTTGAGCACCCAATCCAACTTTTAAGACCTCTTAGAAAACGATCTAAATTTTTCGATACGCCCTAATGTACATACACTGTACATTAGGCTGGGTCAATTGTTTTTGTCAAAAAGCGTATAGCAAAAACGTAATCTACGAAGAATTCTAAGAAAACTTCCCCAAGAAACTATGGGTCTAAAATCAAAACCTAGCTCCCGCCAAGAGACATCAAAATTCGCATTTGTAAAAATTTTTAAACAATCGTAGTTTTATTGAAAAATTTTTTTATATGAAAGAAATGCCATATATTTAATTTATATTGGCCTTATTTCTGCTTTATCTTTTTAAGCCAAATTTTAGAACATTTTTTTTTGTTAAATTTACGCAAAACTTAAGTTTGTAATGTTATTGAACAATCAGTGAGAATACAGCTTTTTTTAAATTCACGTTTTATTTTATAAATTCAGGCAACAGAACGTCTTAAATAAAAAAAAACGGGATTTATTTTTTAAAACATCGAAAAAGGTCTTAAGTCTTTTTTACAGTCCATTCGAGGTGTTCGGGTACGACTTTCTACAGTTACTGCCATAACATCATTTCGGTTCTTTGCAATTACGCGTCGGGAGACATGCGTTAGCAACTGCACACATCGCTCGGTTCCCTGAATGTGCGATGGAATTCTTGGATCTGGCAGTGGTATTTCATCCGAATTTATGTACTCCAAGAAGTGCTCGTGTGGAATGCTTGCAGTAAATGGAGGCTCAGACAGTATTTTATCATTATCTAAGTCGACTAAATCCATATAATCTGTGCAATCAAAATTAATAGGATGCTTTTTATAGGTTCTAAGCTTAGTTGAGTCATATAATTGCTCACGATAGTACAAAATTTTTTTAATGGCTCTTTCGCGAACAGGTTTCCTTTCATCGAAAAGCATTGTTAGCAAAATATTTTCTGGATGAGCGAAGAAAGCATTGTTTTGGATTGTTTTGTTTACAATTTCTTGAAGATTTTGCGGTAAAACTTGCGTTGACTTTATAAATTTATATAAAAGTGCACTGCCATATACCACTGAATTATAAAATTTTACATTAAAATACATCGGTACATAAACTTTCATAATGAAATTGGCTAATATTTTTAAATTTTCTGAAGGCAAACTAGTTGCAACGTAAAGGCGCAAAAGTCTGCTGGCTTTTGTTAACCAGTGAGAATGAACAATTTGTCCCGGTTTCATGCTGGCTAGATCTTCTGGACACGAACCTTCCGACACAGCTTTCGCTATGCGATAGAGATATAAAACGTCAGTAGAAAGACTTTTTTCATCTCTACTGTCCATAGGTGGAGGCATATTCCCCAATGAAATTGGTTCAAAATCAGGTAGAGTCTACAACGAAATGTTTATTTTCTTGTTAAGAACTTACACTTAATCGTTTTTATAATAACTGTATGCTTACCGGAAGTCGTTCGCAGGTCTCAATTAATTTCGTCAGAGTCCCAGTAGCGGTACGGGGTCCACTTGTGGTAGATACTTCTAAAGCATTGAACAAATGGCGTATCGGAAGTTCGTTGAAGTGCAACAAGCAAACAAACCAATGTAATGGTTTATTCAACGAAATTTCAAATTTCCGTATAATTCCATTTTCAGTTCCAGTATTGGTGGGTTCTCCATCGCAGCAAACTCCTATCAAACTTGTAAGGCTTAAATTTTTTTCCTTAAAGAACTCGCATAACTGCATTTGCTTAGCATTGGAGTCTTCAGCGCCTACTTTTATGTGACCTAACAATTTACTTAACAATTTAAAATAACAAATTATGTTTGCTCTTAATGTTAATATATTGTTTCTTAACAAAACTACGCTGTTTTAAAAAATTTTTCAAATGCGAATTTTGATGTCTCTCGGCGGGAGCTAGGTTTTCATTTTAGACCCCTACTTTCTTTGGGAAGTTTTCTTAGAATAGTACGTAGATTTCGTTTTTGCTATACGCTTTTAGCATTTTTTCTCACCCGAACAATTTGACCCACCCACAGTGTACATTTTTAAGGAACTACAAAACAAAGTAATTTTGGTTTTTTTAAAGGTATTAAGCATTATAAGAATTAAAATATTTCGATTTTTTTTTCCTTAATTCCACAAACACAGACTTCCTTCGGAAGTTTAATTGTTACTTTTACATTATACTTTACAATACTTTTAATTATTAAAACTAGGAGTTTGCCTATATTTTCATAGATAACAAAAGACTAAAATTATTTTAATCTTAATAATATAACAGTTAATAATAAAACAGTGAGATAATAAAAAATATAAAAAATTAAGGTTAAAGCAAATAAAAATTATTATAAGATTAAAAATTTGGAAAAAAATTAAAAATAATAAAAAATTCACACAAAAAAAAAAAAGGAAAAAACAAAAATCAAAAAATTAAAAACTTTGAAACAAAAAATAAAAAAAGGATATCTAAAAACCTCCACGCTGTTAAAGCTGGGTAAATCAGAATGTATTCTGAATGGCAAAAAATGAAACATTTGGACTTACTTGATTCACTATTTTTACAGTGTACATATAAGTTCGCTGTCGCGGACTCAGCCAGCACCCGTGTTATTGGTAATACCTCATTGCATCCAGATTTAAAATTTTTTGATGATGTTGCTTTTTGTTGTTGTTGTTGTTTTTTCACTCTTCAAATAATTTTCGTGGGCATCGCTGATATAGATGATAAAATCGAAAATGGAACCGAATATTCGGTCGAACACTGTGAATCGGGCCCAAAAATCAAACAAGCTTGGAATATAACAATTCAGCATAATTCAAGGACGCTGAAGTCAATGGCGTCAGCCGTTTTTTTATCCGTCGGCTCATTCTCGAGCAATTCGAGTTTCAAAGTCACGTACATGTTAATGCCTTAACAATTACCTGGGAAATACTTTCGTAGAACAGATTAATCCTCAAAACCTTACACTTGGGTCAATTTGGACCCCATGATTAAAAAAAAAACGGTGTTTCGTATAAAAGCTTTTGTAACACAAAAAATTCAGCTTTTTAAAGCAATTTAAAATATGGTTTCGTAATGCAGTCGACCAGATTTGCAACCTATAATATAGTATGTCACCTGAAATGTACATTTCACTGAAACACCGTGTATTTACATATGTAGGTCAGTAATAGAATTCCCAAAACTTTAACGATAATAATCGTTGTCGTTATCGGTCATTGTGCGTGTCACATTCATAGAATATGACGGTTTTCGCTAACTAACGATATCGTAAATCATCGTTGAGGCGTTTGGGAATTCCACTACTGTAGTTTCCATTAGTGGCACTTTAAATTCACTTCGACCTTCCGTAAGTTAAGCACCCTGCAAATTTAACATACATTTTTAACATTGGGTGGCTGTAAACAACATTAACAGTGGGTGGATGGCGCATTTATGGAGAGCCGCTCTCATTGGCTTACAGCATAAGTTATTAAACTCCAACAACACGTTTGCTTACTCCAATTGGAATTTTTTGACTGGAACGACCAGAGAAAGCAAGAGTGCGAGAGTGGCGAGAGTGACCTGTCAGAATATATACGAAAATATTTAGTAATGTAAACAAACCGAAACAACAACAACCACCAGAAAAGCAACATAAAATTGTTGCCTAAAATAACTATTTGTTTTGTTTACAAATTAAGTTGCTATGATTTGCTCTTCTCAGTCTTGCGCTCCACACGCTCAACGCTGCTCTTTCCAATAACAAACAATTAAAATATCGTAAAAACTCCAAAACGAAGTCTCATGAGCTCCCCAAAACGTCTACTCTCGTGCCGAAGCCTCGTGTCGCTCGCTTGGTGTTTCTTCTGGAGAAAATCATATCGAAAATCTTGCGTGTTTTGTTTGTGCTATTTCTTGGATAACCAACTATTTACATGCTACTTCGTTTGGCTGCGATAGATATCGGCAACCTAGTCGTCGCCGTCGCTCGTCGTCTTCGTTAACGAATTTTCGATGCAGACAACATGGTTTGGATTTTAGTACAATCGCGAGCTCTCTAACGTGCACACGTCACGAACGAATACTCGGACGCGGTGAGGACGTATTTTTGCTATTAACCTAAGTTGAGGGTTTCGTCTTTTTTTATTGTTAATATAATGTGGAGTAAGGGAATCGCGCGCGAGACACGCGACTAAAAGTGATAAAAAAAAAAAACATAAACGTGCAAACACATAAATTGTTGTAAGGAGTGTCAAAAAGGATTCTTTCTCTTGAACATATTTTAATTACTATATAAAAGAAAGATTTGAAAACGTACGAAAAACCGTGAATGAAACAGTAAGAATTTGTTTTTTGGTTTTTCTTGTGAACTTTACTGTTGCTATCTTAGCATCATATCCTGCGCATATCCTTAATGAAAAAGTGTACTTGTAACGCCGTTATGTCCTTGTTCTGCCTTCTGCTGCTTTGTGTTTGTTTTCGTTAACTTTCGTTCATGGTTGTTGCACAACGCATAAAAAGTCCTTTTAAAGGATAACACTCTACGAATGTCAACTGAGTCATATGTTGTCTGGCAAATACAAGCTAAGGAGGAAAAATGAATAAATGTGAATAAAGTGCTGTCAGCAGTAAATAACGGCACATTCGAACAGTGTGTAATATAACGCAAATCTGTGGTTCGCAAAGAACGTAACGGTAACAGCAACAGAACGTATACCTACGTAATGCTTAATGTACATATTCTGTTGAAAGGTTTTTGAATTTCATGTTCGAGTTGAGGTTGTTGGAAACGTGTACTTTTCTTTACTTTTTGATTTTTTTTTTTTTGCTGAAGTAATTAAACTTCACTTGCCGCAAGCTAAGTTCTTGCTATTTCTGTGATGTAACTTTGCTATACAACGTAAAAGTTAACATTACGCACAGGATAAAACCCTAGAGTCGTAGTCGTCGTCGTCGATGGCAAAAGTTTGTGCATACAAACTATAAAGAAATCGTAAAAGTAAATAAAAAAAAAATTCAAGCACAACAACTTGAAGCCAAACAGAAAAGTTTACAACCGTTACAATTTTCAAAAAAAAAAAAAAAAAAAAAATGTAACAACGAATCGCTATAAAAAGTGAGTGGAAAAAATATTCATGGCAAGTTTTTGAATTGAATGGGAAAATCAATGTTTTGGAGTTAAAATTTTAACAAAAACAGTGCGTGACAAAAGCAAATCGGGTTATTTTAAGGCATATCAAAGAAATACAGCATATCGTTAAAATACAGCATATCTTTAAAGTACAGAATATCTGCCTAGAATACAGCATATCTTAAGAATACACACAAATTATCAAAACACTGCATATCTTACGGATAATAAGATTAAAATATCAACGACATCGTGTTCTTAATAGTGTCAAAATCGTTCAAATTAAAATAAAAACCGTGTTTCTTATCGGAGCTCGCATCAAATAACCAATTAATTCATTAGTTGTGAATCTTTTTCTATTCGGTTTTTGGTTTTTATGTCGGTCTTTTATCACTGCTACTTTTATTTTGTTTGATTTTAATTTCCCAACTTAACATTCTACAAATGCAAATTGGGAAAACATCAACTTTATCCATCGCTCTGTCAAACTCAACCGAATTAATTAAAACTCAGGGCGCAACAAAGCGCTATACGCTGTACTCGGAGTTTTGCTCTTCAAAGGTATGTCGATGGTCTCTTATTTAGATTTTTTTTTGTTATATTTTGTTGTTTTGTTGTTATTTGTTTTTGTGTACAAAAGCGGCTTTTCAGCCACTGTATCAAGCCAAACTTTTTGTAGTTGGTAAGCTTTTAACGTGCTTGTGCGGTAGCTTTTAATTAATTAGCCAAATTGATGTTGATGTTGATGCTCTAAAAGCCGGTTGGTTGTGAGCAAATTTGCGTGAGCGGAGAGCTTCATTTGTTAAATGCAAATAATTTTTAATTTATGTTTTAATGAACTCTTGATATATGCGCGTTGATAAAGAATGAATACCTTTTTAAATATTGCCTGACTCTCTCAATTTCCATAGTTAATCTCTTCATAAGATATTTGAAATTAGCCATTAAAAATCTCTAAGATAATGCTATTAGGCTTATTTATGAACGAGTAGTCAAATAAACTGATCGATTTTATTTTATTTCCAAAGCCATTTCTAGTGAATGTCTTTAGCTCGGGCAATTTTTATGCATATGTTATAAAATCTTTGTACAGTGACAGAGTTTGACTTACGCCTCTTAAAAAATAATAACTCACGAATGAAAATGTTTATAATAAATATGTCTAGCATGAAGCTAAGACAGCATATTTTATTTTTGACAACGTTTTTTATAGTTGAAGTTGATGGAGAAACATAATAAATGCATTGTTTGTTCTGCGACTTGTCCACAATTGCTATTCATGATAATTTAGAGGATTTTTTAAAGGTTACGTCCGATAAATCTAAATATGACTATTTAAACTAAACAATTTGTGTATGCAATGTACTAAATGTTGATACTTAACAGTATAAAATAAATTTTTTTTAGACATTTTAACTGTAAAATCTGACTTCTAAGTGTCAAAAATTACAAAACTTTGAAAAAATGTAAAAAAGCAACATTTTACGAAAATATTTTTAACAAAACTTATTAAAAGGTCATGAAATATGTTTCAATACCTTTTCAACATGGTGTCTATTATTTAAATTGATAAATAAATAAAAGAGATTACAGTGTTATTTATGATAATATGTTCTTTAGGGCATATAGAAAAATCTAGATCATATTCTAAGAGGTCTCACAAGTTGCTGGGGGTTGTCAAGATCACCTTAAATAAAATTTAGGAAAAAAAGGATGTCTTCTCCCGCAAGGACAGACTTGTTTTTGATAAAAACAGTAAAAATAACGATCTCAAAATGCTAGGATTTTTGAAAGTGTGAGGTCAGACAATGCTCGTTTGCTCGGCGTACACATGGCCGTACAATATTGTTGTTGTTGTGTTGTCCAAAATTTTTGACAGTTTCACATTGGAAGCAACGACAAAATTATCTGCTTGCCGAGCAAACGAGCATCGTCTGACCTCACACTGAGAAAAACTACATTTGTTTTAAAGCAAAATTAAATATTGACTTTAACTAACAATATCTTGCCAAATACGACGCCACTCTCGATTTTTCCCCCCGATGTCCTGTGTGAAGAATATTCGAATTTGTAGGTAGATAGATAGACTCGAGATAGGCCAGAACTTTCGATTGTTATCTGATTGTCTCAATTTTGGTGGTATTGATTGTAGTATAAACGTTTTCCTTAAATTTGGCGAATTAATAATTTGCATATCTTTTGAATTTGCATTTTCTTGTTTCTGAACAATGTATATGTACTTGAATGCAATTTTGTAACTTTATCAAAAAAATTAATTTAAAGTTTTATAAGTCGGGCATCAGAAGTGGAACCAAATTAAACAAACTTTTTAAAAATATATTTTTAAAACACCAGGAAAGATATTTAAAATATGATTATTATGGTTATTATTTCTTTAAAATACTTCTTAACAACAATTGTTAAGTCAATTGAGACCCAACGAATGGCAAGCTCAGAAACTCAAAATTTGTATAGCATTTTTGCCAATGCTGGCATGATGTGTTAACAAAGTATTAAATTTCATGCTATTAATTAAATTTTTAAAAAAAAATATAAATAGGAAAACAAATCGTGGTCTTAACCTAGCATTTTAAATATACTCTCTTAAACAGGTTGTTGTTCAGAAATATTTGAAGTATCCAAATTGAGAAAATTATCTTCGGTACCAATTTTGATGATAAAACCAAATTTTAATTTTTTTCGAATAATTAAAATATTACGTTCAAGTATACATTTCTCAAAAACAAGAAAATTCATATGCGAAGAATATGCAAATTATGAATTCGCCAAATTTAAGGAAATTCAAAAGGAGACTTCTAAATTTCGGAGCAAAGTTTGGAGTAATAAAATAAGCTCGCTCGAAAAGGCCTTTTTGGAATATATGCAAATTTTTAAAAGAAAAACACACTCAAATCCCCTCACCACGCGACCAACACAAAACCCTAAAATATCTGAACATCTAGGCTCGCACTCGCAGGTAATCTTGTAAATACAATTGTGAACTGTTTTAACTCGCTTTTTGCAGATACTTATTCATCGAAGTATATACAAAACTCCCTTATTAGGGATTTTATTCGTGAAGCCCCGGTAAGAAAGTCTAAAGGTTATTATGAAATTGAAAATATCTTGTTAAAGCATTTACCGAATGTAGCACTAAATTAAATAATTTTTTTATAAATTCCTACTTAAAACTGCAATACTTCCCTAGTACTTGGAAAATAGCTAAAATAGTCCCCATTTGCAAGCCAGGCACAGCAGCAAACCTACCTGACAGTTAAGCAAATTATTTGAAAAAATTCTGAAACTAAAACTATCATTGCATATTTTCCGGAATTATATTATACCAATGGAACAATTCATAGACAACTTCATAGCACAACGCATCAAACGCATCAGCCATCATGTCAAGAGAAATTTTGAAGGGAATAGATCAATCGAGCTAACGTTAATAGATATTGAGAAAGCATTTGATTCTGTATGACATAAAGGGCTTATATATAAATAAATTTTATTCAATTTTTCGTTTCATCTAGTAAAAATTATTCAAAGTTTTTTTAATAATCGTTTTTAATGCGTTTCGAAAAATAATCAATACTTTGAAATGATCCAGTTTTCTGCTAGAGTTCCTCAGGGATCAGTTCTTGGACCACTACTGTTCATTTTGTATTACTCAGATTTTGCTACATATCATAAATAATCAATATTTTAACATAATTCAATTTCCTGCTAAAGTTCCTCAGGGATTAGTTCTTGGATCACTACTGTTCATTTTGTGTTACTCAGATTTTGCTAAATATCATAACTGTCACTATGCTATGTATGCTGATTATATTGGTATTTTCTATTCACACGAGTATGGTCACGATATTGTGATAAATCTGCAGACTGCCTTTTGTATCATTACAGAATACTTAAATAAATGGAAAATCAAAATTAATTGCAACAAGACGCAAGCTATATTTTTCACGAAAAAAGGAAGTAATTGCTTTCTACCAAATCGATCTCAAAATGCTTTGATTTTTGTAAGAAAAACTGCATATATCTTAAAGCAAAAAAAAAAGAGATTTTTACTAACAATATCTTGCTACGCACAATGCCGCTCTC
Source organism: Dichetophora obliterata (assembly GCA_963920525.1). NCBI lineage: Eukaryota > Metazoa > Arthropoda > Insecta > Diptera > Sciomyzidae > Dichetophora > Dichetophora obliterata. The sequence goes on from OY986435.1 coordinate 193,393,929, forward strand.
GATTTTTTAAAAAAGGTTCACATCTAAATATTGACTCGAATGTAGAGTTTTCGTTTTTCTTTAATTTTGGCGAATCAATAACTTGCATATTTTTTAGTATGCATTTTCTTGTTTTTTAAACACTTTCTAGCATGAAATTTAAAACAATGTTGTTCGTATATTTTTATGGTTATAATTTCTTTCAAATACTTCTTAACAGCAATTGTTAACCCTTTCCTACCGGCTATGACTTAAGGTAAAAAAAATATTAATTTATGTTTATTATTATGTAAAGACATTATAAATGAAACTAATTATTGTATTTTTCAAATTTTTATCTCTTAGTATTGTTTTTAAGACCTAGACTTATAAGTACCGTCAGTCTATTAGTGTCACAGATGAAAAAAACTAAATATAGGAATTATATCAAAAACTCTAATTATTTTGCTCATGATATTCAGCAAAACAGTTCTTCTTTTCGTTCAGGCACAAAAAAACATCACAGTGAGAGCACTTGGAATGAGGTTTTGATTGTACCTTATTCATGCTACATACCTCACATCTCCCTCTCCTTTCCACAAAGACTGGCCAATGAACACCTCTGTTACCAAGCCTTACATCTTTCAATGTGGAGAAGTCTATTTTGCGCCTTTTGTTAGAACAAGGACTCGAAATATTGTCTTTTGAGGCTCGTTTTTTCTTAGTCAGATTTTTCATAGTCATTAAACCTTGGGCAACCGATCTTTTAAAATCTTTGACTGTTGATTTTTCAATTATAAGTCCATGTACAACATATGCATTTACAAAAGCGATATCTAGCACATCCCAAAATATTCTATGCCACCATTTAGGCGATTTGCGGTCAACGCAATAGAGTGCTCTCAATCGATCAGCGGTGTCAACACCTCCCATATATGCGTTATAATCCTTAACACTTCTAGGACAAATAACCGTAGACTTGGTTTCATTCTTCTGCTTTCGTAAAACGGTAGTTTCTTCGCTGCCATGAAAATTTGAAACAAAATTAACTATTTTATTGTCTTTCCACTTCCATTAGCCAATATTGAGGTCTGAAAATCTGTAGTCATACTCTCCTCTTTTTAGTTTGGAATCCATTGTCATGTTAATGTGAATACCCTTACGGTTTGACCTTATTGTACCGCATCCAAAAGTTTGTTCACTTTTTAACTTTTCAAGTAACGGAATAGAGGTGAAAAAATTGTCAAAATATATAACTTTTGTTTTCCCATTCTTTTTCAGTCAACTCCAATACTATTCTTTCCCCCAAAGTATATTCAGAAAACTTTGCGCTGATTTCAGTGTCTTTTCCTTGGTATATAATAAATTTTTTTATGAAACCTCTCTGATCAGCTAAGCACCATAACTTGTACCCTCTTTTTATGGGTTCCATGGGCAGATATTGTTTGAGTACAGACCTACCCTTGAATTTTCATCTACACTCAATTCTCTGGTTCCATCATAACACTTATCAAATTTTTGGTTTAGCTGGTCTACAATAGGGGTTATCTTATATAGATTGTCCTTACAATTGGGAGGTATTTTAGAATTGTCATTACAGTGTAAGTTTGACAGTATAGCGGCAAATCTATCTCTCGGCATTGTCGTACTTATAAGTGGGTTGTGTAGATCCGGCGCAGAAGAGTAGTGATCAGTCCAAGCAGGACGAGTATTGTAGCCCATATAAAAGTTCATGCCAATAACAGCCAAAAGCTCTTCTTTCTTGAGGTTGAGCGTCTTGCCATTTTGGGTGACATACAGATTGCTTTGATACACAATGTCATCAATAATAGTATTAATTAGGACCAGAAATACATCCGTAGGCGTAGAGCACTTAGTGAAGCATTCGTCCACGACAGAAATGTTTTCAGAGTATTCTGGTAAGTATGTCTCAGCGTCTCGTTTTTTCCATTTCCGATTAGGTTCTGGATCTCTTTTTTTCGACTGCGATGTCTGAGCAAGGGTTGATTTGGCAAGTGGAAGTTCATTGGCCGAATGTAAAGGCGTCAACGTAGAAGAAGTTGCAGCTGCAGGAGTTTCATCGTCTGCTTCATTTTCATCTTCCAATGTATACAAAGACTGTTGTATGGCTTCATCAATAAATTCATCAAAGCTTTTCGGGGACTTTTGAATAACATTTTCATCATCTGATAATTCCACATCTGAGTTAAAATCGCATTCTGGAATATCCTCTATCAATAATGCTTCTATTAGAGCAATATTTTTGGAAATATCCATCTAAAAAGCAAACATTGTACAAATATATATATAAAAAAAACACAACTCTAAAAATGTTAAAAGTCACTGTCGGTACTTGTAAGTCCTCAACGGTTTTATGCAGATTTTACGTACATAAAACGTATAAAATGCTTCTATAATAAAAAAAAACACGCAATCTAGGTTGTAAACTTACTATGTATAAAAAAATTATATTACTTACCTTGCAAAATCTTTATATATATTGCAAACAAAAATGTGAATTTTTTTCTTAACAATGCACCTGCACGTGCCCAGTTCAATGTGATACTGAATGGCGAATTTTTATTTTTTTTCACCAGAATTTTTTTTATTGTCTAGCACAATTGCTTTAGAAGAGATATTTAAGAGAGCGAAAGCTGCTGCGATCTCATGTTTGTGAAATTTACAATTACAAAAAGGTGGTACGAATTAGTACCGTCACATAGGAAAGGGTTAAGTCAATTGAGACCTATTGAATGGCAAACTCAGAAACACAATATTTTTTTGTAACATTGTGTCTTAACGAATTAATAAATTTCATGCTAGGAAGTAAATTTTTTCCTTTAAATCGAAATAAGAAAAATTCGTGGTCTTAACCTGGTGTTTTAAATAGCTACTCTCAGACAGGGTGTTGCTGAGAAATATATACGAAGAATATGCAAATAATTAATTCGCCAAATTTAAGGAAAACGTAAACACTAAAATCAATACCACCAAAATTTAGACAATCAGATAACAATCAAAAGTTCTGGCCTATATCGAGTGTACCTTCAGATTCGAATATCCTTCACACAGGATTTTTACTATGGGTAAAAATCGAGAGTGGCATCGTATTTGGCCCGATGGTCAGCCAGATGGCTGTTAATAAAAGCCAATTTTTACTTTTGATTTAAGACTTGAATTTGGAACTTAAAAACATGCAAAACAAGATTGTCATTTCTATTAAATACGGTAAAGCCACTCGGGTTCTTGATCGAAACTTCTGCGATGCCAGCAGGGAATTTAGTTCAACTAAAAAGTTAAATTTTTCTCTAAATCTATAAGTCGTTCTTAGTAATATACTTCTATTAAATAACTTTATAATATAGACAACTTTTGTGTAACTTCTGGGCATTTCCAACATTCTATTTACCGAATATCTCTATTTTATATTAAAAATGTTGTACTTATGTTGAAAGATTTGCAGACGCTGTGCTCCACTGACCTAAACCAACGCTAAATGCAATTCGATAAATAATGTTGCCTCAAAAAAAAAAAAATAAAAACTGAAGGTGTTTTTATTTTTTTTTTTTAAATCTTACTTCATATTTGGGCTGATTTCTTTAAAATGGTAAGGAAAAATCTTAAAAGCGTCCGATGAATTGTTTTAAAATCCAACATTAAAAATTAGTTCATACTTCACTTTCTTGAGCAAAAAGCGGCTAGTTTGTGCCATTTGATGTAAACAATGGGTATACAGCTGGCTTTTTTTGTACTGAACTTTTTTACCCATTCTTCTGGAAAACCATTCACAAATATCGTTAGAACGTCCGATTATAATTTAGATACATGTTAGATAAACAAAAGTTGCTCAGATGACCCTTCCATATTTATTCATATGTAACTTTATTATTTTTGCTCAAATCGATCTAATTTTGTCAACAATGTAAGTAGATGCTAAAAGCTTGCAGTGAAAAGACAGTTATCGCGAAAATATTTCGTACTCGTCAGATTTTCCAGATATTTATTCTTCAAATTGACGAAATAAAGCATTAGTGCGACTTTTTGAATTTAGTTTCCTAACCCATAGATGGCTTTTGTGTCAATTTTTTTGGCATTCTAAACATTGCAGTTGTAAACAGCTACGTGATATATACGCACAATATGTTTTAAAATGAGTAAAACCCGAAAAACCAACCTGATTTTATGAAAAATCATCATGAACAGCTAGTGATTTCGTTCTTGATAAACAAACTTGAGACACCGACGTTGCGAACTTTAATAAAAGCGAATATTAAAAATATATTTCGCATCCATCTTCGTGCCATAAATGAGTTTTGTGCCTCGTGTATAAAATGATACTTGTAACTGACAATTTTGTTGATTTTTCATTTATTGATATATTACATTTAAAAACTGTGTATGAGATAAGTCAGTTTTGTTTCTGTTTTAAAGTTCTTGTTTATTTCGAAAAAAAAATAAGTTCCAAATAAAAAAAAAAATCTAAAAAAGTCATATCTAGTTTAAAGACTGAATTTTTATTTTATGTATCGCACTTGCTTTTTCCCTATTATTAATAAAAGATTTCATTAAAAATTATTTTAGTGCACATTCCATTTAAAAAACTTTTGCATACAACATAAAAAAAAATGTTTGTCGAAATTTAAGCGTAGCTATATAAAATAAGTACAACCTTCCAGGGTAAACAAACAACAAAGAATTCAATGAATCATTCTTTTACCTGGAACAGTCGTTTTTGCCGGTAAAAATGCACAAATCTGAGAACAAGTGTATTTTGTTCTGTGTGGCTGATATCTAATGTCCATCTGATAACTTAGCCCCTACAGAAATCAACTGAAATATTGGCAAACGGAAATTAGTTTTGCCTTTGTGTTAAATCATAATGTGCCCGAGCACAGCAAAAATTTAGCGATATATTAACATTTTTTTTTGCGCCCTGCCAGAATCGAGCTCCTGTGCATTGCACTGATCCTAACTAAGACAAAAAAGTCACTGTTTCTGTATATTTTTTATAAAATGCAGCAAAAGAGTTGCATAAGATACTATCTCATTCACATTTATTCTATATTATTTGATTCTTATCTGGTAGACACTTTACCCATATTAATTAATTGAGTAAGTTAAATGTGTTTTTTTTTTACAAAGCAAAAATCCAAAGGAGACATAGCTATCGAATTAAATATTTTAAATCACCACCACCATTCTCAGCTAATAAAACTAATTACTGCTCAACCAAAGAGTCGTAGAATCACATTAGCCCTTTTTATTACTTTGTAGTTTAAAAAAAAATTTAAGTTATTTCTCTAGCCATTTATTTTGTAAAAGAAAACTATTGTAGCGAATGTTTTTAAATTTTCAGGCTACATTTATTCATATTTTAACTAAACATACACGCTCAAAAATCTTGGACTAAATTCTAGTAAATCCTGTATTATACATATGTCCATATCTCGAAAGAAAGGTAAAAGGGCTTAAATGCATTTAAGCCCATGGCGAGGAAAGCAATTTGAAAATTTTATTTTGTTCGAAGCTCCATACGAAAATTTAAAAAAAAATGATCATGAATGTGACAGGATATGCATTTTAAGGGCTGGGACAAGCGTTTTGAAGAGCTAAGAAAAATATTTACTGTAATTGGAATAGCTCGAAAAAGGGCTTAAATTAATTAAATGAATTAAGCCCTTTTGCCTTTTAGTTCGAGATATAAGGACACCGAAAGTGTATTAAAATTTTATCGTCCCTAAATATTAAAATTGAGTTTTACTCCCTCATGGGACTAAGTCTCAATATATGCTTGTATTCAAATATTTTCGGCAAAAAAAAATATAACCTAACCTTTGGGGTTATAACCCCGTTACGCCTAGGTTATAGCATCACATCCATGATACTGACATAGACGTGCTTATCCATTATGCGGCCCATTCACGCTGCAATCAAAGCAAAGCTGAAAGAGTTACTTGGAAGTTTTTGGCAGTTATCACGATGAAGTCGCTGCGTGTGTGTGGAAGTTACACAACTCATTGACAGTTGCAACTCAGGGGCCGAATTACAGTATCCATGATCGAGCAAAATTACGAAGGGCACGACGAGACAAGTGCCTATCAATCTTGTACAATTTTGCTCGATCACGGAGGTGTAATTCGGCCCCAGGTTGCAGTAAAATTAAATTCGGTATATATTTTAGTCGCAGTTGCATTGCAGCTTGTATAGCAAAATGGATTGCTGCAACCATCGCAGCATGTGTGTCAAATGTATTAAAAAATACGTAATCTGGGGCCGAATTACAGCATCCGTGATCGAGCAAAATTACGAAGGGCACGACGATACTATCAATCTTGTACAATTTTGCTCGATCACGGATGCTGTAATTCGGCTTCTGGTTTCAGTTCCACTAACGTTTTGGTTGCAGTGTGTATGGACCGCATTAGAGTTTTATTCCAATGGATTGGACTAGGGCATCCAATTTCGGGACTCAAAAGCAATTTCGGAATTCATAATTAAGAATCCCGGGATTCGAAAAAAAGTATCCGTGTGCAAGGTATGAAAGTAAGGATAATTTTTCAAGGTATGACATGCGGTTAAAACATTTTTTTTCGAATTTTTTTTTTCTTAATGTATGTCTTCTAAAATCCTGCAAAAATAATGCCTTAAAAGGTTTTTTTAAAATTCGAATGTTTTTTGGAGTTAGAGAGCTATATATGCATGTATATATACACTCGCACCGAAGTGCAGTAATGAAACTTTAAATGCGTTTTTCTCGAAATCAGGTTTTTCAAACTGGGGTGTCGTCTTTCTCGAGAACCAGAAGTCGGATGAAGATGCGGCGGGCGGAGTTTTGTAGGTAATCACGTCAGGCAGGACTGTTAGTAGGAAAATTTGGCTAACTCTACTACCGCGGGAGGGTAGTAGAAAATCCCTAAAAAACAGCTAATTTTTGAACTTTTTTTAAAAAATCACGCCATTTTGTCAATTTTTTATATTTTGGATATATCCTTGTTCAGGACTTGCATGACATGATTACCAACAGAATTTCGATACGACAACTGGTAATCAAAAAAACGACTTCCGTTTGCCTTCCCATTTTTACGTACCCAATTTCATCGCTCGGGGAGGGGGATAAAAAAACATCGAAACATAAAAAAGTACGGAAAAAGTTAGAAAATGTCGTCTACTTTCACGTAAAAAACTCCAAAGATGATAAATTGAAAAACTCGTGAGCTACAGCAATTTTAAAAAATTTTATTTTTGTGGGGATGAACCGCTGGACATACCTTAAAAAAAATTTTCCAAAGGAATTAAAAAAACACAGTTTAGTTAAATTTTTTATAAAAAGTAAATTTATTTTATTTTTTATGTAAATAAAGGAAGAGAATACATTTTTATTTTATGTATCTATAGTATTATTCATTAAATTCATATTTTCATAATAACACTAACATTATAAAGGTACATTTTTTTTAGATCACGGAAGCCTTTGAACTGTTAGTCAGACTGATTGACCTTGAAAATATGCTCTAAAAATACTAATATACTAAAAATACTAAATACTAAGGTGTTATCCCCCAGGCTTGACTCAATTTTGGTGGTAAAATTTCCAGCCGAAGAGAAACATCTTTCGGACTCAACACTAGTAGGTGCTATTGTTTTCTGATAATCATATGCTTTTTAAGCGAATGCCACCATTTAAATATATTTTTATTTAATTTTCAAACATCTGAGTTAAGTTTAAATTTTTTTAAGTTTTATCTCGAATGTCAAATTAAAGTGTTGCATTTTTGCAATTTAAAGGCAATCCCGATCAGGCCTTTATCCCGCGACTGTCAGGACTGGAAAAAGACTAAGATCCCTTAGATTAGATAAATTTGGAAGCCTTAGATTGGACCAATGCCGTAAAAACAATATAATACCAGTACCGCCTTACAATGTGTCTTACATTTTTTTACTGTAAATTTTTGCATGAATTCCGTGTTAGTGGGCGAATTACATATGAGTTATACCCTCTGTCACTAAAAAAAAAAAATAAATAAATTGTATCTATTCAAAAGATATTACTCCACATCTCAAGTAAACTTTCCTGAGACTTCGAGTGTTGAAATTGTTGTCTCTAAAGCGTCGGCGAACAGTTACTAAATAAGCCCCTATAAATAGCTGCATTTTGAGCTGGGTTGGCATAAATGGTTCCTTTTTACGTAGCCTAGTTAGTCGCGCAACCACTTTTGGTGCACAAGGTTGGTACGCAAGGACTTTCCTAATATATTTTTTTAGCATCCAACCAATCTCGAAATTTCGGATAAGGTTTTACCTTATATAATACTTTTTTTATTAAATCTTTTTTTTTAGGCGTGCCCCTCGTCCAAGTTTTTTGTTAACATCCTCTTGAAATAGTGCCAAAATAAGGGAGAATATATTTAAAATTTAGAAACGTAGCTGCCGTAGCCTAGTGGGTAGAGTGCGTGGCCCTTAAGCTAAAGAACCGCGGTACCCCGGGTTCAATTCCAGCTCAGACAGAGAGTATTTTCAATTGAATTAACTTTTCTGTTCGGTCGTCACCTCTCTGCAGACAATGGCAAAACTCAGAGAGTAAAAATTGCCATGTAAAGCTACTTGAGAACATAAGCCTTTCGGAGTCGGCATAAAACACGTAAATCTAGTTCTCGATCATTTGTGATCAAACATTTAATAACACGCACAACACAATTGATCAATAGAAGCTAGGTCAAAGTCCATCCAAGGGCCAGTTTATATTTTTTTGAAATGGCCAGTTTATATTTTTTTATATATTTGAAATATGTATTTATCCAAATTTAATAATAATCTTACCTTTTCTTCAAAAAATCTTAGATTTTAAAATATATACTAATTATAAAATTAAAATTTCATTAGCAGGAACATCAAAAATTTAATTCCAAGGAACAAAAAGTGCAGCACTTGCTTCATTACTATTCCCGTTCTTAAAAAAATATATTCCTTAAAAAAAGCAAAAAAAGCCCGTTATGTTTTTAAAATGATTTCTATGTAAAAAAAAACATAAATTTTTATTGTCACTTGAAAAGCATAAAGCCTTGATTATTTAATCAAGTGTTTATAAGTGAAATCTTTTTTGATACGTGGCAGTGTTAATACATGGAATCTTCTTCCCAGGATCGTCGAAGATTAATTTTTGGGCAATTTTTTCCAAACTGAATGCTTGCTAGAAAAAAAAGTTGTTCTACACAAATTCTCAAAATATTCCTAGGTTTAGGTTTTAATGATTCCCCAAATATTTCGACTCTTGCGATAAAATTTCGTGAGCTGGAATGGTCTCACATTACCTCAAAAAATTTAGTTTTTTGTAAAAATATTGGCTAGTGTAATAATTGTAAAAAATTAACTGTCAGAAAATATAGGCCGGAAACAGTTCTTCCAATCTGCATCAAAAAATTGCAAATGTTTGCAATCATAAAATTAACTTCATTAATTTTATTTTTTTTAGCTTCATAAAATATTTTTTCAGTATGTGGTTATTTTATAAGTAATATTTCAGTTTTAATATAAATCAATTTACGATATTCTGACTAGGAATCAATGCAAGCACTCAAAGTTTTTCTAACGATATCTTGAAACGGAGAATCGCTTAAGAAATAATTAAGTTTTTTGAATTTTAGTGAAAATAAATTTTTTAAAAAATGCATGAAAAACAGCATTATCTTTAATCCGAATTCAAACATTTTTTTGTTGCAGATTGGAAGAGCTTTTTTCGGTCTGTTTTTTTCTGGAAATTTTTTTGCAACTTTTTCACAAGCCAATATGGTTACAAAAAAACTCGATTTTTAGAGGTTATTTCAAACAATTCCAGCTCACGGGATGGCTATCGCTAGAGTAAAAATATTTGGAGAATCATCATAACATAAACTAAGAATTATCTTGAGCAACTTTGCCAAACAAATTTTTTTCGTGAGGCGCCTTAGTGTACAAATTTATCAAAAAACTTAAAGCTTTTCCTTAGTCCTCAATTTAAATACAGTTTTAACATCTAAGCCCAACGTTGTTATAATACGCCGTTGCTTACTTCCCTATCATTCTTTAAAGTGAGAACCAATATTTATACATATAATTACATTGTAAAAAAATTTGTAAATTGAATATATTTTCGAAATTATTTTTGCGCTGAACATTTTAAAGGATGTGAAAAATGTGTGTTTATTAGAAAATTGTAATTTTTAATAATATTGTCTGTCTGTACGCGTATCACGTGAAAACCACGCGAAGAATTTTCTTCAAAGTTGACATGTAAGTTCCTTACATCTCTGGTCGGGACATAGGGGACTTTTTATCACCAACAAATTATTATCTTCTATTATACTCCTTTATATTATAAAATATTTTTTATAAAATAATGAAAATTAAAGACAGAGAAAAAAATTAAAGATACGTTTAAACCGCAATTAAACAACCGTTTAAAGAATTTTTTGCTTCTAAAAGGGCTACAATTACCACCTTGACTGTTTTCGTTTATCTCTAATGAGCAGGGCTGGCAAAAATATGTACGAAAAAAGTTATTTTAGCGCTTAAAAAATCTAGGTAAAAAAATATGCTAAGTCAATGAAAAGTTTTAGTTAAATTTTCATTTTTATTCAATTATATCGGTATAACAGAAAAAATAACATACTATTTTATATGCTGAATAAAAAATCACCTCGAAATTCTTTTTATTTTGGCATTTTAACAAAAAAAAAAAACAGTTTCTGAAACGATTCGTTTTCCTCATGATTATACAATAACGTATTTAATACAGATTTATATTGATGTTCAAAGGATGTATTTGGTCATGACATGTATATGGTCATATGTCGCCCTCTGGAAGTATACCGTGATGCATTCTGCCATAATCTTATGATTGCACACCACTGTTAGAATGTATTGTTTTATGAGGGTAGGTGCACTATGAATATGTATTAAATTAAAAAAAAATATATTAAGTGTAAGTTGTTTGTTAAATGGACCAAAAATATTGAATAGTTTGTACGTAACAATTTGAGATGAGGATATAATTTCGTTATAAGGTATTTGCAGATCGGCTTTTTATTTATTTTTTGCTATATCTATAGCGTATTTACTTATTAATAATTGTACACTGTCAATTTACTTTGTATTTGAATAATTTTATATATATATTAATACGTATTTTTATATAATTGAAAGTAAAAACCAGGGCTTCGATTTTGATGACATACAAAACTGCAATAAATGATCTAAAAAATGGCAAAAATTACCTTAAAACTGAAAATGACTTACAAACTGACAAAAATGCCCTAAAAAACGCAAAGAATAATATAAAAAATAAAAAAAAAATAAATTTTCAAAAATAAAACATTACTAAACTTACAATTTATTTTATACAATTTTTATACATAGCCTAACAATAATATACTGCAAATATACAAGGTACATTTTTAAGTTATTAAAATTAGGGAACGTCGATTGGCTTGCAAAATGTTTTTGGTAACAGAAAAATTTTTTCTACGTGAGGAACATATTTAAAAGACGATATGTCATCGGATGTAAGTTCCTCTTCTAATTTCATAGTATAAAAATAGAGTTAATAAAAACTAGCATATTTTGAGCTTTTATTTCACACTTGTTTTATCTTTGTACATCCCTTTTGTCAGTTTCACCACACGCAAAGCTTTTTTTTTTCATCGAGGTCTATAAGCAAAGCTTCTCCTTTTTCTAGTAGTAATTCTATTAATTGAAGGGACTATATTGTTAAAGAAACATGTTTAAAAATTTGGATTTTTACATATTTTAGTACGAAAAAAAGTCTAGTAGCCAGTAAAATACCTTAAAAATCGGCAAAAATAACCTGAAAATTGAAACCGATAAAAAACGATAAAAAATTACGAAGAAATTACCTAAAAACTTTTCATATTTGGAATTAGGGAAACATAAATGGACATTCTAACTAAGAAGGCAATGTCTTAGAAGCAGCAGAAAAAATGGCATGTCATCGAAATCGTAGCCCTGGTAATAACTAATAATCAATTATTTGTTGATAAATTACAAGCAAAGGTAATTAATATGCCACTATAGAAAAAATTTTTTTCTGTTCATGGCTTCATGTCCGAGTGCACCATTGCCTTTAACCAGCGGACGTTAAAAACACTTCTAACGATACCTCACTTGCTTACATCACTATACAAATTTTGTTTAGTTCATGACTATATTCCCTCTAGAACGTGCCATATTAAATTTAATGTGACTTCACTTAGCCTATACACAGCGGACGATCAAAACGCTTCCAACGATATATCATTTGTAAAATTATGATAAATAGTTTAGAAGTGGGGATGGAACACACAAACATACATGCCGGTCATACCGGTCAAACACATATTCCGATCCTTTTTCAACACCGTAGTCAGGTAAAGTATTTATTCTCTTTGAATAGAAGCTTAGTGGTAGTTTGTTGGTGTTAGTTTAGAAACTTACATTTTATATTTAAATAAAATAGTACAGGATAGAAGTAACGTAATTAAAATAAGAAGCATAATATTATATTTTCTTGTTTTATCTTTACAGTGACAATGCTGTACAGGTATCCGCTACTTGAATACATATTATATCAGAAAAGATTTTCGTAATCCTTAATTTCAAGAAAATTTGAACATCTTAATCTAACATAGTAATGAGCCAAATAAATTAACTTTTAATTTTATTCTTAAAAATGAGAATCAATATATATTATAATAGAAAATAATTCAAATACTCAACTAATTTTTGATCCTTTATTATGGAAACATTTTTAACCATATCAATGTTTCCATAATATCTGCTGTTTTAATATCGAAAAAGAAATATAAACCTATTTGCTTCCAGCTTTATGGGCAAAACCAAATATTTATTTGTTTTCTTTTTAGGGAAAAAGAAGCCTTTGCTTCATTTATAAATTTAATTTTTTTTTAATAAGTAAATATTTCCTTCAGCGATACAAAGTAGCAGAACACAAATTTGTTTGTTTCAAAGAAATAAGTCAATTAACATTTTATAATAAACTGAACTTTTTAATTGCATAAATTTTCGACTCAACCCAACAAATTCTTAAAAAACTTATTTACCATGATTAAAGAATCAAAACGTCTTTATATGATAATTCATTTAAAATTAAAATTCCAACTTAATTATACTCCAATTCATGATTTATTCAAAATAAAATTTTCCCAATTAAGAAATATAATTTGACACAATTAAGAAAAACTTGAAAGTGTTTTGTAAACAGTTAAATTTAATTAGCATTCTTTCGTTGCGCCATTCTATATCTTCCACTCAATGCTTATTTTTCTAATTAAAATCAAAGCAAACACTTTGAGCTCAAAAAAGCCTAATTAAATAACATAATTTGCAAATAGTTCTTAATGCTAGCTTAAATAACAAAAGGCGACAATGTAAATAAAAATGTCTGTGTTGCGGTAGCCACTAAGATTTTCTGATGTTTATATTCTATGTATAAATTTTTTTAATACAGTTTTTTATTTTTAATATGTCGACTTTCGAAAAGATTCTTTTACATTTTGGATGACAAGACAAGAACGAATCGAATCTACGGTTTTGGGAGCAAGTATTCAAAAAATTAATAATTTTATAACTAAAAATAAACAAATTTTTTAATTTTTTTAGTATAAACAATAGCTTGTTTTATTTAAAAATGACTTTTCCTTACAACCAAACTAGATATTTTTTGTTTTTTTTTTTCAATTTTTTATGAAAGTTACTCCAAACATTTGGACAACATTTTGGTGAATAAAATATTTTTTTCATATATCTAAGTTTTCTCCAAAATGACGAAAAATTAGAAAAATTGTGTTATTACATTAGTTGCAAGTTATTTAATAAGCGACTTCTTTAAAACAATATTTCAATTAAAAGAGTTATCTAATTGGTTTTAAATTTAGAAGTAAGTGGATTACAGGAATTAAAATTACTTTCGGATCACATTTGAGTTGTTGCCCCAACAACAATCAGCTAGTACTCCTGAACATTTTTTAAAATTAACACTTTCAAATGTTATTTATATTAATAAATCAATATTTTTGATACAACCAATTTTGTTATATTTTTAGAGCTTGAAATGTATTTTGTAATGCTGCCCACATAGTGAACGCTTATTGCTGAGCCGAGTCGACTGAAACGTAAAAACGCATTGGGGCAAAAGAGATGCATAGTTTGCGTTCAATATTGCTCCAATGTTTTTTCGGCTCGGATCAGCAATATGCGTTCACTATGTGGGCAGCCTAAGGTCGCGTTCATAGTGGACGCTTTGGCTGAAGCTGATTCACAAAGCAGCTTTGTCGAGCTTTTTTGGATCATAGTGAACGCTTTTGCAACGCTTATGCTTGTGTGAGCAAGCAGGAAGAAGATATAAGCGCCGAAAACCATTTAAAAAGTAGCTTTATGCTCGGAATCAGCTTACACTATAAACACTATGATCTTCTTTCATATGTTTATACACAAACAACAAAACCTCTCAGCTCAGCAAAAAACGTTCAATATGAATGCGGTGTAAGAAATGGCATTTCAAACTTACAGAATACAACAAATTTTATTGTCTCAAAACCATTTGGCAATTCACAGTAAATGCTAATTAAGGCTAATTGCCTGATAAATTTTTGTTTTTGTTTTGCACGTAAACATGCGTTAAACCTGCGTGTTAAATGTTGTCACTTTTGTACATAACCTAAATCATGCTTTTGTAGAGTGTTATGTGTTATTTTGTGAACAGCTGTTTAACGTGAATCAAAAAAGAGTTGGCTGGTAAGTAATTTTGATGATGTTTTTAATAAAACTGAGCATTAAATTGAGTTTTTTTTTGTTTTAATGAAATCCAGAGCATCTCTTAAGTTGTGCTCACAGTTGTCAACAAATTAGTGTATTAAAATATTAGTAGTTATATTAAAAAAAAATAAAAATAAACTGGCCATTTCAGCCCTTGGAAATACTCAGACCTAGCTTCTATTGATCAAATGTGTTGTGCGTGTTATTAAATTTTCACAAATGACTGCGAATCGCTTATGTTCCCAATTTACATGAAGCTTTACATGGCAATAATTTGTACTCTCTGAGGTTTGCCATTGTCTGCAGAGTCACCTCTCTCACACCGAACAGCAAAATTAATTCAATTGAAAAAAACTTTCTGTCTGAGCTGGAATTGAACCCGGGCCTACCGCAGTTCATTAGCTTAAGGGCCACGCACTCTACCCACTAGGCTACGGCCGCCACTACATTAATTTAAATAAACATTTAAATATAAGCTGAAACTGATTGTTGTTGGTGTACAAATATAAGAAAAAAATTTAATTTTTTTGTTAGTATTTTTGTGCCTCATCATTTTAATTATATTTTTTGACAATAACTCTGACAACTCTGTTGTTGGAATTCGAACATGTTTGTGGCACAAAATTCTTATTAAAAAGCTTAAGGAAAATTATTTGAAATTTAATTTTGGTTGACTTGACTTTATTTAATTTTTTTGTATGATAAATGACAAATGCCGCAATTAGATTGCTGTATGCAAGGTATATTCAACATGGTGGAGTCGTTACAGTGAGGTGCGTACCGTAGCTGTCAAACTTAGAAAGAGCGTAAAACAAAATGAATAAAAGCTGATCGAAAACTTTCAAATGTGTTTTAAGATTTAGTATTTAGTATTTTTTGTGAAGCTATCACTAAATAACTGTTGCGAAATATTTTATTTCAATGGCTTTTCTTTTCAACTCCATTGCCGAGTGTCATCAATTTTGTAAGTTTCTACAAAAAATTTGTAAAAATAGAAAATGACGCCGGCGAGTTTGTTAATTTGTACTGGCCCAGAAAGTGCTCTGCATCCAATAGAATCATTCATCCCAAGAGCCACGCCACTGTGCAATTGAGTATCGTCGATGTTGATGCAGAAACCGGCCGCATGACCGTTGGTTCCTAGATCTATGCCATCTGCGGCGAAATCAGACTTATGGGTGAATCCTTTAAGTGCATTGTGCGTTTGGCCAAAAAGGACGGACTAGCAAGAACTTCTAAAGGTGTTAACAATAAAGTTGTTAAAATCAATTTAAATAAATCAATTTAAAACACCAAAATTCACGACATAAATCTATTTATTGACAAGTTATTGAAAACTTTTGCTATTTGCTTTGCTTTTGTTCGTAAACAACTGATTTTGACAGCTAAGGTACCCACAACAAGAGAAAATTTAATATACTAGCAGTACCTTCTGATGTACAGTACCTTGGCTGTATGTAAAAAAACTTCAAAAGCTGATGTTGAAATTTTTACAGAAAGATATAAAAACCTTACTATTTTTCTTCACATCATTGCTAAACAGAAGACAAATTTTGTTTGACAAATCAAAGCTTTTTACAAATTCTTCATGATAAATTGAAGTTTTTCAAGGAATATTTTCATAAAAATCATTAATCCGCTGCTTATGGCTCTTGTTTATTTTCGCTGAATGCACTGTGCGTCAGTGCAATAATTGTGAAAGGTTTAAATACACTGCCTTCAACGTGTACCAATCTTCAGAAATCAGCTTGTTGATGGATATATAACGTGTGAATATATAAATGTTACAGGTCGATTTGTCTGTTTCAAGCAGTGCCTACAAATATGGGGTACAAAATATTTATCAAAATAAATTTATGCACTAGAAAAATCATCATGTTTTTAAATTCAACAGAATGCCTTTAATATCAGTGCATGATTTTTCATACAAAATTTTAAAAAATGTTTCAAGCAATTCTTAAACCAATTTTAAACAATATGTTATACAAAAATTTGCATTAAACATATTTCGTCAAAGTAGGAACAAATTGTTTTCAATATGTCGCCCATTTCACATTGAAGTGTAATATCAGTTGCACTGACCATCTCCGATTTGGCTCATATTCTGTGCTTAGATTAGTTTATTGTTTAGAAAACCAAATCCGGAGTTTAAGGTTTTGAGATTTCTTTCACGGGCCTTTAGCCATGTGAATGGCAAAATAGGATCTATTTTGAGACAACGTAGCTCAGCCAATTTAAATGCGATTTTCGTAAACAGGGTATCATTGGAAATCTTATGTTGTGGGAAAAATATTAAATTTTTTAAAAAATTGCAGAAACACGACCCATTCAAAGTTTAATACCACGCCAGAAACAGGCGCTATAGTTTTTTTTTCATTTTCATTATATTCCTTTTTTTATCGTTCCCTTACTTTTCCAAAGATATGAAATGAAAGTGTGTTCTTTAAGTGTTCAGAAGTTATGGCGTAAAAACTTTTTTAACTAATTCAACTAGCGTTGATATTTATTATAAAACGACTGCAATACAATGAAACTTAAAAATTTGTTACGTAAATAAAATGAAAAATTTTTTTAAGGTACATTTTTTTCAAAATACAAGTAGTCCTTTGCAGAGGCGGCCTCGATAGTCTAGTGTTAGCGTGCTTGACTGTCGCACAGGGGTCCTGGGTTCGAGTCCTGGCCGGGCCGTAGTTTTACGCTATAACCTTTCTTTCCTTATTTCTAATCAGAGAAACTTTAAAACACGTCAATTTATGACGAATAGTTGTAGTTGGTGGTGGTAGGAAAAGTTCGCGGAGAGGAACGCTCAGTAACTTGGTTTGACTGAGGGCAAGGCATACCACTTACTTCAGATTTAATATCACATGTTTCTACAGCTTTATGCCATATTAAGAACATCCTACATAAAAAGTTTCACTTGATTACTCCCTTCTTCCATTCTGTGGTATCACAACGGTCCAATAATGGTCTAAGTGGGCTGGCCATAAGACCTGCCGCCACCTTAACCTAACCTAACCTAGTCCTTTGCAGCCGGTGTCAAGATATTTTGGTTCCAATTTATCGGAAAAGAAAATCAAAGTGCGTATTAAAAAGATTACGACAACCTTAACTATGATCATAAGATTTGGTTACAATTTTCCCCCGCTAAGCATTTTTTAAAAAGTCATGCTAAATTTTTCCTATTGGGCCAAACTAAATGCTTCTAGTAAAGGTAGTAGCTACAAGTATCCTTATTAAAATGCACTTTGATATTTTTTTCGATAAATTGGTACCAAAATATTTTTACGCCGGCTGAAAAGGACTACTTTTGTGATGCCACCTATCGAGAAAAAGATGCAATTAAAAACAAACAAAACATTCATTTGGAAATTTTTTTATATTATTTGCACTGCGAATATAAACATACTATAAAATTTTCTGTTTAATTTTTGCTTGTTTTGGAGTTGAATAGAAATTTAACGCTTTTGAGTTTCTACAAAACAAAATTAAAAATAAGCGTATTAAATTTTCAACTAAAAACTTTTTTTTTTATAATTTTCTCTTAATATTTCTTTGCAATAACAAAAACAAAAGTCGCTATCTGAGCTTGAATTGAAAAATTATGTTCAGTATAATCTGTGACAATAATTGCCAGATAATTGAGACCAAGCTGAGAAAAACCTTGATTTTACATTTGATTGTGTGAAAATATTTTTTTAATTGGTTTTACAAATAATTAACATTAGATAAAATAAAAACAAATCTATTACTTTAATGTTAACAACATTTAAATATTTTATTTAAGCCGCAATAAGCCCAAACTTCATCGAATGGAGTTAAAATATGGTATTCGAGGGGTTCCGGGGGTCACTAATTACTAATATGACGTCGAAAACTCAAAAAATTAAATCGGAAAAATATCGGTTTTATTTTATTGATTTTTATTTAAGAATGATTTTTTAAAATTATGTTTTAAAAAATTAATTTTAAATTAAAAAATTAAAAAAAACTGTAGTATTGAAAGTTTTTTTTAATTTTTTTTAAAAAAATCGTTTTAAACTGTAAATGTTTACTATAAAAGTATATTTAAAACATTGTTTTGAAAAAAAAACTTTTGTTTTTAATTGAACTGAACAAACATTTGAGTTTAAGTTATATGAAAGTTTTTCAAGCTCTATTTAAAAATCAAATTCATTTAATATGAACATAGTTCCTTAATAAAATTTTGAGTCTACATATTGCAGTCTTTCACAATAAATGTTTTAAATTGAGCCTTTTTTTAAATGGTGTGCTCTCGAAGCTCGTTTAAATTCTTTCATTTCGGGGGTTCTAATCCCTAAAACCCCCCTGCGTACGCGCCTGCTCTGCAGGAATTTTATATTTAAGGAAAAAATTCAAATATTGTAATCAAAATCCAAATCAAATCAAAGTTAAATCTAGCTCCGCGATAAAATTATCTCAAATGTATAAGAACATACTAGTGATGGATATATCGACTTCGAATATAGTCGAAAATCAATTTTTGCTCAAAATAATCGACTATTTTTACATCGAGTCTTGGTTTGAAATAATCGGAAAAATCTATCTTCACTAAAATAATCGCGTCGGCAGAACTTAATTTTACAACTGCAGAGGATTATTGCGTTCCAGCATAAGTTAAGGATTTTTCTTGTTTGTCATCTGCAGTAATAAAAAAAATATATTAAATGGTTTTGGAAATAGTTTGGGGGCTTTTATATCCCAGAGCTTGGTATAGGCGTTCAGCAATCACATGAGCTATAATTTGTTCTTTTATATACACAGATATTATTACTCTAAGTTTAGTATAGAACTATTCTAATAAAATTTAAGCTGAAAAATGAGTGCGGTGCTTAATAGTAAAAAATAGTTTTTGTGGTAGCACAACGTCCTTTTTCAGACAGAACATTCAAAAGAGCGCATTACAGTTGAATATTCTTGCTTGCAGCCTGATTTTGGTTATAATGCCCGGTCTTGAAACATCAGTAAATTTTCAGGTCTATTATGATAATCTAATTAATCTCATATATAGCTGGTTGGAAGGTAGCATAGAACCACTACAAAGCTATGCCTCCGGCTTATTAGCAGCAGTTACGGAGATTGCAGTCAAGGCCCGAAAGTTGAATACACAATTCCCAATACATACAATTTTTCAGCACTACTGTATACTAGTCACGATGCCTTCCTCACTGGTTCCGGTCTTCATTATTATAAAAAAATTTACATTGCCATACATCCGTCCACGGCCGAGTCCAGTCAAACGTTGATTTTGCGTCAACTTAATTTTCTGTCGACCATAACCTTGCGTTGTAGGTCGCAAGGTACAACTTGGGATACAACTCTGTACGCAATGTATCTATAGCTTGTGCTGCTTGGGTTTTTTGAGTGTTCAGAACTGCCCACTCTAAATTGAAAATTAAAAATGATCTTAATGTCGTAATTTACGATTTATGAAGTATACAACAAAAAGTTGCATACAAAATATGCAGATAATCGCATTACCTTTTAATTGATATCAATATTGACAAAAAAGGTCTACTTAAATTGATTATGAGATCTGATTAACCGATTTTTCAATCGCTCTGAAAACAATTGACAACAGAAAAGACTTGTTTTTGACTTGCCATAGCTAAAACATGCGTGTGATTTTTATTTATATCTGTACTATTATACAAAATTGAAGTGCAAATTTTCTATTGCCAGTAAAATCCAAAAGTACTGGGAAAATTTTTATGAAAAATATTTTTAAGTATCCTATTTGTGCTAGAGCATTTTATGTGGGACTTTCCTTTCGAAATTTTAATAATAAGTATGCTTAATAAAAATTATAAATTTTTTAATAAATCTTCCCAGATGCCACTCACTGCTTAATCGTTTTGGATACCTCTATAGTTCCTTATTGGATACCTCTATAGATTTACGCTGCAGAAAAAGAGAGTATTTGATATCTGCATAAAACAGAGTATTTCATAGTGTAATTGAACCGTGTGCGACTACGTTTAAAAGTACTTTTTCAATTTTTTTTAAAGGTTCAAAAGAGATCAATTACGAATGTTGGTGCATGGTTGAAGTATTCCACAAAAATATTTCTTATAAAATACTATCGTTTGTCTGAAAACACAAAAACTATGTCAAATACATGCTTTTAGTAGTTTTCTTACGTTTTATGTTTGTAAATAGCTAAATTTAGATAAAATTTAAATTCTTTATTGATAATTACTGAGACCTAAACTTTTAAAACGAATTAGAAAACGTTATAATTTAAGATGTTGTGCTGTGTAGCATTAGTTTTTTGTATTGTCTGTAATAATTATTTAGATCATTTTCAATTTTATAGACTTAATATATAAAATTTACTTATATTTTTTTTAACAAAAAACATAAATAATTTAAGTTGCTTCTACACGACGCTACAATGTCTTAAGACAAATTTTCATGTGACTGTGAAATTTTGTCCGATGTGAAAAGTATTTTCCAATTTGTTTCCACTAGAACGTATTTTCTGTGTGACAAAAATGTAAACAACAAAAGCTGTTTCTGCCAAAAAGAAAATGTTAAAAAATGGATTCAGAGACAACCATCTTAGCAATTTATAGCATAATTACTTTAATTAATGCTATTATAAAGATGAAGCAAATGGAAAAAATAATAGATATAAAGCATAGTGGAGCCGTGCATGGCTTTTGCCAAGAAATAGCTCTATGACCTTAAGAACTCCTGCCTTAGGCCATTCAAACAGAATTAAACAAAGTATGTTTTTACATATATGTATATTATAAAAGCATTTTATTATAAAACTTACTTTTATGCAGTTTTTTTTGCCAAATTTAAAACCAATAACTTATGCAATGAAAGGTTTAATTCATTTGAAAAGAAACCACACATGTTGTTTTTCTTTGAAATCAACCTTGTGTCGCATAGAAAGTCAAAAGAAAATAGAAACAAATCTAAAAATTAATGTGTCTCTGAAAGTCGCAAGATGTGACATTAAATTTGAGGCAACTTTTTTTGGCATGTCTTAAGACATTGTCATATTGTCTAGAATCAGCTTTAGGTTATTAGATAGAAGTGTGTTAGAATAAATTCGTAAATTCAACGCTAACTTAGCGAAGACTCAAACCAATACTTTTAACCCGTAATAAGTACGAATTTTACTATTGATATGAAATTGAATTCACAAGGATTTTGGCCAAAACAATTCTTTAAATGTCGTAAATATTAGGTTCAAGGTACTAAGTTTCAATGCAGAAAACTCATAAATCTGTGTGGACAATGTATATGTTATGCATATCATTGGACAGGTAATTAAGGAGGAAAGGGTCAGAAAATCAATTTTTTAATTTTTTTTTCTAATGCTACAAATTATAAGAAATAATGTCAGAATTTTTTAAGTCATTAGGAAAACTTTTTGAGTTATAAACAACTGAGTTGCCGGGGTGCTCGGTCCTTTTGACTGATGTATCAAACTTTAATATCATTTTTCTCAAAAAATTTTCTAAGTCGGTAATCATAAATTTCCGAAAACCTTTGGACCGATTTCTCCTAAACTTTGCACACTTCTTTAACATACTAAATGCTTCGTTATGGTTATTTTTTCTCTAATAGAACTTATTTTTTAATTAAACAAATAGGGAAATTTTTGACAAAGCTCAGTGCTTTTTGATCGCACCTTTACCAAAAATTCAAAAAGTAATATTATGGCAATCTCCTCATTCAAATTAATATATTTTTAATGAAAATTTAGCCGATTATTTTTAGAAAAGTGATTTATAATGTACAGAAATTAGAAAAATATGAAAAAAGGGACTCTGGAAAAAAATTACAAATACTTTTTTTTTTATCTTAAACCCTTTTGCTCCCTTAAAGCACCTTCCCAATGATATACCATTCCAATGATACATTCGCTAAGTTACCATCAGATTTACGAATTTATCTTCATGCTACGCTAAAAAAATTACTATCTCTTTTTAACAACTTACCCTATCAAATATATATATATATATATATATCAATAACGAATGTTGGTGCAGCGTTAAAGTATTCCACAAAAATATTTCTTTTAAAATGATATCGTTTTTCTGAAAACACAAAAACTATGTCAAATACATATGTGCTTTTAGTAGTTTTCTTACGTTTTATGTTTGTAAATAGCTAAATTTAGATAAAATTTAAATTCTTTATTGAAAATTACTGAGACCTAAACTTTTAAAACGAATAAGAAAACGTTATAATTTAAGATGGTGTGCTCTGTAGAATTTATATATATATATATATATATATATAAGCGATAATCGCTTAAATAGACTTAAGACAGAACTGAGTTATTAATGTAAATGTTTACGCATTTAGTTTTAAAAATACACAAAACCTGGAGCTTCTAGCATGACCCTAGCCAAAGTTATGACTCAAAAACAAAAGACCCTCTCATATAACTTATAAGGCGATTGAAAACTTTGAAGCAAGATTTCTCGTAACCTCGAAATCAGACTTAAGCTGTTATTGCTTATGAACATAGATATAATAATCAATAATGAGCACTTTTTTTACAACCTAAATAAGGTTGTACGGCGGTTGTATTAAGTTGTACGAGTGAATTTTTGAAAGCTCTTATTTAACAGCAAACGTATGCGCAACAACAAAAGCAAGTCTCACTCAGCTATGCTGGTTTTGATAGAATCGCCACTTGTCAGATTTTCCAATATAATCTTTTGCCCAACTGTAATTAAAAAACAAAAACTAATAGTTGTATTGTATCTATATTATTAAATAAATCAAGAGAACTTATGGCCGCTGTTTGGCCAAATAGTGTTGCAAATGACCCTTGTACTGATGATAAAAATATTTGAAATAAGACCTTGTTCAGCCGCTGTTCGGCCTTAGATTCCAAGTTTTTAATTTTACTCGGGCACATTCAATAGTTCAAAACTAATTTTATATGTTAATGTTCAATTATGATGATTGTAATTAAAACCTCTCCAATGGCATATCCCATGGCTAAGGACTTGACTTAATCTATCTAACTTTAAACAAATTGGCTTTAATTTCTACTCAGTCTCCATTCAATCAAGCGAATAATACGTAAATCATCAAAATTTCACGCTAAAATACATCGTAAATATCAATCAATGTGTCATTTATCAACGCTAACAAACGCTATTTAAAAAGAACCAGATACAAATACAAATAAAAATTATCGAATGCTTAACATAACAATATAATTTATCACAGCGATACAAACACTTGCTTGCAATAAAATAAGATTTATTTATGCGTATGCATAACGAAGAAAAAAACATTCAACATCAACACAAAAGCAATTTATTTAGTATGTAGTAAAATGCCAACAATGCCACCAGCCACCAGTGCTGCCAATGAAATATCAGCAACATACAACAATCATGTCAAAAACAACATGCTGGAGAATTTGATGTTGCTGCTGCTGCTTCTAATGTTATTGATGCTGCTGCTGTTGAGTTGTTCATGACTTGAATAAGCATAAAAAGCGCCTGTCTGTTGGTGGGCGCTTCAAAGGATGTATCTGACGTTTTAAACGAACGAAATTATTTTGAAACTAGAAATTTTATTGATCTGAAAAGTGACAGCTTTTTGTCTACATCTTTTCGCTATGGTTGTGACAGTAATGGCGAAAATCTAAGCACTTTGGGTGAACTTACATGATAAAAATCCCTGACAAATGTGAGATAATCAAATTTAAGTTTTATGAGCGTTTTTTGCTTTGTACGTATCTAAAGTAGCTTATTTGGCTATTTGTGAATCGTTTCTACAAAAGATGTTAACAAATTACATAGCCTTTTCTTAATGGTAAAGAAATCACATTAATTTGAAATATTCAAGGTTCGATGGGGTTCGTTTATCTTTTGAAGTTAATAAATGTAAAGAAGAGAAAAGAAATACCAGACAATCGCGTCAAGTTACAGCAGTTTGAAGCTGTAAAGTAATTTCTGTAAAGCATGATAAATTTTAAAAAATTCTTTATATCAGTAGTCTGTCAATAAATTTCCGAATCTTTTTGTCGTTTTTTTTTTAACTTATATTTTTGAAAGTTTTCGTGTTTGCAATTATCTGCTCTGAAAGAATTTGTCATATTTTTTGTTGTTGTTGTTTCTGTTTTTGTCGCTTTTTTTAGGTACACAAGTGTATATGTCTTATTTTGATCTTAACGTGCTTGTTGTTTGTGTTGTGTTAAGCTCACCCGCCAATTGTCACATATTGACAGCATACAGCAAAAAACAAACATTAAAAAACAACAATGACAACAGCAAAACAACAAAAATGTTAACATTATCCCGAGAGATTTGTATTCGATTCAATATTTAGACAGCCAGTCAGCTGCTACATAAGTCAGCAATTCAAGCAATCCAAGTAATCCAACCAGCTAGTCAGCAAAATCCGCTCTGCGACCTTTGCTGTGATACTGAGCCATACATGTATTGAATCTTTTGTGGTAATATGGGCTTAGTTGCTTCTATATTTTGTTGCCTCTTCTCGTTTTAAGTTAATTGAGTTAATTTGACTTTAAGATTTGTAGTTAAGAAATGTAGTTAGCTACATGGAAGAAAATCGTCCTTAAGATGGTGTCTTTTGCAGTTTTCGCCATTTCTCTTAATATTTATTGATTGTTTTTACTTTGAATTTATCTCCATAATGTTTCACAAGAAAAACCAATTTTCAGGCTGGAAATTGAGTGAAAAATACTTGACAGTTTTAAGTTTATAAGTTAGAATTAATAATTGCTAAGAACTTTGATACTAAAATACATCTATATCCTTTAACTGTGGAGTTCGTAGTACATTTTACCTTCTCTTTACATGTTTTCGTCGGCTTCGAAAGAAGGCTAGTTGAATAAAGTTTCAGGTTTGTTAGACTTGAAAAAAAAAATTACAATTTGTATATGTTTAAAAAAAAAAAATAAAAAAAATATTTTTGAAACGTCTTTTTATTAAAATTTTTGACTAAAATTAAAATGGGATCGCTTCGTGTGGTAGTAAAATAAAGTATTGTGGGCAGAAAAAAAAAAACGAACAGAATGGCGGAGTTTCTAATTTTTTAACCATTGTTCTATGTGTTATGTCTAGGGGATGCAATTATCCCGGTATCCTGGAATTTTTCCGGTTCCGAATGTATTTAAAATTTTACATAAAGGGATCCTAGGATTTGGTTAAAAGTTAAAAAAACTTATACAAAAATGTGTTAATGTGTTAATATAAAATTATTAAAATTTTTAAATAAAAATGTACAAAAATATAGTTTAGGAAGAGCTAGCTATTAGAATCCTCTTCATCTTCTAATAATTTATTTGCTTTGCGTGAAATTCAGCTGTCAACATTAATTTATTTGTTGCGTGAAAATTCTGACATATATTTTGTTACGAGGATATCCGTTTGCAACATTTCTCAGAGATGCTCAAAGAGTGAGTTGAAAAATTTCATTTGATATCTCTGCTTTCATTTCAAAACAAATAGGCAGTCCCATGATACAAAGAACTAAAGACAATGTACTCCCAGCGCAACGAACAAAATTTACTGCTCACCTCGTCATAGGTACTCGTCAAATGTAAAACTTGATGAATATGAGACGAAGATAGCAAACTGAAAATAAGAAAAACAGTCAAAATTCTTCCAAACACATCAAGCAACGTAGCTGCTTTTTGTGTAAAGGGACAAAAACGGGGAAAACACCCCTACAAAATATGCCATTTTTTACTAAACATGCAATAACAATAGAGTTCAGCTACTACAGCTTTTTCGCACTTTCTCCGCATTAGATCATCTTAAGAACCAGCCCAAATATCATTAAAACATCTCAATAAGGCCATTCACAGTTCGAATACGCTGGTCTGCCATTTGTTGGATCTGCTATTTGTTCGCCAATTTACGAAAACGTATTTTGCTTCGTTGTTGTTTTGCATACAAATGCAAATACGCAGGCACGCGTAAATAAAAGCAGCCCTTGGACGTGCTCTTTGTACCTCGTATTTTTATGCTCTGTCTACAGCCGCATAATCACATACATCACAAGGTTGAACAATCTTTTTATACGACAGTCACATGGCGAGGTGCTCACAGTTTGAACAATAACAAATGCTATAAATATGATTTGTTAAAAGTACGCTCAAACCGTGAATAGCCTTAATGATACTGATAAGAGTGGTCCAAAACAATCCAAAGTGAGAAAAATTTACCCACCATAATATGGGTTGGGCTCAAGGACAACACAAGACATAACAACTAACCATGCGTTTACATAGATCTAATCATACATTAGTTTTCAATCTACTTTTGAGTTGACCTTTCGATAAGTTAACATCAAAAAAGCTACAGTTGTTAACAAAGGTACTCATGCGATGTAAAGGAGCAGTAGCCATATAATTTGTTCTACTAAAAGGTAAGTAAATTAAATTGTTAGCATTTCTACTGCTTCTACGGTTAGTGTTAAAATTTATAAGAGTTAGGAGTTCTGGTGAATCGAATACACCAGTTATGAGTTGGTGTAAATAGACGATATCTGCAGACTTCCTTCTCTCGTTCAAAGATTGCATTTTTAATAGTTTTAAACGATCCTCATAAGGAGGAAGGTTTAAAGTGTCAGTTGCACTTAAGCCCCTTAGAGCAAACCGAACAAAACGTTTTTGGATTCTCTCTATACGTTCAACATGTACATTGTAACTTGGGGACCAAACTTGACTTGCATACTCTAAGTGAGGTCGCACAATTGCATAATACAGTGTTGTAGTTGTGATCATACTATTAAATTCTTTTGCCCAGCGTTTCATAAACCCGAGCATAGAAGATGCTTTTTTACAAATATAATCAATATGAACGTTAAACGATAGCTTAGAATCCATGCATACACCCAGATCTTTGACAGCATCTACACGACTTAATGCAGTATCTTTTATCTTGTACTCAAAAATTAAATTATTCCTTTTTCGCGAGAAGGTCATAGTTTGGCATTTATCTGGATTTAGAAACATATTGTTTTTAGAACACCAAATTTCAAAGGATTTCAAATCAGACTGGAGCAGATCTGAATTGTCTTTAGCATCTATTGTTCTGTATATTTTCATGTCATCTGCATAGATAAGTAGATGAGAGTGTTTGATGATGTGGGTTACATCATTAATGGCTAAAATAAACAGAAGTGGACCAAGGTGGCTACCTTGAGGAACACCTGATTCAGCAATAAATTCAGCTGACAATACGCCTCGAAATCGTATTTGATAAGATCGCTCTGTCAGATACGATTGAATCCAGCTTACAAAAAATTGTGGAAAACCCATTAACTTAAGTTTAAATAGAATTAAGTTGTGGGGCAGTTTATCAAATGCTTTACTAAAATCAGTGTAAATACAGTCGACCTGGTTACCTGAATAAAATGAATTTAAGCAAAACGTTGTAAAATCGAGGAGATTAGACACAGTGGATCTGCCAGTAACAAATCCATGCTGACGAGTTGTCATGACCTTCCCACAGTGAATTTTCACACGATCATACACGAGGCGCTCAAAAAGTTTTGGAATCGACGAGAGTTTCGCGATAGGCCTGTAGTTGTTTATATCGTTCTTACAACCTTTTTTATAGATAGGACCTATAAAAGATTTTTTCCAAAAAAGTGGAAAAATACTTTCGCTAATTGATTTATTGAATAACATGGACAGTGGTTGACTTAGAACGGAACCACATCGTGTTAACACTGCGGCAGGAATTCCGTCAGGTCCAGCATTAAAATCCTCATCGATCAATCCAATATACTTTAAAATATCCTCTGAAGTAAAGGATATAGAATCCAACGAAACCCTGGGTGTAGAGTTCATATATTCAAAGTACTCTTCATCAGGATTAAAAGAGTCTGAACAAAATGACTCTTTAAAGAGATTGGCAAATAGACCACAAATTACGACAGGATCGTCAGTAAATCCGTCAGAGGTTTTAAATGATGAAGGGAATCCATCAGATTTTTTTTTGGTGTTTATGAAACCCCAGAATTTCTTCGGATCAGACAATATTCTCAGCTTAGTACTGTCTAAATAATTTTGATATAAGGTAGCTGAGCAATTTTCAAAGTCCAGAAACAAACGCTTGTAGATTTCTAGGTCATTCATTTCTTTCACAAACAGGACTAAAAAATATATTTACTTTATTTTGGGCATGTGTTTTATTTAACGATTTTATTTCATTTCAGTAAAACAAGTTTTCATCAGAAAATTTTAAAATTTTAAAGTCTTTACACCCATGTCAACATTTTAAAATCTTTACAGCAGCAACGAGCACCATCTACGTCACAGCAAAGATGGCGGACATGTGCAATACTTTATCTGTAGTTCTTTGTATCATGAGGCAGTACAATAAAAGTATCGTGAAAAAATGTTGCTCTGAAACATGTGATAATTTCACGCAGCGGAACAGAGTACTGCTCTGAGGAAAAAATGAAAATTTCCAGGCTTGTTTTGCTGACGTCACATTTTGTATAGAGATTTGAGTGAAAATTCACATGAATCTGAACAGAGTACTATGCTTAACCCATTAATGACTACGTGTGAGATATCATACGCAATAAGAGCACTTTTCAAAAATTCCTAAAAAATCCGTAGCCACTGTAAAGCTTTTACTTCCGACATCGTTTCGTATCGTTTGTATCCAAAAAAATTAAGTCGGATGGACATTAGGCTGGGCCGATATTTTTAGTTTTAATTTAAAATTTTTATTTTAATACGCAATTTTGCGCTGATTAAAAATAAATTGTTCTTCTTTGAAATGCATATAACTTTTGACCCTCGATCAGAGCTTTTGTGACTGCAATTTTTCCAATTTGTATCAGATTTTTTATTTTATAGTTTACAGTTATGTACCGTTCGAGCCTTCGTCGTTTTACTATTTACCGCTTTGATGGCCGCTTGGCTATCCACAGAAATTACTACCCTTGTGGAGGCAAGATTTTTCCTCTGAATGGCCTGTGCAGCTTTTTAAATAGGATATATTTCTGCGTGAAAAACGTTACAGTAGTCGGGGAGTTTGTAGGACTCTTTGATTTGTAACGTTTCACATTCTACACCTGATCCAGTTCCGTTTTCCATTTTGGAACCATCAGTATATAATTGGAGATTGCCGTTGAATTCTACGGCCGTTCTTCCCATTCTTGTCTGCTGGGTATGGATGTGGTGTATTCTGTGCCGAATCTCACACTGGGTATGATAAAGTCGGTTCTTCATTTTGATTCTTCGGTTCCAAAGAGATTCAGAATAGATACATGTCCGAAAGTGTTGGTCCTCCAGGCTTGTGATTCGTTGAGGCGAGTCCCGCTTTTGGTCCCCGAACACTTAAGGACCTCTTCTATAGGGAGAAGATTTAGCATCATTTCCAGACCCACCTGTGGCGTTGATCTCATGGCTCGTATTACTTACTCCTATGTTACTCCTATGCATGCTAACCTTTGGACGTCTGTTAGGGAGCTAAGGTAGCTCTTTTTGTGCGCTATCGTCCAGGTAGGGATGGGTCTCACGATCGCTGTATACATCCAGTGGATTATCTGCGGTCGCAGTCCCCATTTCTTGCCAAATACTCTCTGACATGCGTTTGCATAAGGCATGATAAGTTCCTTATTTACATAAGGTATGTTGAAAGTTGCTGTTTCAACTGTACACAGGGCAGGCTCGTTATGGAGAAAAATAAGCCCTCTAATTTTGGAGGCAAACAAACCATAACTTGATTTGTTACAGAGTCTTACCAATGAGAATCTACTCATAAATGAACCGTTCAGCATATAGAGCATGTTTTTTTTTGACAACTTAAGGTAGCTTCATTTCTTGATTTGCCTCCCAGTTGAAATAAATTGGATTATTAATAAGTTAATAAATAAGTTTAATTTGTTATCGACCGAGCTGAGAAACCAACAATTATTCCAACTTATAAGAAACAAATCATTTTAAAGCAATAGATTTCAAATTACGATAAAAAAAAGTGATAACAGCTGCCGCTACTGAGAGATAATTGGCTAAAGTGCATAAGATAAGATCATGGTTTGACACAAAACATAATTGATTGAAAAGCAATACTAATGATATATCTAACAAGACAGACATTGTTGGCAAGCCTCGTAGGAGTATCACCACACAAAGTGAAAATGAGAAGCGGTTCTTAGCTGCAGTTACGGTTAAGGTTGAAGACACACGAGAGAAAAACTGAAAAAAAAATTTCTACGTTAAAAAATTAAACATAAAAACCACTTGACTTACCAATAAATTTTACATGCAGATGTTTTTGCAATAGACTGCAACGATACCTAGGAATGTCGGAAAAAAAAATCAATGCATCGATGTTTTTTGAAAACTGACATCTCTTAGTACATTGAACCGCTATTTCAGTTTTTCAATTGTGGAAAAAGAAACGAGAAGTCTGTTTGACCAAAAAAAAAAATTGATATATCTCAAAAAAATGAGGTTTGAGGTTTTCTGAGAAACGCAGCGAAAACAACGCGAATTGTTATTTGAGCAAAAAGAATATAAATAGTGCCATAAATACATCAAACTTAAAGGTACACATAAGGAACGTCTATAAGACAACTTATCTTATTCTGGATAATCTCATTCAAACAGATTAAGTTTCACAAATGAAACAATTTCCTTCAGTAATTTAGATTTTTAAGGCTTCTGTTATGATGATACCCCACAGTTTTCCCATATAAAATTAAATTACGTTTTAAGTTATATCGAAAAAACATATAATAATATCAAATGCAATGGACAGCGACCTGCAATTAAGAATTTTTTTTTAAAAACCTTACAATTAAGAGAGTTTTGGATAATCTAAAAATTTAAATTATGATGTTTTCTATGGTTTTACGAATAAGTTTTTGACCTGATTCAAAAGCCCGTTAGAAACGTTTTTAGCTAAGTTATAGTTATTAATTTTAAATTTTGTACAATTTTGCTAATAATATATTTTGTTTCGAAATAATATCTGAAAAATCCCATGCAAACCGATGCATCGATGTATGCCCTCCGATACATAGTAAAATATCGATGTACATTTCGATTAAATTCAAGAAAATTTCTAATATTCTAAAAAAAAAAACACTAATATTATTATGAAACATTTATTAAAATTTATTAAACATTTATTTAAATTAAAATTAACATAATAAATGTTTAATGATTTCTACCTCCTTGGCATATCCACAGCTTCTACAAAAGTCTGTACGAGGGATCTCTAGCCTCGGGGCATTGTGTAAGCGCAGGGTTCTGGAAGGACCCCAACATGGTTGAGACTTTAATTTTTACTCATTGACAGTAGGAATTTTGTCTTTTTTTCGGCGAGTCTTGACCTCTAGGGCCGCGTTCATAGTGGACGCTTTGGCTGAAGCTTAAAGATGCTTTGTCAAGCTTTTTTTGATCATAGAGAACGCTTATTCAACGCTGTATAAAGTAGCTAATTGAGCTTATTGGTGTTAATAGTGCGCGATTAATGTTTGCAGCTGACTGATGCTTTGCTTTCATTTGTTTCTTTGGAAATATGGCCTCGATTGCGTTTGTGGAGTCATTGAAAGATTGTTGTCATTGTTTAGTGAGTGTGGAGAAGAGTAAAGAAAAAGGGCAACTAGAACTGTGTTGATTTTTAATAAAAAAAAAAAAGAAAATTGTTGGTATATATTAAAATTCTGTTTTGCATTCCACGAAGTGGTTTAAAGTTTTATATTTCTGATTTGTATCGAAGTCAACAACAATTTTGAAACAGGATAGGAAAATAGAGGACATATGGGAAGGAAGGAAAGAACTTGCATGATATTTTGTTTGTAGCTTTGTTGGTAGATTTTAAGCTCGTTAAGAATGTTGTGATCACGTGAAGGCAGTTTTTTTTTGTTTTCAACGCAGACTACGTTTTTGCGGTACGCTAAATGGGTAGCGAAGATAAAAATAAGGAAGCGAGAAACTTAAATTTTCTTCAATTTTAATGAACTTTCTGAAAATAACATAAATTATCGATTTTATTCTAATATTACAAGTTTTCCACTTTTTTAATCCATTTAAAAAATTTGTATTAAAAATATTTGTTCTTCGATAAAAGCTTTTTTTTTGTACTTATATGTGTATTATTAGGGGTTGGAATTAATTTTAAAGGTTTTTTTTCGGTTTTTGAGCATTTATTTAGAAACAACGGTACAATGTATATTATTCAAAGTATTGTCCATCGTTAGCTACAACATTTTCCCATCTTTCTGGCAGCATATGGATTCCGCGCCGGAAGAACGATTCGTCTTTTGAGGCAATCCACGAATCGACCCATTTTTTGGTATCCTCGTAAGAAGTGAAGCGCTGCTCAGCCAAGCCATGCGTCATCGATCTGAATAGGTGGTAGTCGGAAGGGGCTATGTCTGGGCTATAAGGCGGGTGGGGTAGCACATCCCAATTCAGCGCTTCCAACGTTTCCTTGACGGTTTTTGCAACATGTGGCCGTGCGTTGTCATGTTGAAAAACCACTTTGTCGTGTCTTTTGGCATATTCCGGCCGTTTAACCTTTAATGCTCGGCTCAATTGCATCAATTGTTGTTGGTAGCGTTCCCCAGTGATGGTTTCGTTAGGTTTTAGCAGCTCATAGTACACGACACCCTTCTGATCCCACCAAATACACAGCATAAGCTTGGCGCCATGAATATTCGGCTTGGCCCTCGATGTTGATGCATGGCCGGGTGGTCCCCACGATTTTTTTCGCTTAGGATTATCGTAATGGATCCACTTTTCATCGCCAGTGACAATACGATGCAAAAAACTCTTCCTTTTATGCCGTTGAAGCAGTTGTTCGCACATGCAAAATCGCCGTTCAACGTCTCTCGGCTTCAACTGGTACGGCACCCAATTTCCTTGCTTTTGAATCATTCCCATGGCCTTCAAGCGTTTGCCGACCGTTGATAAGTCGACTACCAATGATTCTGACAATTCTTGAAGGGTTTGACACTGGTCTTCATCGAGCAAAGCCTCCAATTCCTCATCTTCAAACTTTTTCGGCTGGCCCGGACGCTCTTTGTCTTCCGTATCAAAATCACCACTTTTAAACCGACGGAACCAGTACTCACAAGTAGAAATCGATGGAGCATAGTCCCCGTAAGCCTCAGTAAGCGTGCGTTGTGCTTCAACCGCTTTTTTCTTCAAATGGAAGCACAAAAGTAAACCTTCCCGCAAATTGCGTTTTGTTGGAACGAAAGTCGACATGTTCACAGAGAAAAAAATATATGTTGTTTACACTTCAGTGGAATGACACATACTGAAAAATTAAGCTTAGACAATGTGCTTTGAAATGAATATAGTCACAGGTGTGCCCGATGCGATCTATTGATAGTTACGCCATCTCTTAGAAAACCTTTAAAACTAATTCCAACCCCCAATAAAACACAAAAAATTTCATAAACTTACTCGGTATTTTCATTTGCTGATTTATTTCATCCCACAACTTTTCAGTTATTAACCGATTGTGGTAATTTTTTTGACGTTTATTCCATAAAAGACGGCGCGCATAAACTTCAGTTATCAACTGATCAATATCTATTTTGAAACTAAACTAGTCGTAAAGTAGATTCGCGATTATAACCAACGAAAGATCAAACCAATAATAAACAAAAGTTCAAAGAAACTTGAAACACACAAAGCATTAGGCCTTTTCCACACTTGGTCATCGCAATTCCAACGCAACAGCGAAAAAGATGAAAAGCAATGCAACTATAAACCGAATGCATTCAGAATTGCTTTAAAAGTTGTGCAACATATGTAAGACATCTGAAAAACGTTAGTAAATGAAATAAGTGGCATTATGCCACTTGTCTATGCCCTTTCAGTCGCCGACGAAAATTGCGGAAAGCCGCGTTTCGTTGAACAGGTTGAGAACATGTCGAGAACTTGTTGCATGAAAGTTGCTTAATCTGAAGGTTCCGGTATAAATACACAGGCTAGCAACTAGAGTTGGAATTGCGTTGACCAAGTGTAGAAAAGGCCTTACAACGGTAGAAAGTTCAGCACAAAAAGGACACAAGAACAACGAAAACTATGTAACAAACGAGATAGTATACACAAGTAACTTGTGAGAAGTGCATAAAACAGAAAAGCACCACAAAACGAAACAACAAAAACGCTACAACAACGCAACAACAAGGCAACTACGGTTAAAACTTTAGCAGAAAAAAGATCAAACATATAGAAAAAAAATCAACAAAAATATTGTTAACAGGCAAAATTGATAAACAAGTGCCGAAATTTAATTAAAAATGAAGTACGACGCACTTAATAATAAAAATAAACAAAAAAATTGAAACTATGTGATCAAACAAGAATAAAGCGCTGAAAAGCATTTTAAAAATGCTCTACAACAAAGCATAAAAACAAAATTATTTTGCTGTGAGAGCAAGCGAGATGGAGATATAAGCGCTGAAAAGCATTTGAAAAGAAGCTTTATGCTAGCTTTATGCTGTCACTATGAACACTTTGAGCTTTTTCCATATGATTATACACAAAGCGTTTATAAGCTAAACCTCTCGGCTAAGCTAAAAGCGCTTACTATGAACCCAGCCTAGGGCAGCACATGCTTGTGTATTAAATTGAATGAAATTATATCTCACGTGCAAGCACAAAACATAGTAATAGCCATTTCTTGGATTTTAACTTTATGATGAGTCTTAAATATGAATTTTTTGCTCTATAGTCTAGTATTCGAGATATTGGATAAAATACATAGTATGCGGATTAAACATAGTATGCGCATTAGGGCGGGTTGATTTTTTTATTTGTTAATCGTATAGCAAAAACATAAACTGCATATAATTCTAAGAAAATTCTCCAAAGAAACCATGTATCAAAAATAAAATCCTAATCCGCGCCTCTCGACTTGAAAATTTATATGCCCCCTTTTCTACACTCAAAATTTTTTTACATTAAAAAAATATTCACCCAAGTAAAAATGTTTGTATATAATTTAATATTTAATATTTTTATAAGGAACATAGAAAAACAAGTCTTATTTTATAATGCAAATAAAAACAAACAAAATAAGTGTTTTCACTCAAACAATATTTCAGTAATTTTTCATTAATTTTTTTAACCATAAACAAATTTTGTGTCATTAAAGAAATAAGGTCTTTAATACATACAAAGAAGCAATTATAGAATACAAAGAAAACTTTACTTATTGGTTATATGTTAATTTTGTTAAGTCTTTTTTACTCTCCATTCTAGGTACTTTGGCACGACTTTCTATAGTTACTACTATTTGATCTATATTTCTATAGATCAAATAAACTGGATTAGAGGTCATGTTCTTTTCCTGTTTTAAGAAGTATGTTTTGCATATTTTATTCCAAAAAATTTTTTTTTTTTTTATTCTTTGTTTTTGGCAAAACGCAGTTTAGGTAAAACGTGTTCTAACTATTTTTCATATAGAACGCAAATGAGAGGAGATGCAAATTGGGGTTCAACTGCTTTTTTGATAATTGAATATTTTGATTAGTCTCAAAACAAAACCTGTATTGCATAAACTATAATATAATAAATCATGATAACTATATTTAAAAAAAAAAATTTTTAGCGAAAGAAGAGGAAAAAAAATTTTAAGTCGAGAGGCGCGGATTAGGGTTTGATTTAAGACCTATGGTTTCTTCGGAGAATTTTATTAAAATTTTATGTAGATGACGTTTTTGCTATACGATTTTTCATTTTTTTTTCATCCATACAAATCAACCCGCCCTAATGCGCATACTGTGTTTTGATATAGTAAATTTTTTTTATATTTTAAAAAAGGTTTACAAAACAAAGTAAGAAGTTTGATACTATAACATAATATTTTTAGTGATGCGGAGTCGGAGTCGGTAGGAAGTTTTGTTCAAGGGAGTCTTGAAAAATAAATAATATATCGAAAAATTTTGTAAATTTTGTTAAAAGCAGAATAAAAACAGACATTTTTTTTAATGTGGTTCACCCTGTGAAGTTATCGACTACACGTTAAAAATGAAACACTACAGCTATCGACTGAAATGTGAATAGGTCTGTTCCCGTACTCGATTCAAGTAGCTTGAAGTTGCTTGAAAGCTTTATGTTGAAGCTCGAGAGAGAGGAATAACATGCAAAATGACACTCTCTAATCTTTTACAATTAATTGAAGTTAGTACGGGAACACTCTTATTGATAGCTTTAAACCGTAATTTAAACATCGTATTGTATTAACGGTTCAGAAGATGGCAAAAAAATGTCGATAAAGTCAGACTATTTTACAATTACATCCGACGGAAAACATAACTAGTGTCAGTGTTCAATTACATATGCAGATGAAGAAACAAATTGTGATAATAAAATTAATAGTTTTTGTGGAACTGATAAAAACGCTCCATCAAAACCATCTAACCTAAAAAGGCACCTTCAACGATTTCATCTAAAAATATTGAAAATTGTAATTGAAAAAGAAAACAATAGAGCTCCAAGTAGTTTCTTGAAAAATTGTTTTTGTTTTTATTTTTTAAAGTGCTTATATTATAATGGTAATTCTTATAATATTATATATTAAAAATTAAAATAAAATTTTTTTTTATTATTTTGTCGGAGTCGGAGTCAGAGCTTCGATATTTTGAGGAGTCGGAGTTGAGATTTTTTGAATCGACTCCGCAGCCCTGAGTATTTTGCAATAATTTTGGGTGTGATTCGCGAATTCAGAGCATTTTTTATACTTATTATTATTTTAAATATAATACAAAACTTAAAAATGGAGATACTATGTTTTGAAGTTGTACAAGAGATATTATGTGGTCAAAATTAATCCTGATTATCAGCCCTATTCCAGAATCCGTCGTAATGAATTTCCGAACGTAAAGCTACGGTACGAATACGACAAATTTGCTGATCCAAATTCCGAACGAAACTTCCCCTTCTCGAACTTACTTTCGGGAGTTCGAAAACAACTGGTTTCTACTGCAGACAAATAAATAAAAAGAAAAATTGAAAAACTAAAGTGTTTTTGATCAACATTGTATATTTTAGCTGTGATTTTTAATGGATTTCATTGCAATTGCAATTTTCGCACAATAAAAGGAAGATTTCTCAAATAGAGAACCTATGAAAATTCGTCGAAGAATATTGCGAGATTCCATCAACCCTTTGGAAATGGATTACGAAAGGTAGGAAATGCACTAAATAAATTTCAACTAATACATTCACAGCTTTAAATAAAAATAATTTAACTTTATTAACCAAAAATGAATTATAAGTTTTATTTTACGACCTAATTCTATAAAAATTTAATTGTTTTCTTTTGTCGTAAACAAATCCGTCGAGGCAAAGCTATCGTGAAAAAATCCGAAAAACAGCTGTCAAAAGTTGATACGTTCGGAATGTGTAGTTGCAATGCTACGAATGTAAGAATGTTCGAATTCGATTCGGATTGTAGAATACTTCATTACGAATCCGAAAGAAAATTTACGCTACGACGAATTCTGGAATAGGGCTGTATATTCAAAATAAAACATTTTATCTTTTGCCACTAGTTTAAGTATAAACTAAAAAATTTTTAATATTTTTAAAAATATTAAATACATTTAAAAATTATCAAGAAAATTTTATAAAAAACTAAATTATTGCAAAATAAACTTAAAAAACTATGCTGAAGATTTATTTTCGGTGTTAAGCAAATTGCAGAAATGTGGATTTTATTTATCTACGCTTGTCCAAAGAATATACAGGAAAAAGTGTATCATCATGATGAAAACTGAATGCTACTGAGATCGAGTATCTGCATAAAGCTGTTGGGTAGCAGGAATTTGATACCCCATGATTAAGAAAAATGTTGTCTTCGTTAGCATTTCGAGCGCATTCGCAAGGACAAGTTGCATACTATTTTGGTTGCATTTAAAATCCGAGGCTACTACAAGACCAAGACCATTTTGCCATCAAACTGAAAATTCGGCTTAAGCATTGCTTCCGCATTAACCCTCTAACTGGCAAGAACCCAAAAATTAACCAAAAGAGTTGGGAAGATTTTTTTAGGTAAATTGTGCGCTATGAAGTAAGAGTTCGAAGTTCTTAGGTAAAAATCTCGTTTTGCTTAACCTCCAGGTAAAAAACGTTTGCCAGTTTGAGCGAAAAAATACATGTTCATTTTATTCTTCAGTTGGATGCTTAGTTTTTTGACCAACCGAAGAAGTGTTCTCTTGAGAAGGGCTCGATTGTTGCAGCAATAGTGGTCGTTCAACTGTGCGTTTTTCTTTGAACGCGATTAGAGATGCAGCAATTTATTTTCGAATATCAGGCATTTTCAATAATTTCTTTTCGTCCGCTAATTCTTCGTCACTACTCGAAGGATTGGTTTTTTTGGCATGAATACGGCGATGTGAAATGTATGCATTCATTGCAGCCATATCGATAAAATAATAAAAAAAATCGTATGATTGGATTTCGAGTCTTCACTCGAATAAGGTAGCGACCCATAAGTCCATCCGTAAGGTCTACTCCACCCATATGGTTATTATACTCGCGAATAATTTGTGGGCAGTCCACTTCGACAAATTTCTTCTTTTTTCGATAATAACGCGATGCCTTTGCGGCTTGTTCGTTTGGTTTCGTTCATAAAAATGGTTCAATGCCAACGTAAGCAGACATTAATCGCACACTCCTATTATCTTTCCATAAAACTAAGCAAATGTCAACACCGAACGCTGTTATATCCTTGTCCAATGAAAGCTTGCAGTTTAGAATTCGGCTTACGCGTTTTTTACCTAAGCTATAAATACTCCTTGAGCGCAAATAAATCAACAAAGGCAGGTATAAAAATTGTCAAAGTAGACAATATGGTGAACGAAGTTCGGTATTGTTTGTGACAAACGCACGACAACTTTCGCAGTGCTTCCAAGATCGGGTGCACCAGGTAGGACAATGTTATCACCTGCACCATTAGATCGCATCGGTTTTTGAAATCGAATCAAATCGTAAATTAATTTCGTCGGCTAATTTGCGAGTCCGAAAAAGTGGATCGTATCCCAGCTGGCCTTTTCTTTTGCGCTGCGTTTCATCTTGAAATGATAAATTTTTTTTACTGTCATGAATTTCTTGATTGGCATGATGTTTTTAATTGGCAGTTCCTCTCCAAATTTGGATAGCAATATATGGACATCTACATCAGTATTCCGATATAATGAAGAATTTCTTCTGAATCTGTTTTGAAATTGGTGTTGATGTTTTCCGTGCGAGCTGCTGCATTCGTTTTATCAATAATCATATTCACTATATATTTCGAGAAGAAATAGCAGAAAATGTCTACAGTTTTCAATTCTTTGATTGAGTAAGGCAGAAGTGAGTCTCCTTGAAATGCAACTTCGTTGGCATGTAGTCGCATTGGTCTCTGCCACCAAATTATGTTCGAAAATTCCTTTGAATCTTTTCGTATTTCATGTATGGCTACAAACATATAAAAATAAAGCTTTTTGGATTGATGAAACGAATTGTCAATATTACCTGAACCATTCAATCCACCAGCGTTAGGCACAATAAAAGGATAAGCATTCTCAGCCGAAGGTAATGGTGACGGAGCTCTTTTTTGTGGTTTGAGAGCTAATGCAGTCGTTGCTTCTGTTGTTGCTACTTCTGTACCCACTCCTGTCGCTGTAGATGCAGTTGATGATGAAAGAGCGTCTTCAATTGATCTTACGTTGAAAGTCATGTCGATGAGTGACATGTTTATATCTTCGTTCATATCTTTAATGCACTGCGACATGCAATGCTCATCTTCATCTAAGATGTCATCCAGAATTTAAAATAGATCTTTGTATTGATCTTCACTGCTGAAATCACCGTCATCCTCTACATCTGATTCAACCGAGCCCATCAATTCCTGCAACTGATCATCAGGTCATATCAGATAGACGGAATTTTTTCTTTCTTAAACCTTTTTTTTTTGTGTCCATATCAATCTAAATCAGAATCGGGCAGCTTTGCACACTTGAGATTGTGTTTGTGCAGTAAAATATGTATTAATCTCATCTACAGACCGATCAAAGCTTCAGTGTTCAAGCGAATGTCAAGCAGATAACATCTGCGCTTGCGTGTTCCTTGAATATATTATATTATATCTGTGTCGATAAGCAAATAGCTTAAGTCGATTTAAGACGGAACTGAGTTACTGATATAGTTATGTTCCACGTATATATTATTATGAACACACAAAATCTAGAACCTCTAGCATGACCTTAGCCAAAGATATGACGCAAAAACAAAAGACCCTTTCATATAACTTATATGGCGATTGAAAACTTTGAACCAGGATTTCTGGAAACTTTGAAATAAGACTAAAGCTGTTATTGCTCATCGACACAGATATAACGTAATATTACACTGTACAAAATTTTATGTTGCAAAATTATTGGAAGAATGTATGAACAAACTTTTTATTTTTAGAAAATAACGGCATGGCGCGGCATCAAAGTGGTAAAATTAAAAAATTATGCATAACAAGTCATTACGATAATTTTCAAGGCCAATATGAGGTAATTGTGGGGCATGCGATGGAGAAATTAATTATTTATTTAAAAGCGGCAGTTCCAAATACGTATAATGAAAACATCTTACGCTGTCAGTTTAGCCTTGGCAAAACACAATAAGCAACACAAGCACATTAAAAAACATATTTGTTTTTTGCAACTAGCACCCCTTTTTACATCTGCTTTTCGTCTGCTTATCTGTATTTCACATTTTCCGTTTGTCGGTCTGTTTCCTTTTGACATTCCGTCCACTAATTAATTTAATTTCGCAATGCAAATTCGAGCAAAAAAAAATATCCCATAATGCCTAGTATGATTTCTGCAAAAAGCGCTTTAGCACTACTTTGTTTTCAGTGTGAGCTTTAAAGCGCTTATTAATACATACTCAAGATGAGAAAGTATAGGTGTGCAAAACTGCCCGACACTGATCTAAATAATAGACAATACACAGAAAACAATAAAAAGAGGTGGAAAAAAGTTCGCTTTAACTGGCATAGCTGCCCTGAGGCCGCCATTTAATTTTTGTGTCTGAAGCGCAACCTATTATTTTTCCACATTCACTAAATATCCATATTGAAGTACACACTATAGATACTTACCAGTAAAATTTCCAATAAGATCGGATAATTAAAAAAAATTTTTTCGGCTTTCGCGTAAACAATCTTAAGAGAAAATTTTTTTTTATCAGACACTGACAATTCACACAAAAGTGATGATAAAATCGAAACAAACCATTACAGTGCGATCACACTTA
Organism: Dichetophora obliterata; assembly: GCA_963920525.1. Classification (NCBI taxonomy): domain Eukaryota; kingdom Metazoa; phylum Arthropoda; class Insecta; order Diptera; family Sciomyzidae; genus Dichetophora; species Dichetophora obliterata. The sequence continues at coordinate 193,435,954 of OY986435.1, forward strand.
GTTTAAAATATCGATAAAAGTATCACTGAGGCAAACAAGTGTTCGACATAATATCTGTCACTTTTCGCATATATGATGCTTAACAGATAGCTGCCCTGAGGCAGCCTTACCAGTTAGAGGGTTAAGTTTTTAAATAAACGTTGGCGAATATTATTATTAATTATATATATACGAAATTTGTTTTTTTTTGTTTTTGCCCTTTTATGTTTTCCTCTCGCCAACGATTTCTCAGCTTCTAAAAGAGATTAATAAAAAAAATCTTTGTTCTTATGAAAAATGACACCAAAAACTATAAGATTACCCATTATCAGCTAATCGTATTACATATTTATTTTTTTGGGAACATTTTAAACAAAAAAAAAAAATTGAAATATTTCCCTTTCTAACGTTCTAACAAAACGAGTTTTTAATTTTAAGGCTTATAGTTTTTGCTTATAGTTATTTATATAATAAATATAATACAAAAATTTTGAGCTCAATCAGACTTGTAGCTCAATCAGACCGTTTTAAAAATGCTGTTTTGAGAAAATTGCGTTTAAAGTTTTAATTGGACATGCAATTTGTTCTATAGTATACGGATGTTTATATATTTATATTTATAATCTGAAATTTCTATGGAAAAAAATTAATTCGAAAAATAATTTTTTTCTAATGAAAACGACCCGTTACGAAGATTTGATTACAGTTTTTTCCAATCTTTCTTCGTAATCGCATTCTTAGTTTTTTATAAAAACATAATGAATCGATTATGATATATCTCTTAACTCTCTCATTTCTCTGACACGATTTTTGTTTACTCTTCGTTTTAGATATAAAATTTAAGAAATGGCTAATTATATATCCTAATTATGTATGTAAAAGAGGCATTTTTTTCTGCGTGTATAATGTTATTATGACAATGTTATTTAATTGTTCAAATTAAATTTAATTTAAAACCTATATTGAAAAGCTCTTAGGTGTAAACTTCTAAAACGCCGATTCACTTGTTATTATTTTTAATCTCCTCAACTAGAAATCGTTCATTGGATTGTTTTGGTTTTTAGATATGTTATGTAGCATACATTTTTTAAAATGCAATTATAAATATACGTAGTGATGGATATTAAGAGAAAATGAACGGTTTGAATTTAAGTTGTTGCTATCAAAAATTTTATTAATAAAACTACACGGTTTAATTTATTTAAAAGCATTTTGCTCAAACTTTTGGTGGTACCAACACATGTCATGAGTTTTTTGTTTTGAATTCCTTGTGTTCTTTCTGTATTTATTGTTGTTATATTGTTGATATCTTTTTCTGTCAAACGTTTTTTTGAAAACTTCTGCATCAATTTATTCAATGTGTTGACAAAGAGTTGTTGTCAGTTGATTGAGGTTTAAAATTATCTGTTCCAATGAACTTGTTGTTTCCCTTCCAATTACTGTAGCTATTTTCATTTCTGATGTAAGATCGTTAAGCATGATCGCAAGCATGAGTTCATAGATACTTTTATTATAATTGGACATTAAATGAATTCAAAGTTGTGGTAGGTTTCGAACCACATTTTATAAAGAAGTTCGCGACTTACGATTGATTCAGAATTAACTAAAGATTTCATGTATCTGTAGAATTCTGATGGTTTTCGATTCCATAGTTCATTGTTGGAGAGAAGTTTTTCTAACTTCTTCATTTCACAAAAAGAGAAAATCGTATCAAAAGGAATTTTTTTTATGCGTAGATACTTGTTTTCTGTGAAAGGTGGAATTAAAATATCAAACATTTTATTTATGACTTCTTGTTGAAGTGTTCGAAAACCGTGGTGAAATTTTTAAAAATCATCAGTTATATTATCTATGATGAACTGCCCTTTTTTAACCCATGCAGGAGGAGAGCTAGTCATAAATGTAGATAAATTCGTAAAATCGTATTGAAAGGTGTTAAAGAATATTGAATGTTTGTTGTTGTCATATAAGTTTTTAACCTCTTCAATCCCGCACCAAGAAATGCAGTGAAAAGATTTTATTCTTACTAAATAGTGTCTAGTTAAGACATTTCTGCAAAAAGGTTTTGGAAGTTATAGTTTTTAAATGTGCAGATATGTGAATATATTGTACGTTTTTAACAATAAATTAATAATTTATAAACTCTTTTTTACTTACCATATAGAGGAGAATTCCTGCGCGACATATTTGAGAAATTAAAAGAGAGGTAATGTGGGAAAATATTTTCTTAATCCATTGCGCCAATATTTAAATGAAATAACGACAAATCAGAAAATATTTCAATACAAAAACCTTTGGCCACATATGTGACCATTTTACCCGAAGAGATTAAAGAAATAAAGTAGTATTAGAAAAACTATGCTCTTGAAGAAAGTTCACAATGAAAGGTAAATAAATAAATATAAAATGTAAAAGTATATGATTACATGAAATGAGTGGGTTGAAGAGATTGAAGTAGTGAGTTATTTTAATATTCTTTAAAATTAATAAGAAAATATAGGATTCAAAAATTAATTGCAATTATATAATGAAGTATATAAAGTTATTTTCTTGATTAAATCCATTCCTTCAATGGATAATGTATTTGGAGAGCTTTGTTTTAAGATGTTGCTTTTGATTATTGCTGTTGTAACTGCTACTGCTTATGTTGTTGATAAATATTGTTGATTGTATATTTTAAATTTTATTCGATAGCTGCCGATAAATATCAGGTTCGTGGCTTGCTATTCAGTCTAATATGTATTTGTATACATATGTTTATATTTTCAGTGTTCTTTTACAATTCAGTTATTCAAAAATTTATAATGACACTTTCACTTAAATTTTAAATTTTTTTTAATAAATTTTTAATTCATTTTTCAATTTGCATTTTAATCATCATAACCATTTTGTTTATGGATAAACTCAAAAAATTTTGAAAGTAAAACATCTGAATAAAAATTAAACAAAGTAAAGTTATAAAAAGTTAAAGAAAACTTAAAACATCTGATTAAACATTTAATAAAGTAGAGATATAAAAAGTTAAATAAAAATTAGCAAAAAGTTAAATTGAAATTAATGTAACTTCAGATATAATCCTTACAAATCCAATCCTATTTTAAGTAAGGAAAATTTATTCAAAACGAAGATTTTCTTTTTAATGTCTTTTTAAATATCCCAGCAGAAGTTTTGTCGGTGACTACTGTGACTACTATATTATACCAAATAAATTAGCATTAACTTTTGAAAAAAATGGCATAAGTTAATGGAGTCTTCATGGAGTTTTAAATAAGCATTGAAACTGCTTGTCGTATATAGTACCTTTTTCAAAAAGTAGTCATCAATTTGTATAAAAGATATGCAGCAATGTTTGCTTGGCATTTTTTATGTCAAAATAAAACGAAATGTCATAACAAATGCAAATTCAGAGCACAAATACAACAACAGCTCAAAAAAATTCGAACAACGTTTTACCTTTTTTCTTCAAAAAACTTAGTGCTCCGATGGGTTCTGTTCAGGTTTTTGATGTAGAAAATATATGACATATAAAAAAAAATTTTAAATTTCAATACTTATAACATTTTTATTTCCCAACCACTGTAGGTAATGTTTAAGAAAGGCTATTACTTCTCTCCTATATCATTTAATGTTAAATAAAAGGACCTTTTTGAAAAGTAATCTAAAATGGCGCTATAACAATTTTTATTGTGTTTTTTAATCTTATATACATTACGCAAACGCAAATTTTGTACGGCGTAAGGCTTTTTAAGTACAAGTCCAATCTTAATAAGTTTATTATGGTTTGGTAGGTTTCGACCTGTAGATGTGCAAACTGAACTTTTTTTTCTTAAAAATGTATATGTTTTTAGTTGTAGCGAGTTCAAGTTAGCAAGTAATTGTTGTTGTTATGTTGCTTTTGCTTTTCTTAATTTCAACATATGCCTAAAAATATGTGAGTTATTTAGAGCCACCGCTATGAAACAGTTATACTGATGAATAATTTTTTATAATTTTACAACTAAAACCAACCAGAGGAGAGTAGAAATCCACAAATGCAACACAAAAAATCCATGTAAATCCGCTTTAGAAAATTTATATATTTCTTTTTCACAATTTAAATCTAATAGCTAAGAAAATTACTCAATTGAAGTCATTTATAGTTTTTTACAAATTTTTTACATATTTGTATACAAAAAACGTAAGACATAAATAAAAGTAAAAATGGTTAAAAACTATTACTTTTAGTTATTTTACTATAACTATATACTTAAAAACATAACATAAAACGAAATTTTTATTCATTTTAAGGAACATTAGATTTCTTAAATCTGTAATCATTATAAATACAATATTATTGAAATACATTTTACAGGCACTTTAAGTTTGTTTTAACCCATTTCTGACAACGTGTTAAATTCACGCGATGAAAGCATTTTTGAAAACGTTGCAGCCACTGTAAAGCTTTTGCTTCCAACAGTGCGAAAAAGCCAAAAATATGATTTTTCCATAAAAACTCTAAAATTTACCTCTAAAGCTTTTTTGTTTTGGTTATTTGTTTTTTAAAAACATCAAGAACAAAGAAAATATAATTTTAAATTTATAATTGAAATTATATAATTATAATTTTTTTAAAAAATGCATTAGGTTCGCGTTGAACGACTGCGCTACGAAATGAAAATGTTCCAATTTCTATTTTTTTCTAATTTTTTAAGTTTTTTTCCCAAATCTTTTTAATTTTTTCTTTAACTGTAGAGTTTTCCTATGTTGATTTTATATGATATGATTAGTTTTCCGTCTAACATTAATACAAATTATTGCCAAAAATTTCTAAAAATAAACTCAACGAGTTCTGGTGGTGAGCATTAATGGGTTAAGCTGCATTCACTCGCCTCAAATGAAGCTGCTCACGGGCTAACTTCGAAATTAGATACCTTAAAACATTTTTTTATTTGCAAGTGTTGATAAGGGCAAAGTTTTAACAAATGATGTAAATAAATTGTTTAGTGATAAGTACATTTTTTAGCCATTCCAACACTTTTGACGTAAAATTTGGTAAAAAAAAGAGAAATCTACGAAAATTCTGTGTGATATTCTTAAACATCCATTTACCTTATTTTGTCACTGTTGTCCGTTTATCTGTGCAAGGCTTAAATATCCGAAGAAATAAGTAATTTCCGTGGCACCACTGGTTTAAACTATGAATTGATATATGCAATATCAAACCTATACTGGAATGATTTCTTACATTTAAAAAAAGGTTTCTAAACTGTTGATCGGAACATTTTTAATTTTTAAAAATTTATACAAAAATGTAATAAGAAATACCGCGTATATTGCAAAAAGGCCAAAATTAATTTCATTTCAATTTTGATCAGGTGAAAATCTATTAATAGCTTAAAACAAAAACTTGGTATGTTTGATTTTGGTGTTTTAACGCCACACGGGCTTACTAGTAATTAATATTTCTTAAAAGTTTGATAAGTAAATAATCAATTCCTGTTACGTCCTGTTCGGTTTATAATACTTACAAACGAGGAGTAAATTGTTTTTCGGATTCTTTTTAGTATTAAAAGCTTTTAAACTAGAGAAGTAAGGCTTATAAACTTTGATTATTCTTGATTATTAACTTATTATTGGCTTCGAAAAACATTTTTTTCAATTAAGAACAAAAGTTTTTCTTCTTCACAACAGTAAAACTGGATAAACAGTCAATAAAAAAGCTCTTAATGTGAGAACACTCACACACACACACACACACACACACACATTTGCAACATATTAATTATGTTCTTCCAACTATAGCATAACGTGAAATCGATATAGTTTAAATGACCGAATGATGATGAAATCTAACTGACTCGTCCCGAAATCCCAATCAAAGAATTCAAACTTAATTGAAACTCGCTGATTAAAAATGTTACAAGCGAGCTTCAGTTAATTATAAAATAATGTTCGCAATATAACGGATTCAATGAGCTGACAGATCATTCAGTCGAAACCACTGGATGTAAGCACAGGTATCTAGACACTTTTTGAAGCCATGAATATATGTTGCGGCAAGTTATAAAGATTTCAAAGGCTTCAGACAGCTGATAGATAAGAACCACAAAGCACAGCAAAGCAGTCAACAGTAACAGTTGACTGAAAGTGACGGAGACAGACAGACAGATACATAGACAAGTAATCAGGCGAATAGACAACTGGAATTAAAGTGGACGGAAGGAGGCAGACATGGGACAGAGGTAATCAGCGTTTTAGCGTGTAATTAAGACTAGTTACATTATAATCCACTAACCAGTTTGAGCATGAAACCTTGAATAAAAAAAAAAAAAGAAAAAACTACACTGGCGCACATACAAACTGTGCGCACCCAATGTGCCCAAAAACGGATGCGGATCCGTTTCGAACCCGTTACGAGCCCGTCAGTACACATTTCGCTTTCTTATCCCTGCAAGACAAGTACTGCCTAGCTGGCACAAATTTCGATTGGTAACAAAAATATGTTATAATTCGGTGGTATTCCAGTTTTTTTAAACAAATTTAGTCACAAATAGGTTGTATTAAAGTTTCAAATAAGTAATTTGTAGCAAATCATTCGTTTTATTGCAAATAAGTTAAACTATGGTGTTTATTATGTTACGAATAAATGCACTTGTTGTAAAAATGTTTCATAAAGATTTTTTTTTAAAAAAGTAGTTTTTACGTTAAATTGACATTATTACAACATTAATTTTGTAGCACCTATAAAAAATGTGCGTGTATTATAATTGTAACAAATACATTAACGAGCTAGCAACCTAGATGCGACTAAGTTGCTTTATGTTTATATTAAGTTATCAATGTTACAATAACTAAATGTTTAAATCTTTGGTTTGAAGATGTTTTTATTAATTTATAGGGAAGTCACTACAACTAAATGTTTCCAATTTTGCTGCGACGCATTAAAATGCCATAAGTAAAAATAAATTTTATTGTTCACAAAAAATTCTGTGTTGCTTGCCAATTTGTTTTTGTAGGCTTCTACTACCATGCAATTCATTTTTTTCAGAGTTCAACGAGACTACCAAATTGAACAAATTTTTCGTTGAATGGCAATGAATCATTGTGAAATTATGAGAATTTGTTTTGTTTCAAGAAGGTTAAAATGAGGTTTTTATTCAATTACAAGAACATTGGAAATAGTCTTTGCAACTTTATGCTGTATTGAGGTTATTATTCAGTTGATTGTTATTATTTATTAATTGATGTATTGAAGTTATTATTCTGTTGCAAGAACTTTAGCAAAACCCATTGCAACTTGTATAATGTAATTAGTTACGTGAACGTTGTATTGAAGTTATAACTCAGTTGCAAGAAGTTTTGAATACAATTGTTGTAAGTAAATGCTGCATTAAGGTTATTATTCAGTTGCAATAACTTTAAAAAAAATATTTGTAGCTTTTGATATTTAGTTAGTTGCAAGAACTATGTATTGAAGTTATTATTCAATTGCAAGAACTTTGGAAAAAAGTGTCTAAGAACATCATACTCGCCATATTTGATTTTTTTCTACACTATGAATTTTGAATTAAATATATTTAAAGACGATTTTCTTTAGTATTTATTATTTTCTTTTAGAATTTTCATTGCAGTATGAGACTAGGAACTTAAAAAAATTTACCTAGCTATATATTTAACATTATTACGCCGAAATTAAAAACTGGAAATATTTCTAATTTCCAAATTATTTTAAAAAATTTTAATTTTTGGGTGGCGCGTGAGTTTTCTAGAGGTAAAACACAAACATTCATCGAAAAAATGGCCTGTATAACTCTTCATATTTTCAATTTAATTTCACATCTTTTTATTTAATTCCAATTTGTTTTTGACTTTTAAAATACACTCCAAAAAATGATCACTGGTTTAATGAAAATTATTTTTAAGGAATTGTGATGCAAAACATTTTAAAACTTTTTAAAAAATTATTTTTTTCAATTAGGAATATTTATGTCACAGTACTCCTTACTTGTTAAAAAATCTGTCATTATAACAAAAAACAACTTCAATAAAACAGACTATATCTCTTACAGTCACGTTATTTTATCTGAATTGTAATGTAAGAGTAACACAATAACCACTTATTTTAGATAGTTCAAGTATGTTTCATCTTGTGACATGCAACGTCAGTTTTAACCAAAAACACATTTATAACATTATTGTAACACATTTTTCGCCTAATTGCAACCTAATTTGTTACAAAATAAACGTAAATATCTGTTTTTTCAGTTGTAATTACGTTACAATTACGATTTATATTTGTATTGGCGACTCTTTTGCGACACTTCTACAACCTTTTTGTGCTAGCTGGGTGGTTAAATAGTACCAGTTATTTAACTCGTAGTGCTGTTGGAAATTTCGGTTAGTTTGCAGAACAAAGTATCTATCAGTTTTTGAAGGATATTGTGAAAAATCTGACTGAAACTCACGTAAAAGTGTGATTTTCTGTCACTTATTTGAGCCCTTAGTTTAACTGTCTGACCAGAATCATGTCGTTGTCGTGTCGGCAGGCAGAGCGCTGACAGAGACAATGCAAACCTTATGGGAGAAAATTGCGGCAGAATACGACAACGAAAACGCCAAGATAGAAATGTTTCTATTTCTATTTTGACTTTGTCGTTTATTTGATAGCTCTCTCAGCTTCTCTCTAAAAATATTGCCATATTTTAACAAAATTTGAAGAATCTGTCAACCAATGTAGCGAGTAAACAGTGTTCCTATTTGCTCTAATAATGACAGCAGTAGCCTTCAGCTGAAAATGCAGTAAATTTATATGAGGAGTATTGCAAAAAGTAGTGAAATAAATGGAAGTGTAGCAATTATTAGTTCAATCGGAGTACGATGAGAACACTGAAGTAAGTTCAAGAAAATCAACAATGGCAGATTGAATAAAAGTAAAACGACAAAGCCAACGCTACAATTATGGGCCAACTCTTAGCGATTCTCTCTCACCGACACGACAACGACATGATTCTGGTCAGACAGTAAAACCTACTGATCATATACTTTTCTCACTTCCTCCTTTTAGCTATATAGAAAATGTCAGTTAAATCAAACTAAGTTATTAGTCAGTTAATGATGAGAATATCGGTTACACCTAATTAAAATTCCAGTCAGTCATAATAGAAACCAAAATATTTTATATAAAATTATTTTTTATTTTACTTAAATTTTTACTATTAAGAAATTATCAGTATAAAATAAAAAATATAAATTTGTCTTACAATAATATAAGATTTGAGAACATACTCGTATGTTAACTTGCGAATTGTTTAGAGTTTGCTTACATTGCAATCATTATTGGACACAGTTTCAGACATTATAACATCATCCGATGAATGTTTTCCCAATTCTCAAGGGGATATTTGCGAACCAAGACTGCTGCAGCATTCCATTGGCTCATTGCTAGCACAAGTTGGACTGAGTTTGCGATCATCTGATAAAAGGTCCCCACGCCTCTTATTCCACAGAGAATTCTAGAAGCCACTTTGCAATAGTTTTCCTTGAGAAAAAAATTTAATTAAGCACAAACACACACAAATTAATTTAAATGTAAATAAAGCAAAAATCTCTTGGTATATATTTGTTGCAGGTGCCGTCCTCATCTTTGGTTTCCAATTTTATGTCCCCCGATAGAGGGTCTAAAACAAGTAACAAAAGAATGTATATGTTTTTACAGCTTAAACCCAGTAGTGCAAGTCTGAAAGAAATCTTGAATGAATCATGCACGATTTTTCTTCCTTCTTGACGAAACATGCTGATTTGTTTAAACATTTCATTGACGAAAATCTCATACAAAAGTTCCAAATTCGTGCACTGTTTTAAAGCTTTCTGTTTTCGATAAACGAAAACAAGACAGATTTGTTAGAGAATTATCGACAAATGTAACTCACGCAGTGAGTTTCTTTAAGCAATCATCATAACATATTCGTGCACGATGCCATGGACTGCAGGAAAGTTTTTGACATAACCCTGCAAGCTATACGAGTCTTTAAAGACTCTTTTATGACTCATTTGTAGGAGCCAGAGCCCTCATAATGAGCTCTTATAAGTTTCATAAAATAGCAGTTTTTCCTTTGAAAGTGGTCCCTCTTTAAGAACTCAAATATAAGCACAAAATTATACTTTTTTGACTCTCAAAAGTAATTTATTCGGACTGCTATAAGAGTCTTTTAGGAATCCTATATTGGCCTTTTAATACTCATAATATACTATTAAAAGTTTCCGAAAAGTGCTAGTTTTCCTTTGAAACTGGTCGCTCTTATGAGGCATCAATATGAATCCTAAAAGACTCTTTTATGATTTCTATTTTTGCCCTTTTTTAATAAACATAAAAGTGCAGAAAATGAGCTTGTTTTCCATTGAATATGAGCATCGAAAAGAATCTTTTAGCTACGGATTCAAATCTGTACTCAGTTTCCTCATATATTGTAAAATTTTCAAGATACAGGGTGTTTTATGTTTTTGGCATGTGTCTTGATCTAGAATCTAAACTGCTCATTATAAAAAAAATAATATTTGGTATTTTAGAAAAAAATCAATATAAAACAAAAGATCTTGAAAATCTTATAATATAGGAGAAAATTGAGTACAGATTTTAAGCCAGCAATGAAAGTACATACAGGAATACTAATGAGTTTTCCGGATACGAAATTTGTAGACTAGTATTTTTTATCCAAACATGTCTGAATATAATATTCAAAAACGATTACTGAACGGAGTGAAATATTTTATATTTTATATTTTTATATTTTATGTCAAACATGCTTTTTTCTTTAAATTTGTTTTTTGAAAACGCGCAGTTTTTATTAAATACAGTAAATACACATTAAAAACTCATATTCAGGAGGCTTTTCACAAAACACTCTTAAATTTGAGCTCTTAACTGAAGTACTCTTAAAACAATCCGAAATAAGTACTTTTTAGGAGTGTACGTTATGAAAGTACAAAAAATACACTTTAAAAACTCATAAAATCCTCTTTAATAAGGCTCTTTTCAGAGTCCGAATTATGAGCGCTCCGAACTTGGTTTGAAAGGAAGGCGCGTTAAAACGTGTGTATGGGTTGGCTCTTTCTCACATACATAACATAGCCTGCTAGTTAAGTTTGATGAATCGTTCCTTTATTACATGCTTCAAAGTTAAATAAATTCTTAACAAGTAGGCTTGTTTGTGTTGGTGTCCACCGAAAAATTTATAAATGTGTTGGAGTTTCGGTTAGACATGTATTGCAGGGTATGTTTCGACGGACCCGTTTTGAACCCGCTACGAATCTGTCAAAAAATGGTCACAAAGTTAACATAAAAGGCAGCCTAAAATTTACTATAAAATCTCTTATTTTCAGTGTATAAGGGATACGAAATTTAAAATCATTAGTGATGAAGTTACATGTGACTTAGGATAGCCGTACACAAGATATTTTCCCGAAACTTTTTTAATTGCGTTTGCATTGTACCTTGTGAATAATACAAATGACCGTTTGTACATTGTACAAAGAAAAATTTGTATATTTTACAAACGCATTCGTTTCATCAACAAAAGATACGAACAAATATACGAACGCTGCTGCCACCGCTTTGTGTATTATCAAACAATGTTCGATCAGTTCAGGAATATATACGTTATAGATTTTTACAAACTAGCGTTTGTAGAATGTACAAAGTTACGAATTCAAACATTTTTTTTCATGCGGACAGCAATACAAACGTTTGTACTATGTATAATTGTACAAAGATTTTATTAGTAATTTTATCCCAATTATTTTTTGGGTGAATTTTCATATATTCCAAATTTTCTTGCATCGACAAGTTTAGGGTTACGCATGCAAACTAAGGCATATACTTTAATTTTTGCTTTGGTGCATTTCAAAGAAAATACCAAAACGAGCTTGTATTGACAGTGGACGGGGCGAAGAAGTTCTTCTTACACTATGCACACGATCGAATAGCAGAAAAGTAATGAACAAAAAATGAGTAAAATAAATTTGAATATGCTTTTTATTTAAAATGTAATATGTAAGAATCTAAGAACTTGTAACAGTGGTTTTATCTTTTGGCTGAGGTCAGCTCAGTCTTGCCAGGATCGAGAGAAAGATCCACAAACTTTCATCAAATAAGAACGCAGTCGGTGTTGGTTTAATATTATAATTTTGTATTTTATTGATATATTCTCCTTAAAAATACTTAATGCAGCGTGACGTCAGTAGTTTGGGTAAAAGTGAATGTAGGCGGTCGAATGGTCGGAGGTTGTGGGTCCAGCTGACGGCAAAATCGGTATTCGGTTAATCGGTGGATTAGCAATCGATAATTCGTTAATCGGTAGATCGGTATTCGGTAATCGGTAGATCGGTAAATCGGTGAATCGGTGAATAGGTAATCGGTAATTCGGTAATCGGAAGATCGGTATTCGGTAAATCGGTGAATTGGTAGTCAGTAATCCGGTAATCGGTAGATCAGTAAATCGGTAATTCGGTGAATCCTGCCAGGGCCCCTAAAGCGAAGATCGGTATTCAGTAATCGGTAGATCGGTAAATCGGTGAATCAGTGAATCCTGCCAGGGCCCCTGAATTAATGCTGCTTTGGTTGTTTTTGTGTCGCCCTTTTATTCGATATGGACAAAAAACCAGTTGGGAATTATACGTTCAGTTTTGTCTTTGGCCTGCCTGGCTATGCATAGATAGGTGGTGTGCGTATTAATTAGTGGCTTATGCAGTAGTGCGGTTGTGTGTTGTCAATTAGTTTTATTGAGTAGGTATGTAGCGTGTGTTTGTTTCTATGGTCTGGTGTCGTAGTGCGGTTGTGTGTTATTACTGCTTTAATAATAATAAGTAGAAATATTTAAGTAATACAAAATGAATATATATATCGATAATATTTAATATTATAGTTTACGTAGTGTATAAAAACATAATATTTGCAACGTCTTTATATTTATAATAATAAGTAGGAATATTTAAGTGATATAATATGAATATATATATACATCGATAATATTTAATATTATAGTTTATTTAGTGTATACAAAGTATATAATATTTGCAACGTCTTTATATTTATAATAATAAGTAGAAATATTTAAGTAATATAATATGAATATATATATACATCGAAATTATTTAATATTATAGTTTATTTAGTGTATAAAAAGTACATAATATTTGTAACGTCACATTACAAACTGAAATAACAAAAAACTTAAAAAAATATATTATATAACATATAGCATAAATAGCGAACTACATATTTAAAAAAAAGCGAGTCCGTTGTGAATTAGCATTATTTGAAAAAAAGAGTCCAAAACGGATTCGTAAACGCAATCCGTTTCGAATAAAAAATACGAAGAAGTAAGTCTGTCTCAAATTCGAAACGGATCCGTTTGTTTCACTGTGCATTTTCGTGCTGTGTCTGTGTCAGTGTTGTCTGAATGGCAATCTTTTCATTCACGGTAGCTTAAATTTATTTAACCAAATAAAAAATTTAAGTTAATGTCATGATAGAAAATATTTTTATTCCTATTATTAATATTGTTGAGCCGCAGTAGTTTTCATTGGTCTTGATTTGTTAGCTGCTGACCATCAACACTAAGTGACATCTAATAGTTTTTTCGCCATTTATTCGATCATCACCTTAATCGACTTATTTATGGATATTAATTAAATCAAGCACAATTTTTCCGCTATTTAAGTTGGCAGCATTTCTTGACCCAAATAAAACCAAAGTTTAGTGTCCACTCCTCATTGTTAGTCTCTTCTTTAATTTTCCATGCATTTAATTGTAGAAGTAATTGACGAAAAATATAGAGAAAATATGGTTAAACTGAAAAAAACAAGATGTCGCTGTTGTTACGATGATTATCTGACATAGAGATATGTCAGCAATAACTAAGCTTAACTAATGTCACCATTTTTCATCCTGCCTGTCTCGCTGCCTGTCCGTCCGTCCAGATACACCGCCTTGCGCCTCACATGCGAATCGCTCGTTTTGCCATGTTTGTTTAATGTGTGTCCCGGCTGTAAAATTAAACACAACTTGGTGGAATTTTTTGGTTTTGTTGTTCTTCCTTCGGTTTGCTTTTGTTGTTGTTTGCTGTTTCGTATTTGTTTGCTGAACAAAGTGACAAATAGTTTGTACTTCAGTCAGTAATGGTAAAATGTTGGTAGCACGCAATTGCTAATGTTTATTTTTTTCTCAGTTTTACTCTAAACTAAAAGTGTGGCGACCGGCAAGTGGTTAAATAAATTAAATGCGAAATATAGGGTAGTTGATTGGACTTAACTTCTAAGCAGCCAGCTGATGGGGCGTAATGTTGATATGGGCGTTATGGGGTGTTGTTTTGAAGTTGTCGGTAAATAGTATTAATAGTTGCACAGGAATTTTGTATATTAAAACAAGGATTTGATATATAACCACAGCTTGGTGCTTACCAATTTGTTTATTTAACGTATTTGTAATTTATTTTTATCACGCGTGTTGGAATTGCTTATATATATAATTATTTAATATATAATTTTTAATTTATGAATTCCACATTTTGGATGCGGTTTAAGGTCACATTGCACGTTTGAGAAAAACAAAAAACACTCAATTTAAAACATTTATTGTTAAAAGACTATAACCCATATTAATTTTATTTTTTTTTTATGGTAATAATACATAAAACAATATGGCAATAAGGTTTTTTTTTTAAACGCATATGCTTCACGCTAGGCGGCGTTAAGAAAAGTAGTTTTCAGCCGGGGTCAAGATATGTTGCTTCCAATTTATCGGAATGTCTTGCACAGAAAATCAAAATACATATTAATAATGGACTTGTCGCTTCAACCTTTACGAGAATAATTAAGAGAATAAGATGCATTTAAAAACAAAACCAAACATATTTTAAAAAATATTTATGAAATTATTTGTGAAAAAAAATGTTTTAGTCCCTATGTATTATAGTCTTTTTACAATAAAAAAATAAAATGAGTTACAATAAACTTAAAAAGTAGTTGAATTCGTCTATACGCGACCATGAAATGCTTCGTAAAGTTAAAGTTTAATTTCTCTAAGTTGTTTTCACTTTATTTCTCTGCTTAAAGACTCCCCTTATACGTTTATTGTTTGTTTGTTAGTTGGTTTATTATTATGATTGCTTACCATAGTAAGATATAATTTCTTATAGTTTTATGGAAGCCTTTATTAAATGAATAACATACAACGCTTCTGAACTAAAATAAAAAGTTGGTAATGTGACAAAATAAATTTATATAAAAAAACGAAAAAAATTAAAGTTACATTTAAGTAATTTATACTCCAAAGTCGTATAATGCATACAAAGAATTGTCGCATAGAATTTAAACTCGAATATCTTGGTTGCACTAGCATAACTGTTCTGCGTGAGCGAACAATGCAATGTATTAAAAAGGTAATCAGGCTGTCACCAATATAATATATTATGAAAAAGCATAATACGCGAAATTTTAGCAGATCAACGTACCGCCGCTGATATCTTTCGAGAAATAGGAAATATGGCTGCGGCGTTTAATGTTATACAACGTGCTATATTGTTATAGACTACTTTGAATTTCTTTTTAGTGGCATAGTCATTATCGCCAAAGATCTCGCTCCCATATAAGAGTATTGGTAATTAGAGGGTTTTGGCCAACATTAGTTTTGTTTTTGTCGGTAATAAAAATTGCGTGTGCCACAGAGTACGAAGACCACTGTATACTTTTTCAATAGCACAGTTTATATGATTCGACCAAGTAAGTGTACTGTTGAAGAATATTACTAGATTTTTTGCCTTTTCTACATAGTCAAATTTATTCGACCCTATTCGAATTATTAGAAAATTAGTAAGATTCTGGGGTTTTTTATAAATAACTAATACTTTTGATTTGAGAGAATTCAGACACAGCCAATTTTTTTGGGCCCAATTGTGAATTGATATGAGGTCAGCATTTAATATTTGTGCTGCGTTCTAAATGTCGTTCAAAGGGCTGCTTAGTATAATTTGGACGTCATCAGCATACATATGGAGCTAGGAATTTTTAACAATCAAAGGCAAGTCGTTGACGTACAGGGTAAAAAGAATTGGTCCTAGGATAGAACCTTGTGGAACGCCATTGTGCACCGGAAGAAATGCAGAAGACCTGTTGTTTGCTATCACGCACTGGTCTCTTTAAGTTTGGTAAGAATAAACGAGATGACACGATTTCAGAGAGAATTTAAAGTTTTGATTAAGTTTTGTGCGCAGAGTTAGATGATTGACAGTGTCAAAGGCCTTCAAAAAGTCTAAAAGTGTTAAAAATGAAAACTTAGATTCGTCTATAGCTTTCAGTAGCTTTCTACAACGACTAGAAAAGCGGTAGTATAGCTTCCTTTAGCACGAAAGCCTGATTGGTGAGAGCTTAAATGGTTTTGGCTTGTAAGATGGTAAATGATTTGAGGCAGGATAGATTTTTCAAAGACTTTGAAAAAGAAGGGTGTGATCGCAATAGGCCTAAAGTCTGTTTGGCTAGGATTGGGCTTTTTGGGAACTGGTATTACCTTTGTATTTTTACATTCATTGGGAAATGTTGAAGAAGTGACTATGGAGTTAAAGATGTATGTAATGTAGGATAATATCAACGATAATATTAATTTTACAAATTTTGGACCTATTCCGTCAATTCCTGTGGCATTTGACTTAATGTCAGAAACTGCGTGTGCAAGGTCTTCATCTCTAAGGCATTTTCTTCCAGTTACAGCTGTTCTAAGGAAGCTGTGTTAATTGAGTTATCTAAAGAAGAAGAAGAAGAAACTAAGGGCCTAAAAAATTTTAAATTAATTTCGTCACAGTCTATGTCTTCAGGTATACTCGGCGACTCTTTTCCAATTCCAATCTGACGTATATCGCTCCACAAGCTTTTCCCTGACATTGTTGTTCTAACTTATTTTTATAGAATAAAGATTTTTCAGCTCTAATTTTTGTTGTAGTTTGATTG
This sequence comes from Dichetophora obliterata, assembly GCA_963920525.1. Classification (NCBI taxonomy): domain Eukaryota; kingdom Metazoa; phylum Arthropoda; class Insecta; order Diptera; family Sciomyzidae; genus Dichetophora; species Dichetophora obliterata. Next base: position 193,452,910 of record OY986435.1, read on the forward strand.
CGAAAGCGGCAGTATATTTTATAATATTCATCGATTTTGAATTTTTTGCCATTCTTCATAGGCTTCATTACGTTTTTGCATAAGCAAACGAATATACTATTTTAACCACAAAAGAGACTTCGGTTAAATGGTTTTCGATCTTGAATGCACATGTTTCTCAAATAAGTTTTTAACCTTCTCCTGAAAATATAGCACTTGCATGTAGTATATACTTTCCCAAATAACTCGCAATAAATCTTGTTGAAGTGCTGGAAGGTTGATATCTTTGAAGTCTCTACATTGTACTGAACTTGTTTCATTGCAGCTTAAAAAATGATATGTTAAGAAAATAAGATCATGCTTTGAAAAGCAAGGTGCTGCTAGTTGATCGTATAAAAGTACATTTTCGATATTACTTACAAAGAACACGCAGAAAAAAAAAATATATTTGACGCAAACGTAATATCGAAGGATACTATTATGTTTGAACACTTGTTTATAGCAAACAAGTTAATTTTTACAAGAAATGTGTTTTTATTTTACGGTAAACCTAAAATGTTTTCCGGAAGCAAATTATGTTCACTTTAATGTTCACTGCAAACAAGCTTATTTATTGCAGTAAATTTATTAGATATGTTTGCTGAAACATAAAATTATTTTTGGGGCAAGTAGCTTATTTGTTGCTTATATTGTAATTTTAATTATTTATAATTACTTAATTTATTCTTTTTTTGCTCTTTGAGGTTTGCGCCATTGCTTGCGGCTGAACAGAAATATTAATTCAATTAAAAAAAGTTTTTGGAAAACTTTCTGTCCGGACTGGGATTGAGTCGTGGCTCTCCCGCTTACGAGCCAAGCACACTACCAGTAGGCTACGGTCACCACCAATCGTCGCCTGACTAAAGTCACTGAAAAGCATGGTATTACTTTCAGAAGCATAAAATATGAACATTCTAGACTTATTTTTCCGCAAAAATATTTGTTGTCACATCAATCAAAATATGTTTACATGGAATTGTAAGCAACCATTGAAATGATTGTCACAAAAATAGCAATGTGTAGGATAGACAAAATATGGTTAGAAAAGTAAGATTTATTTACGGTAAATAGAAATATGTTTGCTACAATCAAAAGCAAAAATGTCATTTTTCTGCGTGAAGAGATCTATTAGACTATTTGACTGATTAGTAAAGTGAGTGGGTCAAGATGTATTTACTGGACTCAAATTAAAAGACTTCATGTAGTCAAGTAATGGTTAAGACACAGCGTTTTTCAAAAAATTACAATTTATTGTATATCTTCACAAACCAAGACATCAGGGGTTTGGCAAAGAATTGCTCAAGAACCAAAAATAAAGGACCGATATGTGTCTAAACTCATCAATCTTAGGATTAGAGCTTTGTGCATTAAAATTACAGATTTTAAGTCCGTTTTGACGTGCACTTAGAACACGAAGCATTGTAAATAAACTATTATTCGCATTACCGACCATGGAATTTCCCGAGTTATCTGCTAGGGCCATGGGAGCATTATGTATGCTATATCATACACTTGGCCACACCCAACATATTTTCTTAAACTTCAAAGTTTTTCATCTATTATTAATACAAATTTGTGCTGAAAATTTCAATTACTAATCAGTAAGGGTTCTGGTAGTGTGCTTTAATGGGTTAAGCAATAAGTCTATGCAATAAAAAACTAAATAATGCAATAATACTCTATTATCTTTAACCCACTGTTTGGGTCGCTGAATATGAATATGTAGACATCATTTTCAATTTCCACAGAATATAGTATTTGAGCAAAGGCTTAAACACTTATCAATTTACCGAACAACTGAGTTCAGGACTATGTTTTAACTCCGCCACACACAATTCAGGGTTGAACTTGATGAGTTGCGTATAAAAAATCAAAAATTTTAAATTTTCTTCAATCGACTCGACAACTGTCAAATTAATCAACAACTGCGGCACACACAAGTTTATTTTCTGATAGTTCTATCGAAGCTGGTCGGTAATTTGATAAGTGTATGGGGTGTTTTAGATATAAAATTCATTATTTCAAAGATAAATGTCTGCAAAAGTTTATTTTCTTTTGTAACAAAAGTTATTTTGGAAAGTCATAAAAAAAACAGAAAAAGTTTTTTAATAAAAAATATGAAATGAGAGCATTTCATTTAAACAAAGTCTCTAGAAAACCCGACTTTTAGTAGTTTAAAAAAATATTACCAAGAAAATGGCAAATAATCACGCCAAAATTTGATTTAAATTTTCTGTTTTGAATAAATTTTGTACAAAAACTTTAAAATGCTGCAACTTTTTGGTTTAATGGATAGATCTGGAATGGATGGATGGTTTAATAGCAACTTTGAGTGAAAAAACTTTTTGAGATCTTTTTAATTATGATAAAATACTTAGGGGTTAGTATGAAAAAAATGTACTTTTATCGTTTTGATCCTGAAGAAGGGGTCAAGGGTTATTAACATCTGCAATCAACATGTTGCACTCATTACCACCCTTATCATGACATATTATTCTTAAAAATCGAACATCAAATTCCAAGGTAATATCTACCTTTAAAACGATTTTGGTGGTTCTTAGATCGTGGCAGGGGCGATAATTTTTAGTGTCCTGAAATCCACTTAAGATAAGCTTTCATATGAAGGGTGGGCTTTAAAAACTTTTTTTCGACCCAAACTAATGTTCATGTTACCCGAAATATTAAGAAAAATTTTCAATTAATCGCATAATTATTAGTTTTAATATAAAAATACTTTAATTAAAAAATTTGGACTGTTTTATTAAATTTACTAGCAAATACCCGCTGCTTCGCCTGCGATAAAAATATTAAATACCATGTACAAATTTTAAATCTTAAAATTAAAGTATTTAGTTGTATTTAAACAAATTAAAAACATAAAAATTATTGTGTTCGTTTTGTTTAATTATGAAAAAATGGTATACAGGGTTGCCAATATTCGAAGTGCCCATTTTATTTTTAAATAAATCAAAGAAACCACAATTTTTGGTCTGTTCGTCATGAATATCATTTAATTGGGTTCAAGTAGATTTGCTTACATTATTTCTTGGGTATGATATCTCGTAAATGGTCGCCATTGGCCTCTACGACATATTGTGCCCGTTTTGCAGCATTTTCCATGGTTTTCTTCAACATTTCGATGGGAATGGCGGTTATTTCTTGACGGATGTTGGTTTTCAGCTCTTCTAGGGTCTTTGGCTTGTTGACGTAAACCTTTGATTTCAAATAACCCCACAAAAAGAAGTCTCGAGGCGTTAAATGTGGTGATCTTGGCGGCCAATCGAAATCACCATTTTTTGACATCAAACGGCCAGGGAACAATTGCTTCAAAAAATCGATTGTAGTGCGGCTTGTGTGTGGTGGCGCGCCGTCTTGTTGAAACCAGTAGTGCCTGATACGCTTTCGACGAACGATTGGCATGAAAAAATTGTTTATCATATCGCGATAACGCTCCTGATTGACAGTAACTCTGTGGCCATTATCATCTTCGAAAAAGAACGGCCCAATGAGCATTTTAGCACAAACGCCGCACCAAACAGTGACTTTTGCATCGTGAAGAGGTACCTCTTGAATCTCTTGTGGATTTTCAGTGGCATAAATACGGCAATTTTGTTTGTTTACCGTTCCGTTCAACTGAAAATGAGCTCATCGCTCATTTTTTGAAAGCACGTTGAGTTTTCACTATTGACTTGTTTTGTTGAATGTAAATTTCAACAATTTTAGAGCGTTCGCGTGGCGTGTACTGTTCCAGTGTAAACATTTGCTTGGAATGACTAATGTTTCAAAAACTAACTATAAACTTGAAAAAAATGAAGAAGAGAACATGTACTAACGAATCGAAAATTAATGATAAACTTATTACAGTACAATTTCAATAATCCGGACACATGCAGCATTAAGATCGTTCGGATTAGCAAGGTTGTGTCCGAACTAGTGAAGTAAACATTTTTGAAAAATACATTTATTGTAGGCTGGCTATCAAAAATGGATATCAATAATCGTTGACTTTGGAACATTATATTTTTCAGCAACCTGCCTTATAGTTTTATCTTTATCAAGACTTTTAAATATATCACATTTTTTTTTTTAAATCAAGGTTTTGTGTTTGCGTTTAGTATTTGAAAACATATTATTTTATTTAAGCGTTTACAGTATAAACTCATAATGCAATAGCTATAATATGTCAACAAGTTTTCACTTACAAGGAAACAGAACCTAATTAAACTGAAGGCTTACAAATTCGCAGAAGTATTGCACAGCACAGAATGCAAACATACCTGAATACATACGTGAAAAAGTGTGCAAATAACGAAAACGTTAAATAACAGTTTCAAATTCTCTTCTGCAAACTTTTTAATATGTATGTTTGAAAATAGAACCAAAAGACCCCTATCCGTCTTTTTAGAATACTGTAGTAACGGGTGCTGACAAAAAATCAAACTTTTTTGAAAACTTATTAAAAAAGCTTCTTTTATTTTCATAAAGTCCAAGAATATTTGTAAGCTATAAAAGCATAATAAAACTTTAATTTATGGTTTAAAAAGGTCCTTGATCAGCCTAACGGCGCAGCTTTGTTGGAATGGACAGCATTTTTGTCTTGTTTGCGAATACATGTACGAGTTATTTTTTTCAAGTCCTTGGCAATTTTTATTTCTCCAATTGTTCTTGTATATCAACGAACTTAAATTTCCAAAAAAATTTTCGATTGGACGAGCCTCAATGGGCCTCAATGGGCTTGTTGGATTTTGCACTTTTGGTACAAAGTTATCTTTTTTTTCTTATTAATTAAATCCTGTGTCTTTACGGCGTAATGTGACGATGAATTGTCAGGCCAGAAGACATAATTGGCATCAGAGTGATGCTCTTTCAAAAAAGGAAACAAAATTTTACCTAAACATTCCTTCTGGTAAACTTCTTTGTTCACTGCAAGTCCACTTGGTTTGAACCAAGGTTTCGATATTCTTTTTTCGGATAATGCAATAAAGATCATAACCTTTGGTTCAAATTCAGGCTTGAACTTTAATTTGACACTGGAACTACATTACATTACATTACAGCGGGAAATAACTTTCATCGTCTAAAACGGATAATTTTTTACCGTAATTTCAAATCATCCATCGGCAATTTTATGGTCGATATTTTCTCAACGGTGCACAGTGTTTTCTTTTTGCCATAAATAGGAAGTAATCAATTTCCGAAAAAGCATTTTTTATTTTGTTTGGTTACACTGATCTCTGAAAGTCAAGTGTTAGAGAAACTGATAGTTTAGCAAAAAAAAAAAAAAAAAGTACATTTTGGTCCAACTTTCGAATCCTCCAAAACATTGAGTTATTTTGAATGCAACCTACATCAAACTTGTTATTAAATGCAACTAAGAAAATTATTCGGGATTTGTTTTGATTACAACTTTAATTTTCCGGATATTTTTAAAGTCGTAGTAATTGTTCAAGTAAAAAGAGTGTTTTTTAAAGTTTGAAAGAGAATAAAAAAATAGCAATAGAGGTATATTCAAAATTTTTTTGTTTCAGTTTGCTAAAAGTATGTTTTATCAAATAAAATCTGACCCAGCTGCAAGTGTCTGCAAATAACGACGCAATTTTGTTTTTTTATGAGACATGTTCTATGAAAATTGGTGATACCTTCTCTGCATTGCACAAAATAAAAGATAAACCTGATTGTATTAGAAATATGTTAATTTTTGTTAAAGCAAAAACTTGCGCTAAAATAAAACATGACCAAATTAAAACTCAGTAAAAAAATGTAATAGCATCATTTCAAAATAAGTGGCGCACTCATTGTCGCTCCAAATAGTTATTTCAGCAGAGACTTAAAATGTGATTCCAAAATATATTGATTATGATAAAGTAAGTAGGTTTTTCGCAAATGAAATTGCGAAATAAAAAATATACATAAATGAAACAAACAAACAAACAAATAATATAAAAATTTAACTTTTAAAACCAAAAATTATTAAATTGGTATTACACATGAATTAATAAAAATAAATAAATAAATAAATAAAAATTAAAAAAAATTAAATTAAAGTCAGTGCAAGTAGCAATAATGACAAATCGTTAACACATGTTTTAAACGATGTCTTTTTTTGTTTTGCTTTGCTATTCTTTTGTTGAAGTAAAATTTTTACGTCTGCAATTTGATACGGAGAGTAAAATTTTAGAATCTCGCTACGAAAATTTTTCGTTATGATAAATAATTCGAGTCTCGTCACGTTTTTGTGTACATGAGCAATGAAATTTTGTGTATTTTGTATGGGAACCATCAGAAGATGGAGTAAAGGTGTGTTCAGAAGAAATGTTGAGGGAGAAAAATTAATAGGACCAGCTCATACATTTGATCCCCCTAGGGGTCATTGAATTTTTTGATCTTAACTATAATAGACTTTATTTCTATGTTTTTTGTTTTTTGTGTGGGCACAACCGTGAGGGCACCATATAAAGTGTATTTGTGTTCATAAGAAATGTTTAGGGGGAAAATTAATAGGACGATCTCATTTATTTGACCTCCTTAGGGGTCATACATTTTTTTGAAATTAATTAAAATATAAATTTTTTTCTATATTTTGTGTTTTTTGTATAAAGATTGATCCACACAATATATCTCCCTACAATATATGCAATTTTTCACGTAGAAATTTTCGCGTGGTTCAAATTGATGCTTGAACTTTGATTTGACACTGAAATTACATTACATTACATTACATAACATTACATTGCATGCTTGATAGTCTACCGCATTACATTATATTATATTAAATTACACTGGGAAATAACTTTATCGTTTGAAACGCATGGTTTTTTGCCATAATATCGAAGCATCCATTGACATTGCGATTTTAATGTGGATATTTGCTTAACTCTGGCGATCCGATTTTTTTCGACACTTTATTTGAAGTTTTTTCAATGTTTTGCAAAAAATACTTGATCGCATTTCATTTCAGCAGCTTTGCCTTACTGTATCCGAACTGTTAAATTAACGTTGTAAAAAACAAAAATTACTCACATAACTTAGGTATCCATAGTAAAAATAAAAATCAGCGTCTACTAGTTCGATGTGATAGATTTAAAATTATAGTAGTTTAAAAAACCTCATATTTTTTCAGCACCCGTTGTTTATTTGAGTCTAATGCTATGTTCTTGCTTATATATATGTGTCTCTGTTACTCCTACAACGTGTAAAGAGCAGTTTGTAAATGTGGATTTCGTAAATTCGCATTTAGCTCTCATTGTGAACATAGCATTAAACTCTTTAATAAAATAGACATGCTTTTATTTTCCTTTTTTTTATTTTTTAAAAACATCAAACAAACAAGTCAGCGCCTTTTACAAACAAGGTTTGGTCGTTGACTTGGAAGGAAAGTGATAAATTATTTAGAGGAATTGATAGGAATCATACGTGAATTATTGATTAGGAGAAACAAACGTGAAAGACAATTTGAATTACTTTTAACAGATGCTGGTGTTATGTCTTAACCTCGGCAAGCATTTCCAGCCCTTAGTTTCTCTTGTATTTTAATTCCACATTTTTTACAATTTAGTTGTGGATTTTTAGTTTTCCATAATTCTTAAATGTAGGAAAGAACAATGAAAGTAAAAAGAACCATGCCCGAACCCAGATTCGACCCATGGTCCTCTGGGTTGATAGTCTACCACACTTTCCACTAGACTATTAGATTAATTAGGCCGATTATTAAATTAAATTTGATTCATTTTAAATAAAAGTCACGAAAAACCAATTCAGAAGAGTAAATGGCATACGATTGATTTACAGTCAGATATGAAAATGGGTCAAATGACCCCTGCCCACCTTTGATGTGTTAAGTAATGGAAAAAAAATTTGAATATTTTGTTTTTTATAATTTTATATTCTTTTGTCATTCATTTATACCGCAGTAAAATATTTATGTGTGCACAAATATTTTTTCGCTGGTTTATAACAATACAATTTTTTTGAGTTTGCCAAAATTTTTCTTAATGGATGAAGTTTATTAGTCGAACACAAAATTTATCTCTTCCTCGTATTCGTAGTACCGTTAATCGAAAATGGTGTGAAATCTCGCGTGTGCAATAGAAAATATTTATATGTGCACAATTGCTTTTTTTTTTGTTTTAGCTGCAATAATGTAAAAATGAGGAAATTTTGCTTATAACCTTAGTAAGAAAAACCATAAACATAACTGTAATACATTTTTGGAACAAAATATGAGCACATTTTAGTGTATCTTATTTTTCAAATGCCATGTAGAACCACTTTATCTAAAGAATATCGTTGAAATATAAAAGGTTGAAATGCAGCCGGTAGAAAAGGAGGTGCTATACACTCAAAAAATTTATTAGTACAATTTCTACTAATAATATTAAATAAAAAAATATAAAAATAAACTGGCCATTTCAGCCCTTGGAAGGACTTTGACCTGGCTTCTATTGAACAATTGTGTTGTGCGTGTTATTAAATGTTTGATCACAAATGATCGAGAACTAGACCTACGTGTTTTATGCCGACTCCGAACGGCTTATGTTCTCAAGAAGCTTTACATGGCAATTTTTACTCTCTGAGGTTTGCCATTGTCTGCAGAGAGGAGACGACCGAACAAAAAAAGTAATTCAATTGAAAAAAAATTTCTGTCTGAGCTGGAATTGAACCCGGTCTTCCGCGGTTCTTTAGCTTAGGGGCCACGCACTCTACCCACTAGGCTACGGCCGCCACACCAATTACGAATGATGTTATTAAACCAAATATTCGTACATTCTACAAATATTCGTACAATGATGTTATTAAACCAAATATTCGTACATTCTACAAATATTCGTACAACATACTATTTTTATTGTGATGTCTTTACGAATTCATTCGTAAAACCTTTCTTATGCTTGATGTAGTATCTACGAATATATTTGTTTTATATGTTAATGATATTCGTAAACAAAAATAAATCAATTCGTATTAGTGCATTGTACGAATGATTGTGTACATATAAATAATAATATTCGTAACTTTGTTGTACGAATGAATACGTAATTTCTTTCGTTGCATTCGTAGTATTTACTAATGCTTTTGTACTATTTACGAATGAAAAATAATATTAGTAGAAACAATTTATTTGTAGGCTGACCGTTCGAATTATTAGTAGAATGTACGAATTATTAGTAGAGTTTAAAATATTTAAAACCGAAATCGCTCAGCCTTGTTTGTAGAATATCTACAGAACATAAGGAAGTGTATGATTCTCAAGTAACTGTAGCTTACTGGTAGAGTGCGTAAACTAAAGAGCCGAGGTTCAAACCCCACCTCAGACAGAATTTTTTTTTTAATGGTTTTTACGAATAAAATATTAGTAATATGTACTAATATACGTCTATTCTACGAATCTACGAAAACTACGAATGAAATTCGTAGAGTGGACGCTGTTATTAGTAATATTTACACACAAATATTTTTGAGTGTAGCTGCTAGGACAAATCGTCACCGAAACACCATAACAAATTTTTTAAAAGATTGGCAACTATACTATAATCAAGCGTAGTGAAAGAAAATCCGTCATTGACCAACGGCACAAAACACGAATTAGATGTCATGCTGTGGAGAGAGGGATGAGTTGTGGTGGAATTGCTACGCAATTGGATCTAAGGGATACCAGAAGCAGAATCCAACAAATTTTTGGATGAAAATTCCAACGTCAGTTATGAATCGCCCTTCTCTCAACCCAGACTTCTACCATGACACATAGCGGCCAGTGCCGAAAAATACAAATTTTGTGAGAAAGAATTTGGGAATGTCATGTTAAGTGATGAGAAAAGGTTCAACCTGATGGGCCCGACGGTTGCCAGAAATACCGGCACAATTTGCGATATCCACGACAAATTAGGTATGGGCGTAACCTTGGACGGGGATAATTGATGATTTCAGCCGGTTTCAGATACTTTCAAAGTTTCCTCTGTATTTTATTTCGAACAAATCGAATGCACAAATGTATATTCAGTTATTAAATGAGTGTTTATTGAGTGTTTATTGAGTTCACATGCTATAAATGTGACTTTTCAGACAAGGCACCAACAAATTCTTCCCGAGCCACAAATGACTTTCAATAAATCTGAAATGTACCCGTACTGTAGTGAACTACTGTTAGCCATGACTTGAATCTCATTGAAAACCTGTGGGGCATTTTTTCGGCCCAAGTTTATAAAAACGGGCGCCAGGTCGAGTCGGTGAAGCATCTGAAAACAGTTCTTAAGATAAATGGCAGCAAATCGATGGCTCCATCCTCAGATCGCTGATGTGCTTCATGCCTTTCACACTTAACCAAGTCATATATAGGAGAGAAGGATTTCTATGAAATCTTTATATATTTCTATTTTATTCCATAAAATCAATACAAATAACATTATAACATATAACATTATAATTTTTTTTAATAACAAGTTTTTTAATAAGCTATATCTTGTTTTACATACATATAAGTCCGTAATACTATTTCAATAAAAAAAAAAATATGATAACAAATGAATTTATTTTTGCTTAGAATTGCATTTGAAGTGTTGCACATATAATTATTTTACTGAGGTACAATATTATTATGACAGCTTATTTTAGTGACATGACACAATAACTGTCAAACAAACAATTATTTATAGTTTAACGCATAAATAATTCGTTACAAAAAATTGAGCCAAAAATTATATTGAACTCAGCAAAAAAAAAGAGCAAAAAAATAATGCCGTCAATTTAAGTACAAAGTTTAGAAAATTCAGAAACAAAATATTCATATAATCAACATATAAACACTAGCAAGGATTAAAACACACACAGATATGCTAAGCAAAATTTAACATTGTGTTAAATATCAAGTTTGAGCAAAAAATCAAGGCTTAAAAATTTCCGTAGCTGCGTATTGCGATATTTTTTTAAATTTTTAATTTGCTTGTTTTGTGTTTGAGTTGCAAATAATTTCTCTCTTAAGCTTTTAGTTTGTACAGCCTAAGTAAATGAAATGAATTGAACGTTATAAAATATTATAAAAAATATAACAAGAAATACTAATAAATTAATCAGTATTATATGTATGAGTCCTGTATTTAACAGTTTATAAAAAAGCAAGTAAAATAGTAATAAGCAGGTAATTTCAATAAATGTTTCTATGCATGCCTTTAAAATCATTTTTTTACATAAAACATTCAAATATAAATTTTGCTAACTAGCTTATACAGCTTTTGTTGTTTTGGTTTTTCTTCAGTATCAATGTTAGTTATAGCAAAAAAGAAAAATTATTGAGAATGATAAATATTTCCAATATATTGGTTACGTGGAATTGTACTGCAATGTGTTTTTTTGAATTAAGAGTGAATAAAAACATTACCCCGAATCAGAATTGCCAGTTTTTTTGTACTCCTGGCTGCCATTTGTTGACAGCTAAACCTCCAAAAACCACCAAGATTTTTTCTTATAATATTGTAAGAAAATAAATAACCCCATTATATTTACATAACCTCATAAATATTTTTATTATATTTGTGCATATGCCCAGAAACTGCAGCTTAGAGCTCTTATTAGCTAAAGGTTAATATATTCATATTAATATATTAACATGTACAAATCATACAAAAAACTAAAAAAAGACACACGATCAGAATTTTTTTAAATAATAAAAAACGATAACATAAAAACAATAAATAAAGTAATAAGTCCGCGGTCAAAAACCTTGGATTAATTTTAGTTCAATCGTTAGGTTAATGCATTCTTTATTACATGTTATTACCCCACTTTTTCGTCATCTCGCCAAATCAAAATTCTTCTCGCCAAAGTGGTTCTTCAAACAGACAGTTTGGCGAAATATCGCCAAATATCTCTGCCCCGAATTCCTGCTCATTTCTTTATGCTCTACTCTTTTTCTGAAATTTTTCTAAAAGATAATTTGCGATAGGTTGTGCAATACAATAGCTCTTTTAACTTTTTATATGACAACTTCTTATACACTAATACATAAGGAGAGGCACACACATTTATAAATTAAACACCGTTGTTGCTTGCCCCCATCCGTGTGCCAACTGACTAAATCAGATTTATATGGTATCACAGAACGCGCTCTGTTTGCTTTTTTTAAATTATTTCCTTTTTTGTCGAGTTCAATAAAGTTGTTCAAGTTTATTTGGTATTTTTTTGCATTGTTGTTACTTATTACATGAATTAAATTGTGAGCTTTAGATCAAGTCTGTTTCGGAAATTGCTACATATTGCTCTTCAGTAGTCTTTGAGTGATTAAGCTGTTCAGTTCAGCAGTTTAAACTCACTGTTTAAACTAGCATATGAGTGCGCAGATTTTGGAATTTATTCTTTTGAATTGTATGGCTGCTAATCATATGCCATTTCAAAGCAGTAGGCTATTTATAGATCACCGCCATCACTTACTTATTTTTTTATTATGATTTTTTATATCTGTTATGTGCGCTATTGAACGAAATGCTTTCGATTCTTCATAAATTTGTAGCTAAAAGCCCAGTAAACAAGAAATTAATTTTTTGAATGCATTCATGAAGCTATTCGGGTAGAATAACGTAATTTATCGGTCTAAAATGCCAATGCCTTTCTGATAGAATAAGTTAAGAACCATAAAAAAATTCGATTTTGGCACTGAGATTGATTTGGCACTGAAATGATTTTTTTTTCGCCGGTCTAAATTGGCTCTAAAAAACGAATCTTTCTTTGTTTGCAAATAAGTTCGCAAAAGTACAATAAGAGAATTGTTTCACAAATACAGTTTTTTTTATATGTAATTACTTTTTGTATATGTAATTAATATAATTATGTAATAACTTTCTTACGCAATGTTATAGGGTTTCCATCCAGGGATCACGAGACAATTTCTAGTCCCGGAATTCCGGGATTTTATTCATAAGAAAATATAAAAATTTTCAGCAACTGCAATGTAAACGATGGTTTTTTTAATATCGAAATCACCCTGTTCTTTTTTATCTCTCTTTCCACTTTAAAAATCTAGTTTTTCTTTTTTTTTTTTAAAGATCAAAGAACCAAAGACCAAGAAAAAATATAAGACCATGCGTCTTATACAAACAACGCTTGATCTTTGATTTGAAAGGAAAAGGATAGACTATTAGAGAAAGAATTGATTAGAACCATACGTGAATTATCGATTAGGCGGAACAAACGTAAAAGACAATATGAATTGCTTATAACCGAGGCTAGTGTTATGCGTTAACCTCGGCAAGCATTTCCAGCTCTCATTTGCTTCTGTCTTTTAATTCCACATTTTTCACAATTAAGCTGTGGATTTTTTGTTTCAATAGTTCTTAAATGTAGTAAAGAACAAAGAAAGCGAAAGGAACCATGCCCGAACCCGGATTCGAACTAGGGACCTCTGAGTTAATAGTCCAGCGCACTCTTCACTAGACTACAAAGGCCGACAGAATAGGCCGACAGATTGGCTTTTGGTTGTGTTATTAAGAGACTCTGTTTACTAGGCTGGTCAACTTTCATGGAACTTTGAAAGCAACAATAGTTTTATTACTATACTATAGTTTTTTTACTATAAAAGGAATATTTTATTCATAAAAGACTTTTTACTAATAGCTAACTAGTTAATTTGAATAAGAAGTTTTGTTTTCTTTTAACATTTTTTAAAAGATAAATTTATGTTGCTTGTTTTGTTTAACTTACTTACGTGCATATTTTTATGTGAAATATTATTTGATATTTTAAATATTTGTGGTTTTCATTCTTGAATAAATGTTGAACTTTTTTGAAATATAAAATATCATAACGTTTTTAATTAAATAAACTTATTATATAGTTTAAATACTAAAAAATTTAGCAAATATTTTTAAATAAGGACAGTAATGTTATGATTTTTATTAAGAAAATAATATCATAATCGTTATTTTTAATTGAATTTTTTTTTATCTGATTTTATCAGGTGATGTATATCTATCTTATCATAAAATTTACAAGCACAAAATTAAATTTCAGAATTCGACTTTTTCTTCCAGTTATTGTTGAATTGTTTCCTTGTTTTGTTCTTAGTACCGTATAACTGCATCTTTTGTCTGCATCAGTAATTATGATTTCGTCATTGTGTTGTCTTATAAATTTTTGAGTGTTTTTGTATATTTTGTGTATGAATAAGGAATAAGTTTAGAATAAGTTTAGATTTTTACACAGTTAAAAATCTTGGACTAAGTATTAAACTTTCATTTAGTTTAGGTGAATATTTAGTCCAAAAAGTTTTAATTTAAAACTTCCCAAAAGTTTAAGTAAAATTTAAAACTTTTTTAGATTAAATCGTAGTCTTGAAAAGTTTCACTTACCCGAATCACTTGACTTTTTGTATAGAAACAGTTGCCAAGTTGCATTTAAAAATTTTTTATATAATGAAATCTTTTATAAATACCAGTTATATTATTAACTGAAAACTAGAGAAGAAACTATCTTTGGTCAGGTCGTAGCTTAAATATCACGTATTATCAATTTAAAAAATGCCACGAATTTTCTTCAAATAACGTTACATTAGCTGTAACGACATAAAATTTTTAAATTTTCAGATATTACATGAGCGTAATAGAAAAAATCCTACAAACTTAATTTTATTTCATTATTTGTAGATTTTCGTTATTTGCGTATGATTTTGTCCATTCTCGCACTTGACCAGTGTGTTGAAACTTGAAGTAAATGAACATATGAGAAGAGACCGAAAATAATTCTTAGCACTTTTTTCAATGTGTTTCTCACTATAAGCTCAGAATTTAAAAGTTTCTCTCTCTGACTTACCCAAAGCTGCAAAATAATTTCTATCGATCGCTGTGAGTAATTGGATGTAATTTATTTGTGTGGAGAATGACTTTCGGCTAATTACTGAGAGAAAAATAACAAGGTTCAAAAAATAGTCTCCAAATCTTTGATGTTTATAAATTTTATGCAAATTAAAATTCTTTATATACTAAGAGACCACAGTTGGACTTATTTTTTACCAATTTCCTAAAGACATGTCAAACGAAATAAACAATTCTCTTATTTTCTGTGTTTTGTTTTGTTTTGCTGTAGCACAAATATGGTATTTCAAAACTTTTTTCATAAAAATCAGCCCAGTACTTTAAGAGCTTATTGGCAACAGAAAATTTGCTCTAACATTTTTTTATAATGGTATAGATAAAAATGACAAACCTAAATAATAGCAGTATACATTTTCTTAGAATTAATTTTTTATTTCAATGCAAATACAAAATGTAAAACCTCAATGCAAACTTAATAACCAGTGTTAAAAATATACCGCATAATATTCAATCTATTTTTTTTCTTAATGTGAAATTATAGCGCCTCTCACTAAGATACACCGATTTTCCATTTTTCTGTTTGCTTTGCACTGCCCGATATAATTTGCTTCATTTTACTTAACTCAGTTTCATCACAACGGACCAAATATCTGGTCTGCATGGGCCGGTCTTTGACCGGCCACCACCTTAACCTAACCTAACCTACTTAACTCAAACAGACATTTTATATCAACAGAATATCCGATTCTAATTAAGAATATAAAAATGAACAAAGAACTCAAAGTTTTGTTTTTAAACTTTATTCAAAAAAATGTTATGGTAACTCTATAACTCTGTTTACGAGATGTCAAACCATTTACATTTGCTTACGAATGTAAAACAAAAAAAGAAACATGTTTGTTAAATTGCGCAAAAGTGGTGGTTTTAATTTTTTAAGATTGCACCAGAGGCGGATATTTTGACAAAAAGTAAGTAAATAATTAATTGAATTTAGAAACACAAAATTGATAAAGACTTAATGGAAAATAATAGAGAAGTGCAAAATGCAAATTATTGTCGTCGGACTTTCACGTGAAGATAATTTAAAAAATATTTCAATAACAACTGCGTTTCTGATGTTTGTACTCGAATACGACAAAACGAATAGCATTAAAAAATAAAATTAAGAAGTAAACAATTTTGCTCATTGTTTTTTCATACAATCTCTGCGGTCTCAAATTTAAATGTAATAGGATTCCTTAAGCTGGTTTGTCTTACAGCTGAAATATAGTCAGGTATACTGACAGTCCGCGGCCTGTCGGCAAACTGGCTACGCTTTCCGGCTTTACGCCAACAATTTTTAATTTTTCACTTCTCTATAATTTTCCACTACGTCGTTTTTACAAATCTAGTATTGATCTTAAAGGCACGATCAATTATCCAGTGTCGGGCGATAACATTGTATAATTCCATTCTTTTTTTCAGATTTAAGCAGTTTTGATTGCCAAGAATACAAATGTAGAATTGGATTGGTTTGCAGAATTTAAAAAAAAATATAATAAAGTTTATAATAAACAAACACCTCCTTTTTATTTCTTGGGGACTAAAGTAAAAACCATTTAAGACTAGCTTTTAATCGGTAAATAGTTTAAATCGTTAATACATTCACATGATTTTGTATGGGAGGTACCGACCTTAACGAACCTCAGTCAGAAGACTAGCCAAATAAATTAATAGATGTTGACCTAAAATGGTAGCAGTCAGTAAGACACTAGTGGTACCTCCCTTGGACATATAGTAACAAACATTTATGTTGACACAGCCAATGAAAACAAACGCGAAATTAGCATTTCATACATTTGCGAAAAATTTATTTTTCAAAAGATTGACAAAAATAGATTAAGTTTTAAAATTTCCTATTAGGTAAGGTAAGGTAAGGTAAAGTATACTAAATTCAAATAAAGTTTTACTGCTTTTTATATCATTGATTTTTAAATTTCATTAAAAAAAAACTATTTTATAGTTTTATACATGAAAAAGCCCCAACTTTGAAGTAAGAAAAAATTTTTTCAATTTACTTTATTGCTAAATTTAAAAGCCTCACTTTAAACTCAATCTTGTCTTAAAAATAGTAAACACGTTTTAAAGGAAAAGTGTATCTCTACAAATTCTTTCTTATAACCCTTTACCGAGAACCGACACAAAACGAAATTAATTTTAACTTTTGGAAGCTGAAGAGGTCGAAAATACAATTTTGTTTTTGCCGTTAGCTGTTTTGTTTTTGATTTGTGTTAGTGGGAGTTTTACTTAAAAAATGACACCGATATTACTTAATTTGATAGAAGGAGTGGAGTATGGGGATTTGATATTTTCTGATGATAGTATTCTGATTTAACGGAAAAAACATTTACATATTTAAAGAAAATCCCACATAAATTTCATTAAACATAATTTCGAAAGATCCTTAACAAAATATTTCAATCTAGGCACTTTTATTAATTAAATATTATGCTTTTGGGAACATTTTATTTAACTTGCAATAGCAAAATACAAATGTTAACATGTTTGAATTGTAATAAAATATTAAATCTATACTACTATATAAAAGGATACTCACGTATGTTCAGGTCCGCACAGCTTGAGAATGGTAGGCGCTACTTCAATTATTCTTTTTCTATTGGATAGCTATGGTACCCAGGTGGGACATAGGCTTTATAAATTTGCTAATCATTATTTAAATAATTAATTAAAGCGCTATTTGAGCAACATAAAGGTGGTGTGCAATGATAATCGGGTTGTCATTAAGCTAACAAGATAGTACATTTTGTTGTATTAAAAAATTAATTGTTTTTTTTTCTCTCTCTCTCTCTTTTCAAGCACTTTTTGAGCAAGATAAAAAAAGTCACAAGGCTCACAAGCAAAGAGACAGCAACATGTATTGTGTGCGGTACCAATGATGCCACGTAGACAAAAAGTAGCTAAAGACATATTTTGTTTCTTATGTTTTTCTTATTAGTTGTGAGAAGTTTTGGTTAAAATACCGCTTGATTTATCCTCTGGTTAGTGTAGCGACATTATACCTTTTAGTGCAGTTTTCTTTCCAATATTTGTGCGAGTCAAGCAAGAAAACAAAAAAAAAATAGTTCAAGAACAAGTGTCGAAAATGATCTCAGGTGTACTTACTCAATCTAGTCCAAGTATAAAGAAGCCGTGTGACCTTTAGGGCCATATTCAATACAAATAATTTAGTTTTCTGTTGTCAAGGTTTTTGACCATTACTGTTCAATTGCAATTTTTAAATGAAAACTAAAATAAAATTTTTCCCGGCGTTTTGCTACTTGTTGGGCGACATCTACAGAAAAGATTTTTTATTTTTTCCTAAAAACGCAATATCTAACAATTTATCAAAACAATTAAAAATTAAAACAATTAACAATTACTTAACATTTAAACCAAAAATTGCAATTGAATAGTAATGGTCAAAAACCTCTACAACATATTTAAATAATATATAAAAAACTATTTGATCAAACGATTTGTCAACTATCACATTAACCCACACGTTTTTATATAAACAATTTTTTAATATGTTTTTTGCTTATGCCAAAATATGTTTTGTTTTTATTTTTTATCTCATTTTTTATAATAATTTTATTCTTTATTAAAAGTTGTTTTCAATTTTAAATTATTTTTAAAAATAAAAGCTTTTTATTTAACACAGGAAATATTTACTTAAATTTAAAAAATTTTTGGAGAGGGGTCGCGAGTTTGACGTGAACGTTGAAAGGCGTACGCTATCAAAAATTTTTCAGAACCACTGTTCTAAGTTATCTTCATCTTTTAACAAAAATTTATCGACGAAACTAATAAAATTAGCGAGAAAGTTAATTTTTGTAGGTCTTGTTCTTTTTTTAAAAAAAATCTTAAATGCTATTTTCCATACAATTTTTAGAAACAGTAATCACTCGAAGGCTACTAAAGAGGAAATGTAAAGATTTCCGAAAGAGACTGCCTGGAAAAGAGAAAGAGTCAGCTAAGTGATTGACTCTATACATAGCTGTTGTTGTTGTTGTTGTTGTTGTTGTTGTTGTTGTTGCTGCCTTCTTAAAACTTACTTGATCTAAAGCTCGCAATTAAATTCATGTAATAACAGTAATCACATCAAAACAAGTCATAAATGCGATTTTCCATGCAACTTTGCACAAAAAATAATAATGTTAGAAACGTTATGACTTTAATTTTTGTGAAAAAGGGGAAGATAACATTTTGGAAACAGACCGAAGATACATCAGATAAAAATAAGAAAAAAAAAATCTTTAAAAATCTCAGATATCTATTGTAATTTTTTGTGCAATATTTTCATAAAAATTTTGTAAAATCTAACCCTATGAAACACTTTGTAACTTTTCTGTTTATAAAAAGGGGCACAAAAAATTTCGAAAAACTGCAAAAAGAGAATATTAAAACAAATATTAGAATATAATGAAAATCGAAGATACTTTTTTCTGTCTTCACCTTCCAAACTTTGGCAATTTTTAAGTTTTAAGGCTTCTTTAAAAGATTAAAGTAATTTCTTTTGCAAAGTAATATTTTGATAAAAAAAAATATTCGTGATCTACAAAACATAACAACACGGTTTTTTTGTACAGCTATCCCATAATTTAGAAAAGTTATAATTTTTCTTTCTTAAGGCGGTCTTCTCATTCAAAACCCGTTTTTTGGACCCTTTTTAAAAAAATTCTTATTTGAAAACGCAAAGACTAATTGAAAACTTTTTTTATTTATTGTATTACAAAAGGTTCAAAGTAAATAAAAAATTTTTTTTGCCTCGATACACGTATCGCTGTTCAAAAAGTAATGAGACTTCAAAGTTGGTGGTGAAAAAAAAGGTGTCGTCACGGCGGCAACGATTCCGGGTCTCCGGAGCGTCTGAAATGAAAAAAATGGTTATAATCAGTATAGATGTAATTCTCGGGTGAACCTCAAGCTTAATTTTGTGATTTTTTTTGACAAAATGGCGGCCATTCAAAAAAAAATTTCAATTTCGGGTTTTTTTTTGTAGTTTAGTGTAAAAAAAAATAGTAAAAAATTTTTTAAAATTATGTTTGAGGTTCACCCGAGAATGGTGACAATTCTGCGTCGATTCCACTTTGTTTCATGAAAATCGGTTCAGTTGAACTGGAGATATCATGGCCGCCAGCTCGAAAAACGTGGGTTCGAGATAAACGCGTTTAAAGTTTGAAGTAATTTTTTTGGTAAAAAAAAAATCAAAAATGTTTAAATGCAGTTTTAAAGAGCTGACAATTTTCCGTCGAATTCACTTTGTATCATCAAAATCGGTCCGGTAGAACCGGAGAAAACTTAACTCATAGGTCAAAATACGAGGGTTTCAAAAAAACCCAACAATTTTTTTTTCAAGAAAAGCAGTTCTGCTGGTATCAAAGTTATTTTTTTGGCAAAAAAAGAAAAAAAGTGACAAATTAAAGTACTCAATTAACAAAAGGGGGTAATTCTGCGTCATTAAAGCTTTATTTCATCAAAATTGGTTCAGTAGATATGAAGAAAACTGGCCAGGTAGTCAAAAAAGGGCCTTTGAAAGAAAATCTAAATATTTCAGATATTTTTTACTTACAAATATTAGTCGGCGATGCCAGCAATGAAATTGGCCACTTCGATGGTGCGTGCGCCTGAGTTGATGTGTTTGGGCGAAAGTGACCAAAGAACAGAATTGTAGGACTCATTGGAATTCTGAGTTTCAGATCCAAGGCATCTTTCAAGCAAATTATCTGCCGACAGCGCTTCGTAAGCTGGTTTTATTACCACCATCACCTTCTTGTCGAGAGGTGCATACGTGTGGTGAAAGCTATCTAACGTACCTTCAGCAGCTGCATTCTGCCATGCGCACCAGCTTGACGCACCGGTGGGGCAATTTTGGTGTTGCGGCTTATCATCGGTGGAGCACTTATGGTAAAAAGTGACCCAAATTTCCTTTTTCATATCCTCCACGGAGTCACGATGACGGCGGATCGCAAGGCCATAATATGTGGTCAACTCGGATATTAATTTGTCGGTGAGCTTGCCCGCACCTTTGCCTCCAATGCCCTTATTTTCTTTTTTTATTTTTCGAAGCCGCGTGCCCATTCGCTTCTGCACATGCCCAATGCATTCTTTCTTTTCCACTATAGGGTCACCGTCATAGGGGTCGACATCTAATACACCTTTGAAGGTCTGCGAATCACCATCACCGATATACTTTACATATTTTATGCCGTGTGTTTCAAACGACCTGGAGAACATCTCTATTACAGCGTCCACCTCCATTTTCCCAGAGCTTCCTTCATGGTTTATGGTGCATTCTTCGTCATGAGTATCAAGCCAAATTTGGTAAGCCTCTGGCTCTTCTTCCTTCTTGGCTTCCCAATATTTGCAGCTGTTACACAGACGAGATTTTACGACAGTGTCAACAATTTTTTTGGTATGCTTGGCAATCAAAGTTGTGACACCATAAAGGGAAGCGAAGCCATGCTTCTTCCAAGTCCAATCCCCCGACACAGTAAATAAAGTGG
This sequence comes from Dichetophora obliterata, assembly GCA_963920525.1. Taxonomy (NCBI): domain Eukaryota; kingdom Metazoa; phylum Arthropoda; class Insecta; order Diptera; family Sciomyzidae; genus Dichetophora; species Dichetophora obliterata. Next base: position 193,474,268 of record OY986435.1, read on the forward strand.
GATCGCACTCTGGATTCGCTTCGATCATAGCCTCTTTTTCTTCTCCAATAGCTTTTGAAATGACATGTTCGTACATGGCTTTTCCAGCAACGTACAAATTTTTTAGGATAGTATAGTACAGATTGTTGGACAAACTTTGTCCGAGGTCCATGAGCCCACAAAACATGGTTATACCTTTTGGCCCAATCCCTAAAAGCCGCATGGCAACAACCAAGCGTCGATTAATTTCATATGATTTTCCGATCCTAGGTGACGAAGGAATATATGTTGTGCGTGGGCAGGCGCAGTTCAAAGCGATTTTAAATCCAACTCCATTTGGTGAGGCTTCTGAGAACTCAATTTTTTGCTTGCATGAGGCACAAATTACCAACGCCGACAACGTGGTAAACACAGAACAGAACTCGAGAATGCAATACTTCAAATTGTTTTTGATTGATACTTCGTCGTCTTCGTTATTCTTGAATTTCTTGGCCGATGTACTGGTATATTCAGAATCCTCTGGTCTAAGATGCTGATTTCCACTAAAACCGCGTTTTTTAGCACGATTCTGACGCTCACTTGGGCGTTTTTTTTTTTTATTACTTTTCCGATCCATTTTACAAAAATCACAATAAATTTATGAAAAATTTACTTTTCCGTTCACTGAAGCGCACGCGTCTGTTGCTCAACTCGATACAAACTGAACTAAATGATGCTTTCAGTTGAACACCTGCACTCAAAAAATGCTTCAACCCCTAAAATAAGCAGAAATGTGTATTCGTATGTTTGTATGAATATGTGTGCAAACACGTTTTTACCTAACAATAAACATTTTCAACGGAATTCGGTGGTTACTTTATGCCGCTTCGTTCGAAAATGAGTCGAAAAAAATAGCTCATTTTGACGAAGACCTTGCTTCACAAAAAAGGCTGTATCTTCTAAAGTATTTCGAATTTCTAAAAATCCTTTTAGGGGCATATTCACAACTACCCAAGCTATAAATAAAAGTCGAAAAAAAATTGCTCAATGAGAAGACCCCCTTAGGGTAAAAAGACTTAATTTTCTTGAATTAAATAGAAAAAGTTTAAATGTCTAGCATTTCTTTATTAATAAAGATGTTTACTAAATTCTTTCTGATTTGTAATCGCTGAATTGCTGTCTTTTTTCTGATATATTTTTGAAAGAACAACCTTTTTTTTTGTATTTTTGTCCCTATTAACTCAGTGTGCGGCGGCGGGCTCAGCCGAAAAACTATAAAATATGATTGTTATGGACAAAACTTTTAATCAAATTCTTACCCAATACTGTGATCAGTGACTCAAAAAAAAACACATAAGAATACAGTAATTTAATTGAGCAAAAAATTGTGTGACTAAAAGGGTTTAATTTTTGACAACAGTAGGCTGACTAAATAGAAGCACATGTCAAATTTTTCTTATAGTTTCATTTACATATACATATGAGAAAAATTAAATGTTTTCCAAAATAAAAATAAAAATAATTTATAAGTACTGTGTTCATTTAAACAAATATTTATTTTTATTTCTTAAAATAAACATAAGCCATTTTTCAATAAAGCTATTTCAGTAGATGTTTTACGATGAATTAAAAAATAATGATATAAAAACAGTTCGTGTGTGTGCTATATTTGTATATGCCTATATATATATTTATGTTTGTGTGATGTGTCAGAGTGTGTGTGTGCATTTTGCAGATATTAACGAAAATATTTATATATATATATATATATAAGACATGAAATATTGACAGAATGACAGACAGACAAATAGCAGGATTGAAAAGCAGACAGCTCTAATTTATGTATGTACATTAGGGCGGTCGTCATATGGCTTTTTTGGAATTGCAATGATGAATGATGACGCATCTTGCTTTATCGATTTGGCAATAATCATTATTGTAATATAGATAAATGGCCAGAAGGACCAGATGGTAACTCAGGGCTCTACATAAAAATCTAATAAAATTTTAGAAAGTTTTTTTTTATATTTGGAGCCGATTACAATACATTCAAGATAGCCTTGCATAAAATGACCACCCTAAAGTACATGTGTGCTTATTTATAGGCCTGAGGGAAGTCCGTGTTGTTGCAACTCTTGCTGGTTTTAACATTTTAAACCGTGCATATTAATAATGTTCCCAAAAACAAAATACCACCAACCCAAACAACAATATCAGCAGACCTATAGACAATGGTTTATTTTGACTTCTGGATGTTTGTGTGTGTGTTTGTATGTGTGGTGGAGACAAGAAATGGGTAGGTGTTTTGGGGTTGTCTCCTGAGTGCAGTTCTTATTTTCCACAACCAAAGCCAAAAAAATGTGAATGGGTCTCAGAAACACGCTTCGGTGCGACTCTCGAAGTGAGTGTTAAAGAGTGCTTAATTTTGTACTGAATTTTTGAGCTTATTGTGATTTTAACAATTTGCTTATTTGTATTGTGTGGAATGCATAATTATTTAATTCGAGCATTGAGCTTTGATAAATATATTTCACAAATTTTCCTAATTCTAACCTTAGTTTGGTTGGCGGCAAATTTCGAAGCTCAATTAAGTAATTTTACCACATTACGAATTCAGACCTAATACACAATACTTGGCAACAAAAGAGAAAATAGATTTAGTTGATTATTTATTACAACCACAATCATTATCAAGGATTGTTTAATACTAATGCGGAACGGAAATAAATTCATTAGCCGAGACCTATTTACCGATACTCTAAGCTAAATATTAAAACCTCAAATGTATACATTGTAGAGTACCAGAAAACACACACTCAAAAAAATATACACTGACATGGCAAAGACGGTTTAATGTTAATGAACTGCTTCAAGAAAGCGTTTGACACAACAAGAAATTCTTTGCATTAACAATAAGTTCTTAACCCTCAAATATAAAGTTATAAAGTAAATGTTATAAAGTTTTTATAACAAAAATGGAACTTTCATCGCAATAATGGGTGCTCCGTTGAATTCTTGCAGGAGTAAAAGTATTTGCGCCAAATATTTAGTTGTTGTGCCAACAGTTTTTACCCTTGAAAAGTAACTCAAGAGCAATACTGCTGACGGTGTTCTATTGTTGGAAACGAAATAAACAATGAACATTTTTATCATTAAGTACATAATTATTTTCACAACAGCTTTGTTTTTTTGAATGTACTTGTCCTCCTTATCATGAAAAGAATCAGGTTCAAAAATACTCTTACTTGTACATCTAACATAAAGCGTACAGATTAACATCTAGGACAGCACAGCAAGGACCTCATTAACTAATTAACAATACCAACAATAGTAGTAACAAAAACAACAACAGCAACAACCACCACAAATTGCTGTCAAATTGACATAAATAAGTGTTGAAAAAGTAAAATTTTTATACACATTCACATGATTGATGCATGTTTGTATGTAAGTTGGTATGCACCTTGACAAAGCGTTTAGCGTTTATATGAAAAAAACCACCTTTCAGATAAAACACTAGCTTCTAGCGAAGCAAAAAAACTGTTTTCATTTCTCTGGTGCATTTCGACAAACTGTCGAACACCAATGAATATTGAAATAAATAAGAAGCAACTAGAACAGATGGCAACCTTGGTAGAGTTGATGGCGGTGATCTATAAATAGCCTACTGCTTTAAATGCCATATGATTAAGTAGTCAATATGAACGTTCAATTCGTTTAATATAAATAGTTCAGATGAATGGGTTCCAAAATGTGTGAAATCATATACGACTTTAATCACTCAAAGACTACTGAAGAGGAAATGTAGCGATTTCCGAAACAGACTGTGTATCCAGTTAAGTGATTGACTCCATACAGAGTAGTTGCTGTTGTTGTTGCCTTCTTAAAAACTTGATCTAAAGCTCACAATTAAATTCATGTAATAATTCAATAGATCACAATAATTGCGTATTTAAACCTTAAGAGTTGTATATGACTTTTCTTAAAACTATGAAGCTTTATTCGAAAATATTTTCGAATCATCAAAAACCAACCATTGATTTTGGGCCAGCCTGAAAAATAATTTTGTTAACTTTCTCACTCTGTTCTCATCTTGAAAAAATGTTGACGTTTTTTTCATATTTTGGAAACCTTATGTTCAGAATGATATATTTACCTAAAGTTATATCGCTCTTCGAACTCTCAGAATCTTCGGTATTCCAAATCCTAGGCTTAGAAAATAGCTAACACTGGTTTAAATAGAGAATGCAAAAAAGGCCAAGGCATCACGAAGGGCCTCATTGGCCTAAGTGTGTCTCAACTGACTTAACCTATAGCTATATTAACCTAACTTAACCTGTACCGCTCTTTTACATTTTTCATTTGTATAAAAATTTTGCATAAAATCTATGAAATTAGTTAAAATTTAATAATATTTTCTCCAATTCCGCATATTAAAGCTTATATGCTCAAAATATAGTTTAAGCATAAATGTTTTTTTGGAATTTTTAAAGTTTTTCTATTATGATGATCTCATTTTGTATGGAAGGTAGGCGGAATTTTAATTTTTTTTAACAAAATTCCAAACATAGAGTACAATCTTAGAGTTAAGATTGAAAATAGCTTGCAAAATTTTAAGACATTGTACTAGTTTTTGTGGAATTTAAGGAGATTTTACTGATTTCATAAAGTCACTTTTTGTCGGAGGAAGACGTGGTTTTTAATTCAATTTTTACAAATTTCATACTGAAGTGCATATTAAAGGGAATAAACAGTAGACCTGTTCAAAATGTCCAAATTTGTTTTTCAATCCTGAAAGTGGCTTAATTTATGCCAACTGACTCGAAACGTGTAAATATGAAGTTTGAAGCCGATCTGATACCGGCAACCATTGCATTAAAAAAAATGAAACAATGAATTTTAAGCGCAATATTTAATGTTTATTCTTTAAAATTTTAATTTGCAATATAATTGAACTTAATTTTATTGATTTTTACTGATATTCGTTGCCAAAATACTAATCTAAAAATTTATTGTAAATGTAAATCAGTTCATAAATGGGCTCATATTTTTTTCTGTATAAATGACAATTTTGTTGTGAAGCTTAGGAAAAACTTTGAATTTTATTATTTAGTGAAGACTCAATCACACAGCTGTTGCCTGCTCCTTGATCAAAAGCTCGCAATTAAATTCATGTAAATTTAAATAGATCACAATTAATTAACTAACCTTTTATTATTACTTTGATAATTTTTATTAATATTAATATTGAAATATAGAAATAAATCGAAGCTACGTGATCTTTTCGTGGATTGAACTACGTGATTGATTGATATCAATGAAAAAAACATTGATTCCAGTTGTAAATCATATTTTAACGAGCCATACATTGATTTTTAATAAACAGTTCATTGAAATCAATGTTTAGGTCATTAAATGCAATGTAAAGTTTATTAAATTCAATGAACTATACATTTAATTCAATTAACTATACATTAAATTCAATTAACTATACATTGAATTCAATGTATAGTTCATTGAATTCATTGAATTCAATGTATAGTTAATTGAATTTAATGTAACGTTAATTGAATTAAATGTATTGTTCATTGATTTAAATGTATAGTTCATTAAATTCAATGTATAGTTCATTAAATTTAATGTATAATTCATAACATTCAATGAATAGTTCTTTGAATTCAATGTATAGTTCATTAAATTCAATGCATAGTTCATTGAATTCAATGTATACTTATTAATTCTCTTCCCAATTTTGTTTGAAATGAAACGCGAAGTTGTGAAGACGTGTGGCAATTGTGTGTGTAAATTTTAGATAAAAGGTGATAAGAAATGAAATTAAAAGTGAAGAAAATGTTGTGCTTTGAATGTAAAAGAAAATTTAAATCTGTTGAATTTTTATAAGTATTAGTAAATAATAGGAATTATACCTGGCATTTTAAGTGACTGCTGCCATCGTTTTCAAAAAATGTTTACATTTTTAAAGGATGAAAACCACATAAAAGATAAAGCTGTGCGGGCAAAGTTGGCAGAAATTGAAGACTTCACTAATTACAGTGGCAAGCTTAATTTTTCTCGAGGCTAAATAAATAAATAGTTATTTTTTTCAATTAATATCTTTCCAGACAGTACTGCTATGAAACTTCTTTGGAGCCTTCATGGGTATTTGGTGCCCACTCATAAAGTTTGCAGTAAGGACATTTTTGGAAGAAAAACTTTCCTTAAGCATACAATTACCAGTTCCCAAGAGGCATTCGTTTTTGTTGGAAGCAGCATCCAGGAAGTCGAGGAGCATATTGAGTTTTTAAAAACTAAAGGCGAAAATATTCAACCATTAATCCTAGTTGTTGGAGAGAAGAACTTCTCCTCATTCCAACAATTTTATGTGTTCATGGATGGTGTAATATTTCAATTTGCTAGTTTTATTAGAGCCGTAGATGTGTGCTTTAAAGTTTTTCAATTATTTCAATTAAAATATCCTGCGGCATGCACTCTCGTGTGGGAGTTTATTGCCGTATATTTTTATAAATTTAAAAACTATTCAAAATCTTCGAAAAATTGTATATAAATTGACTCTTTAAAGAAAAAAAATATTGTTGAAATTGTAATTATTTCCTTATTTTAAAAATGTTAAGAAAGGGATTAACAAATAATTCGTTGAATTTAATGTATAGATCATTCATTCCAATGAACTAAATACATTAAATTTAATTAAATATACATGGAAATAAATGAACTGAATACATCAAATTTAATGAACTGCACATTGAATCCAATAAACTAAATATATTAAATTCAATGAACTTAATACATTAAATTCAATGAAATAAACGTTAAATTCAATGAACTATAAATTAAAATCAATGAACTGTACATTGAATTTAATGAACTATAATACATTGAATTCAATGAACTATACATTGAATTCAATGAACTTTAATACATTGAATTCAATGAACTATACATTAAATTCAATGAACTATACATTGAATTCAATGTAAGGTTCATTGAACTATACATTAAATTCAATGAACTATACATTAAATTCAATGAACTATACTTTGAATTCAATGAACTATACATTGAATTCAATGAACCTTACATTGAATTCAATGAACTTTACATTGAATTCAATGAAGTTTTCATTAAATTCAAAGGAAAAAATTATTAATTTTGGCATTTTTTAATGAACGTGTTCATTGAATTCAATGAAGTGTACATTGATATTCAAAGAACCATTCATTGAAAATCACTAAGTTTAATGAACTATTCATTAAAGTATGAAGAAAATACATTGAAATCAATGACCACAGTTCATTTGACCAAAATCAATGAATAATTAATTGAAATTAATGCACCTTTTCATTAATATAATACCTTTTTGGTTCAGTGTAGCAAAGTGTTAACTTGTGAGCAGCTTCATAGTTTTTTTTTAATATGAAGAAAACTTTTTTTTAAAATACTGCATTTAAATGAAGATTGGCAAAGTTGAAAATGTAAATTTTTTTTATTAATTACGTTTATATATTAAGATTTAAATTTATAGTACTATTTTTTTATTAACTATAAATTTTAGTTTATAATTAATAATATTCGAAATCATCCCATGGGGTAAGTTATAACATGCAAGAAATGTTGTTACAACTTAAATTATCGTTTGTGCTTATGGTTTTGTCTGTTTTGACATAATTTTTATAAAGTTTAACGTGAAAAGTGTGTATAAAAACAATTTTTTTGTTGTTACATCTTGTTTGCTTGTATGTTTCCTTTCATATTGTTACTTTATTTTTGTAAAAGCGGATTCACTAACCTTCAGCATGCTCAGCAAGTTATTTCACATAGAGTTTTTGCTTCAAATCTCTCTACACACTCAGTGAGAGAGTAATTAGCTGCTCGGTCTTTGACTTGATTAAAATTTTTTTTGTAATTTTTTTACCACAAAAAGTTATTTTTAAATATTTCCAATATTTTTATGCTGATTTCATGTACAATTTTGAATTTAATAGCTTAGCTATCAATACATTAATCTTATAATGTAATCATATGTATATGTTTTTTTATTAAAAAAAAAAACAAAAGCTTTAAAAATTTCGATTATATGCATTTCTTTAGTGTTACTAAAGGGTGTTTTTTATAAAGAGATACAAGTTTAAATCATAATAAAATATAGTAATTTATTTCTAATATCAATAAAACAAGCTTATTAGATAGAAAATTTTATGGCATTATTGCTTAAATATGATTTCGGCCATGTGGCCGCCACGACTGGCGCGTACAAGGCGCAATCTGGAATACCAATTTTCACAAAGTTTTCGCATCATTTGCGGCCGTATCTCGCCGATAACTCCGAATCGAATGTTGATTTCCAGGTGTTCAATTGTTTGTGGTCTATCAACGTAGACAAGTGACTTTACATAACCCCAAAGAAAATAATCCAATGGGGTTAAATCACACGATCTTGGGGGTCAATTAATTGGGCCATTTCGTGAAATTATTTTTACGTCAAAAGTTTCCTTGAGTAAATCAATTGTAGCGCCCGCTGTGTGGCATGTGGCTCCGTCCTGTTGGAACCACATATCAGCAAGATTAATGCCAGCTAATTGAGGTACGAAAAAACTTCGAATCATGTTCCTATACCGTTCACCATTGACAGTAACATTCTGGCCATCATCGTTTTTGAAGACATATGGGTCAATGACTCCGCCAGCCAATAAAGCGCACCAAACAGTAATTTTCTGTGGATGTAATGGTGTTTCGACAAAAGCTTGTAGATTTTCCTCACTCCAAATACGACAATTCTGTTTATTTACGTACCCATTTAACCAAAAATGGGCTTCATCGGAAAATAAAATTTTCCATGGAAATTCAAAATCAATATCAATTTGTGCTTCAGCCCATTCGCCGAATTGGCGGCGCATACGATGGTCGTTTGGCTTTAATTCCTGCACAAGTTGAATCTTGAAAGGTTTTAAGCCAAGATCTTTTCGTAAAATCTTCTATAAAGTGGAAGGACACAACCCTTCACAATCTTCAATGCTTTCCTGTACAGCGGTTACAGATTCTTCATCGCGCACTGTACGGCGTCTCACGGGATGCACGTTATCAGCAACAGTAAATGTGGTCTGAAAACGATCTATTATTCTTCGAATTAGCAGCTCTAAAGGACGATTATGTACGCCATAAAATGGACGAAGTGCACGGTAAGTTTGACGAACAGAACCATTATTTTGATTAAAAATTTCCACAATTTGCACGCGTTGCTCTGGTGTAAGTCGATCCATAATGAAATATCAAAGCAAACTTAACAAAAAACAACTATTAGCTGTTAAATGGGTGGTCAAATAAAGCAGTGATGCTAACTCAAAGTTGTATTACTCTATAAAAACACCCTTTACAAGTCTAAAGTCGTCTGTAACAACTTGCCCCAAAAACAGAGCAACAACAACAAACTTACTACAACTTTTTTAAATATCATGAATAAATAGTGGGGCTATAATAAATTCCAGTTGTGACCTGAAATATTTAAGAATATTTAAAAGTAATTCAATTTTTCTAACCTTTGTAATAACTAGCCCCCAGCTTCCCTACGTCTAATGAACTGCGTCAACGTCTAAATTTGAAAGGTTTTTGTTTATTTTATAAAAAAAATCAGTTTGATGGATTCATATTAAACCTTGTACACAACTTTAGAACATTAATAACCCACTGGGCAAAAGCTAGGCCTTGAAGCGCTTCTAGCAGGCCACCATATGATTTGTTAATTAACTTAACTTTTTTATGTGAAACGAGAAAATTTTCTAGGCCTCCCTCCCTCGCGGCTTTAAAAAAAACCTGCTAGAAGCCCTTTTTGAGAATGCACGATAGAAAGAAAAGCAATACAAATATCAAGTTGAAATAAAAAAATTGCGACAATTTCGAGATTTGAACCAACACCCTCTCATGTGGCCGTCCGACATCTTATCCACTCGTCGACCGCAGTTGTTAACAAAACATAGCTTATTTTGCATCATTACAAATGAAAGTAAGGATTCGAGAGCGCGGGTTCGAGGTCCAGCTCAGACCAAAACAATTTATTTTTGTATTTCTTAAAATCTTCATTTTTTACAAATATTTCTGTTCATTGAAAAATGTTATTGGATTTTTTTTGTAAAATTTCTTACATATCATAATAATATTTTTTATAATATGATATGTAATACATTGGATTTCGGAGACCTGGGTTCGAGACCCAACTCGGACAAAAAATTTTTTTTAAAATTTTTTTTTTTAATTGATCTGATCATTTATAATTTTTTCTAAATTTTTAAAAGAGGTGCCCACAATCATGATTTTTTGGAATTACTCTAAAAAAATTTGTTTTCTTTAATTTGGCACCTTTCTTAATATTCTTAATATTAATTTCTTTTATTGGGTAAGCGATAGATTTATTGGATTTTTTAACGAGTTATCGGAACGACTCAATTTATTTTTTGCTTTGAAGCAACACACATTTTAGTAATTTTACAATTCTTAACAGATAGAAATATAACATTGTATTAAAAATTGTGTTGATATAAAAAAAAATTAATAATTATGACTAATAAGACTGAAATGGATAGTAATGGGTTATGTTAGTATAATGTTGCCTAATAATTACTAGCCCTCTGGTATAATTATTGATGTGTCATCAAAAAACTATTGGTCGATTGACACAATTTTTGTATCTTTCTTAGTAAAACTCTTAGCTTTTGATTTTTTATTTAACGACCTTTTTTTTAAATTTACAGCCAGAAAAGTAAATAGCTTTCATTTAAAAGATAATGATAAGCAAATGTTATATAATCGTTTAGAATCATGTTAAGGATCAATACTGCAAAAAAATATCAAAACTACGTCTTTTAAATAATATACAATATTTAAAAATAAAACAAGCTTTTTTAAAAATTACTGCTCAAATGCTGTTTTTTGACTGCTATCTTACACTCAGAAAAAATTTCTAGAAAATCTAGAAGAATAGCACCCAATCGTTAGAAACTTGGGCTCCATTTAGCACCATGGCCGATTTTCTAAAAATGAAGTATATATTTTTCAATAAATTGACATCAGAAGTGTAAACTAGTGTACACTCTAACAAAAATTCACGAGAATAAACTACAATAATTGCTGGCAACTGATTGCCTACACTTACTGTCGTTAAATCCCATAGAGCAAAATTATAAATATTTATAGTTAAAAATGCGTGAATCCTCTAACCTACATTTATTTTTTTCGCTCTCTTGTGAAAACTCTCTTCTAAAATTATTTCTTCCAATCTTGTCTGTGCTTATAAAAAAAAAGCTAGAAATGCGTGAAGTCTCTCAAGTAAGGGGCATGTCACACGGTGTCTGCTTGTCCATCAAACATTGGAATTTTCGCCATTTTTTTCCTCTCTCTCATTGTTTTGTCCACGGCATGCTACACGTAGTTTTCTGTTCGATAATGGCGGAAGTTAAATTTACTACGTTTTTGCTACCATTTCGTGCAGATAATGCTCCTTTATGCAATCGATTCAATAAAACGGCTACCCTCTATAGGTTGTTTATAAGTGGTTTTATTTGCATTTAAAATTGATGGGTTAAATTCTGATTTTCGAGGTTTAAAATTAATTACATTGGCCAATATGTATGCAGGAAGTGTATCTACATATATAGATGACAACGATGTGGTCACAATAAAAACAATTGTTGAGTTGATGAAACTCTGGATGGAGTTGAAAATAGTGAAAAAAGATCCTGCTGGATTAAGCCATGGAGAATTGGCAGACATAAGAAAGGGATGATAAATTTATCAAAGGATCTAAGATGCACTGATGATAAAGCATTTAAAATTTTTTTAAGAATATGTCACAAAGCGGTTGGCTATGAAATTCATTTATGCGCATTTCAGTAATATTTTCACTTCAATTAATAGCCATAACCTTATCTCTAAGAATAATGTAAATTTTAACGATTTAAACGATATTACAAGATATATGTTTATTTAAACAGTTTATTTGTTAACTACGCGGCTGTAATGTATGACTAGCTTGATCAGTTTTACTATCAGTAAATATACCGCTCTCTTGACGATTATCCTAAAATACAAGGGTGAAAGAGACAACTGCAGCTGCACATACAAGCACTAAAAATACTATATGCAATGACGTGTTACTTTCATATTTGCAATGGAATAGTTTATAAATGGAAAATATAGTTAAAAATGTATACATTTTTATATATAACATCATATACACATTTTACTTTCATATTTTTAATTATAAAAAATACACAATCACTAAAAAAACAATATATTAAATCATTAATATTACATTCACAACAATCACTAATAATATTCAGCTGTTCAGTTGAATCCATTTGCTGCAGCTAGCCGGGCTGCATTTTGCATGTTCGTGAAGTATTCTTCTTCTTTTTATAAATAAATACCATTCAAGCCATGTATAGCACTAGCAGCGTACAATTCAATACTAAACAACAAACATCGCATTACTGATGAATTCAAATAGTACATGTCCTACTGCAGTGCAGTTTTATTACTACTAAACGTAAAACATCAAGAAAATGCAACCGTTGTCCAAATTGTTTTCAGCTTTGGGTCGTGAACATTTTTGTCGGTTGCCTGGAAATTTTTTGATGAGTGAGAAGCTCTCTCAATTTCCAGTTTTTTCTTTTACCCGCGAAAACAACAACAAATTTGTCTGTGTCCGCTGTGTGTGGCGTGGGGCTAAGTTTTGAACATGGCAACAACAACAACTCTGTAAAGAGTCCATAACTCAGCAGAAGGCGCTAGTCTTTCCTACTTCAGTAGGCTTGAGTAATTAGGCTGTGACCAATCCACTATTTAAGTTGTATATAATTTGACACTTGTTCGAATTAACTCTTTGAAATCATATGACGTTAAAGCAGAGGTGTTTATTTAAGGACAAGCGTAAAATACCGCTGAGCGAGAACACGCTGAAATAGTGTGAAAAGTAAGGAAAATATACATATTTTAAGACTCTCTGAGCGAAATAGAGTGTAAAGTAGAAAATATACATATTTTAGAATTTTCTGAGTGAAAACACGCTGGAATAGCGTGAAAAGCAGAGAATATATATATTTTAGGGCTTTCTGAGCGAAAATACGCTTAAATAGCGTGAAAAGTAGAAAGACATACATATTTTAAGACTCTCTGAGCAAAAACACGCTCAATTAGCGTGAATAGTAGAGTAAATATACATATTTTGGAAAAAGACGCTGATTTTCAGACAAAATTGAAAAAACTTGCTGCATAGCGTGGTTTTTTTACAAAATCGCCAATAAATGTCGTGAAATTTTACAACATTTATTGTAGAGATTTTTCAATCAGTTTTTAGAGTGTAGGCTATGCAATCATTTACGAACTATTTCGCTTAAATGAAGAAACTTAGCCCAATTGTGTTGAAATCTTATGACATTTGAGTAAGTTTTTCTTCTCTTATTAATCATCAGCTATAACAAAGAGAAATATTTTCTCTGAAAATAAGAAATTTTATACTGTTTATTTAACATCAGCTATATCTAAGAGAAACTTTTTTTTTTTGAAAATAAGAAAATTTTCTTCGAATTCTTAGAAAATTTTTGAAATTTTTTTTAAAAAAACACAATTTTTTAAGATATTAAACAGTGAGAATTATTATTTTTATACGGAAGAAAAACTGCAAACATTATTATTATTAGCATTAAATTAAATTAAAAAATTACCACTATCCGGAGAATTTAACCTCGGTCACGTGAGGGTAAGTGCATTGGCTTATCCATTCGACCATCGCAGTAGTTAAACAATCGTCGCTTAATTTCCTTCATTTAGAATAGTTATTATTTTAATAGTTAACAGTTAAGTTATTTTAAAGCATTTTTTTAGAAAAATAAGAAAAGTACCTTAAAATATATCAGTTGCGGTGAACATAAAAGGAAAAACTTACAGGTATTTCTATGAAGTATCCAAGTATTGTAATTTATATTTCTCCAAATTTAAGATATCATGCTGTAGAATGTTGCAAGCGGACTTAGTATTAATACAGTTTTTCTTCAAATTATTTCTGCTTTCATACAATTTTTGGAAATTCAACTTTTATCATACCTTCATCTATTATATATTGTATAAGTAAAAACTTGTCTTCAAAACTAAAAGGCTAAGAAAATCAAAACTAAGAAATTCAAGACGTGAGATCGCTAATTCATGTAAAAATTCTATACATTAAGCAGAAACCTCTATAGAATTTAGAAAAACCCATGCCTATGAATTGATGCCAGAGTTTCATAATTTAAGGGCAGCAGATTCTTTTGAGTGTAGTTTGTGGTGCAAACTTGGTATGATTTTATAAAGATACGAATGCCTTGCGTGCAAGATTCTGAAATTTTGATTCCAGCTTAAAGTTTTGATTTTTAAACTTGTATTAAGCGCACAGATTTGGTTTTCATTTTCATCTAAATTTCCCTAGGAAATTAATAGATTCTGCTTTGTTTCAACCTCGCTTTTAACCCATTTCCAGCTATTACCTGGTACCGTAAGGATTATGTTTGTATTGAATTTTGACAATATACATTATTTTGACAATATATTTGGTTTGAGTCCATTCGGTCGTTTACTTGGATTTTACGCCCACGGCGCGTCGCAACATTTGGGTTGTTTTTTTTTTTTGCTTTTTTGAAAATTTCGGAAAAATTTCAAACCGCAATATCGAAAATTGCTTTTCAATAGTAACTATTATAAGTTTTGAATTTAATGTTAAAATAAATATAGAGCCTAGCTGTCTTAAAATGGGCTGGTACGGCTGTGAAGGTATGTGGTGCAGATAGTGGTGCAGAAATGCATCAGTCCGCTCAGCCCTTTACCTGTGGAGGTACAAATTTTAAATTTTGCCAGATAAAGTTTAGGGCTATATATAGACTCTGGACGAAGTCCCATCGATTTTGACCCAGTAGTTAAGAAGCCGCCGGAAATGGGTTAAGAACCTATACCTCAATTTGAACTGAATAATATTTAAAAGATTTGGAAATGTCTTGGGTGCGGAATGCTTCGAAATTTTTTCCCCATTATTTTGGAAAGTGCTTGTATGTTTTTATTTACAGTTTGGTATACTTCTAATAAGTAATAAATTTTTTCTTGTACCAATATTACTTCAAATCATTTAAAATATCTTTAAAAAATTATAATTTCTTCAATTTGAATTTATCCACTTCACTTGATGCTTTTGTAATAGTATTGTAGAAATTGAAAACATAACTTATTTTTTAAACTTACTTTTACAAATAAACTTAATTGTGACTCTATAACTTGGCAAATAATGAATAAAATGTAAAACAAAGAGCTGTTAGACAAAAACAAACACTTGTTAATATATAGAATGTGGTTATTTTATAAAAATGTTCCCTAGGAGATTTTGATTTTTTTATTTTATATTACATGGATTTGTAAAAATATCCATGAATCGTGATATAATGCATTCCACAGTTAATATATTCCTTCCCTTGTTATAAAACGTTTTTTTATGAATAACTTTAAAATTGTAAAAGAGAAATATGCTTCTTTTGATTCTGAAAACACACATATTTTGTTATATTTATTGTGGTAATGAACAAAATGCCAGTGTAATCGCTGTTACTTTTATCCTAGAATGCATACGGCAATGGGACTATACATTGTTTCCATTCTTCCTACATATTTTCTTTTCATATGGATCTCTTTTACTATAATAAATGCACACTAAGAAACCATTATTAATACAAATCAACTTGAATAAGAAACAAATCATCCACACGCACACTTTTACCTCATTAATTTAATTAGTCACATAAATCAAAGCATAAATTAAGGCGTTGCATGCAGCATGTGTGAAAACTTGAAACTCATTCAAATTGTTGTGATAAGAAAAACCTATACAAACACCATTATCATTGAGAACTGAAATAACAAAGAAAAGGTGCGTTATAAAATATGTTGTAATAATAATAATAATAATAATAATCATATTAAAAATAACAATTATAAGTGAGAAGCACTATAACATCAACAAAATTAAACAAAAAGCATACCTTACATATCCTTGTAGGATACCCTTGTATGTCTATAATTTTGTAATCATTCTACAATTTTGTAAAGAATGCTTAACAACAACAATAACTAGAGAGCTCGATACCGAAAATCGTTTTTTTGGAGCGATTGAATAAAAGTCCTTTGTTGAAGTTTTTTTGGTCGATTAGTCGAGTCGGTCCGCCCGCTATCTCCTACATGAGTGTCAAATATAAAGTGTGCCACCCTTTCATCAATCTTAAGGGGTAGTTCGGTATTTTTAAGTCTTTTCTTCGAACATTTGTATTTCATAGTAAAATTAAAATGAGAAAATTAAAATTCTAAGAAGTAAATTTAAAAATGTTAAATACTTTAAAATTGATTTTGGATTTATTTGTTGGTGCTTGAGTAAAAATAAAAACTTTAAAGCTAAGATCAAACAGCGGCCGAACAAGGCCTAATTTTAAATATTTTTCGCGGCCGAAAAAGGGTCGACTTTTGCAAGACTTTTGGCCAAAAAGACGCCGTACAGAGGACGTTTTTAAATAATCTTTTTTGTACAACGTGTGAACATAGCTCGTACATAGGCCGAACACTGATTATTCTATAATGAAAATCAACAGAAATGACGAACAGAAGTTATTTCTCTAGATTTATTTGTCTATATAGATGTAAATATTAGTTTGTGTTATTTAATTACAGATGGGGAACAGGTTGATAATAAAAAACCAGATGAAAATATTTAGTACTATCCAAGAAATTTTATACAAGCAAAATTACACTCTTTTAATTAAAATTCTCTTGGGCTGGAATACAAAACAACTAACTTAATATAAAAAAAAATCTATCAACATCATTATCGCCGAGTGAGGCGTGCTTTTCTTGTTGCGCATACGTTTGCTGTTAACTAATTGCTTTTGTTAACAAAGTTTTGTGGCATAAAACAGGCGTAAAGCGGCCGTACAACTTAATTTAGACCCATTGGGGCCATTGTTCGACCCCACTTTCGACCGATGGCTTTTTGTATTATTTTTACCATCGACCATAAAACTGTTTTTTGCTTGTGCTCACAAAATCTGGACAAAAACTAAACTAAACAAAAGTATAAAGGCAGATGAATTTTAAAAAATTGTATATATCATCTTT
Organism: Dichetophora obliterata; assembly: GCA_963920525.1. NCBI lineage: Eukaryota > Metazoa > Arthropoda > Insecta > Diptera > Sciomyzidae > Dichetophora > Dichetophora obliterata. The sequence continues at coordinate 193,491,416 of OY986435.1, forward strand.
AAACTTTTACCTGGTTTTTTCAACTAAAACTATTCCTATTCGGAACAAAAAGTAATCGGACCAGTGATTTTAATACAAGACAAAGCAAAATGCTGTTTTTAGAAAAACACATTAACAGTTTTTCCTGCATTCGTTCAAGCTTGAGCCTGACTTTGGTTTTCACTATTTTGAGTCCGTTATTGACTATGTTATCCTTTCAAAACATTTCAAAGCATTTATATCATAAATATATCATATTACGTAGGTAAGGTTAGATTGAGACGGCAGCCGCTGTACGTGCTTTAACTATACCGCACGTACCACGGTTTACTTAGACCAATAAGGTCCATTGTGATACCGCTGCACACTTGGCCTTCAGTCTGAATGGAACCACATTGAGCTTTTCGTAAAGCTTATAAGACGTTTGACGCTTGTCTTTGACAGGTCGTCAAGCTCGGAAAAGAAGAATGACCTCAGATATTTATGCCTTCTTTTAGCGAGCGCGGGACAGAAACTTAGAAGGCGGGATATGGTTTCTTCCTCCTTGTCCCTGCCAAATAATCCTTGTTGTTCAGCACGTTGAGAGTTCAGCCCATCTTGTATTGGCTTTAGATGTGGTGTACTCATTCAGCAGGAGTTTGAAAGTTGCCATGGCAAAGCTCAGTGAGTTCCGAAAAATTGAAGACACTGATATACCTTTACTAGCAAGCTCGTCTGCTTTTTCATTTCCACGCTTATGTACACATATTAAGCTAATATTAAAAAGTTTGACATTTCGCCTAATGCAGCACGGCATTGGCTACTTTAGGGTTGATGGATACTTGCTCCGTTGAATTGATCGCTGCTTGGCTGTCAGAGAAAATGTATATTTTTCGTTTAGAGGTGACATTCTCTGAAAGCCATGCAGCCTACAAACCAAGGATACCCCAAATTCTTTTGAGTAGACTCAATACTCGAAATTGTCAATTAATTTTTAGCCATTTGTATAGAAGTGTAGACACCCTGATTTCTACGGCGCACCTTTATTTTAGTATGTCCTAGGTGAAATAAGCTTGCCGTAGTGTCCATAAAAAAACCAGTGGTTTGCAATAATAAGTTCTTGGTAAAATTAAGTTTAATTTATAGAGTATTGATGCATGTCTTGTTCCCAGGCTTTTCCATAGTCCAGTTTGCTGACCACCGAGATATGCCTGGCAACCAAGTCGAGTTTTAGGAGGTGAAGTAAGGTCTCTATAGCCGCAGTCGGTGTTGTTCTTAGAGCATCGCTGATGCAAATACATAGATGCCATTTTTTGAACTTTTTGGAGCTGGTTCAGATTTCAGATATCGTTACTCCGTATAGAAGTATAGGTATAATGACCATTGTGTATAGCCAGTAAAGGATATTTGGGGAAAAACCCCTTGTCCCTATTGCTTTTTTGCGGGTGAACAGCGCAACGGTCGCTTTCTTCGAACACTCAGAAATATTAAGTTTCCAGCTCAGCTTAATATCAAAAATGAGTCCTAGATATTTTGCTCTTTCCGAAAGGATCCGTGCAGAACCATTTAGCATGATTGGTGTGAGGTACGGAATTTTGTGTTTCCTTGTGAAAAGGAGCAGTTCTGTTTTGGTCGGATTTACTTCAAGACCACAGGATTCGGCCACTTGCTCGAGTTTGCTAAGAGCTCTATGCATGACGTAGCGTACACCAACGCTCATTTATAAGGTTGTGGCACTTGAGAGCGAACTCGGCCGAACTGTCAGAATGGATGAAAATAAGTGATGAAAATGAATGCTTAGAACAAAGAAAAGCATAGTGACAGTTTGAGCAAAGGCGAAAAAGAGAGTCTTTCTCTAGAGTGCCACAACCTTATAAATGAACCTAGGCGTACACATTAACAAAAATTCAAGAGAATTCACTACAATAACTGCTGGCAACTAATTGCCTGCATTTATTGGCGTTAAGTCTCATAGAGCAAAATAATATATATTTCACGCTAAAAATGCGTGAATCCTCTCACTTATAATTATCTTTTTCGCGTTCTTGCAAATACTCTCTACTAAAATTATCTCTTTCAATCTTGTCTTCGCTTGTAAAAAATGCTTTTTAACAAGGCAACAACTATAACAACAACAACCACAACTCTGTATAGAGTCAACAACTCAGCAGAAAGCGCTCTTTCCAACTTTCTACCAATCTACTGTTTAAGTTTTATATAATTTGACTCTTGTTCGAATAAACACTTTGAAATCATATGACGTTGAAGCAGAAGTATTTATTTAAGGTCAAGCGTAACACCCGCCTTAATAGGATAAAATGCCGCTGCTGGAGCGTTTTTAGGACTCTCTGAGCGAAAACACGCTGTATAGCGTGAAAAGTAGAGAATATACATATATTAGAACTCTCTGAGTGAAAGCACACTGAAATAGCGCGAAAATGAAAGACAATATACATACTTTAAGACTCTCTGAGCAAAAACACGCTTAAATAGCGTGAAAAGTAGAATAAATATGCATATTTTGGAAAAAGACACTGATTTGAAAAAACTCGCCTCATAGCGTGAGATTTACAAAACCGCCAATAAATGTCGTGAAATTTCACAACATTTATTGTTGTGATTTTTCAATCAGTTTTTAGAGTTAAGGGTTGTGGGAAATTTGCGTCTGACTGCGATTGGTCTGGATCTGACTGACGCTATACGCACCTAGGACTGATAAGGTTACTCGGCAGTTGAGTAGCTTATCTATGAGATCAGTAATGATGTTATTCACACCTATACACGTGACATTATTAAGTGCTCCCTCTATGTCTAAGAAAGAAACTAAAGTGAATTCATTATATAGGACGAATTATTCGATGATCCCGACCAGTGAATTTAAAGCCGTTTCCACGGACTTTCCCTTTCTATATGCATGCTGTGATGCCGATAAGAGATCTAGTAGCCATTCTAACGTCTTCGATAGAAATGACGTTAGACTTATAGGCCTGAAATCTTTAGAAGTGGTATGTGATGTCTTTCCTGCCTTAGATATAAAGACCACTCTTGCTAATTTTAAGCATTGTGAATATATGTCAGGCTTATGCAGCCATTGAAAATAATACAAAGCCAAGGCAAAATATATTTTGCAGCTTCTTGTATTTCTACAGAGTAAACAACATCAGACCCTTATGATTTATAGGGCTTAAAGCTTTTTATCACTCATTTCCTATTGGAGACTATGCCTCCGGTGTCCTGCTTAAAATAGCTAGGGTTAGGCAGTTGTGCACCAAGAGGCGCGCTACTACCAGGGAAGTGCGTATCTAATAGGAGGTTGAAAGTCTCCTCACTACACTGTAAAAACTAATTGAAAAATCACTACAATAAATGTTGTGACATTTCACGAAAAATATATCACATTTATTGCTTGTACATATTACTTGAGTCTAATTGCAAACACTCTCTTTTGATTTTTAATCATATGCAGTTTTAATTTTTCATATGTATTTTGGTGTGTAAAATAACATTTAGGGTACATTTGTCTAACGGCTTTCTCATATTAGTTTTATTCAGATTTCTGGAAGAGAAAGCTCTTTCAGGGCCTGCACAGCTATGCAGAAGAGAAAAATATACGATATAAATTTAATTTTAATTTTCATGTGTATCTGCAAATTTCATATTAAACCCTTCAACTATACACTCTGAACTACTCTTTTTTAACTTTTTAAATAACATAAACTGTAATATATTTTTGAAAAGCAATATTGCAAGGATTTTTATTTGATCTTTCCATATAAAAGATAACGAGTTTTTTTTAATATCAGAGTTTCAAATAAACAGACTCTTTAAGCCAAACATCATGTTGGCATTCTTTTTCTTAAGGGGGTCCTCTGGTAATCCGAAAATTTTTTTTCGATTTTTTTTTTCATATTTCTATTGCTCAGATACTCAAAAACATTTTCCCAAAAGGATTTTTCAAAATTCGAAATAGTTTAGGAGATACAGGCATTTTTGTGTAGGTATGTTTTCGTCAAAATAACGCATCAGCAAAGTTGTTTATTTGCCTGCAGTCATTAGTCGAAAATTCTGTGGAATTCTTCCAAAATATGTATTGATATTACAAAATATACACACACAGTATGTATACATGCAGTATGTATACATGCATGTTTTGATTTAGGGGTTGAAATGATTTTGAGCCCAGGTGTTCACATGAAAGAAGCAAACGAACGAGATTCAGTTTATTATCGAACGCTGAAAGCTACGCGTGCGCGATAACTGCTGTTGTAAAATAAAAGAAAAATCGTTTTGTGTTTTTTTTTTGCTATGGATAAAAAAAGCCACCCAAACGCGCCACGTAAGTACGCGTATCGAACAAAAAAGAGGCATTTCCGTGGAAACCAGCACTCCCAAGTAGAGGACACCGACTTTGCCAGCACATCGGCCAAAAAATTGAAGAAAACGCAAGACAATGAAGTCATCATCGAAAACAACCTCCAGTTCTGTTTCTTGGAATTTTTTTCATTTTTCCAAACGCTTGCTGCTCTGGTTATCTGCGCCCAATGTAAACAAAAAATTCGATTTGGAAAAACATGTATGCGTGGAGTCGGCTTCAAAGTGAGTCTGCAGTGCCAATGTAAAGCTACACAGTATATTAATTCTTCGCCGGTGGTCGGTAAATCTTTTGTTGTAAATCGCCTGTTGATATTTGCCCTGAGATTGCTTGGAATAGGGAGAGAAGGTATTAATATGTTCTGCGGATTAATGGACATATGCCAAGGATTGTGCCTTGATGCGTACTATGGCACCTTGAAAAACATGCATGTGTCTGCTAAAGCAGTTTACAAGCAGTGCCTGTTGAATGCGGTTAAAGAAGAGCAGGAACAGCAGAAAGAAAAAAATACTGACTGTGACTCCTCAGTGCTGACCGTTTCAGGGGATGGCACCTGGAAAAAACGGGGATTCTCGTCTCTTTTTGGTGTCACTACGCTCGTCGGTAAACATACCAAAAAAGTGGTTGACTCCGTTGTCAAATCAAGCCTTTGCCAGGCATGCAAAATGTGGGGGAAAAAAAATGACTCTGCAGACTTCGAAGAATGGTACGAATCGCACCAGAAAACATGCACAAACAACCACAGTGGGAGTGCGGGCAAGATGGAGGTAGATGCCGTGAAGGAAATGTTTGCCTCATCGATCGAAAAATATGGCATAAAATATGAAAAATATTTTAATGTATTGCCCACCTGGTGAGTCCAGCTGGTGCGCCTATCAAAAGTCAGCAGCAGAAGGCTCATTAGCCTCATTTCACCACACGTACGCCCCACTTGATGGAAAGGTTCTGCAAGTAATGAAGCCCATATACGAAGCGTTATCATCCGACGATCTACTCAACCGATGCACTGGAGGTGAAACGCAAAATTGTAACGAATCGTTCAACTCGCTTTTGTCAACGAGTATATATCTATAAGAGTTTTCACTCGTCGCTCGTTATTTTTTACTCGCCGATATTAGCCATCCATCGACAGGATAGGGTATTTTGATGGGACATTTATTTTATACCCCTTCAAAAGTGCGAGTTTGCTTACATTTTGTTTTCTATATTTTTTGATCATTTTGGCTGCGTGCACAAGGGAGCAAAAAGATTGGTATTTTTTAATATGCTTGCCTGTTTCTTCTTATTTGGATATCTAAAGAAATATTGCAAATTTTATGAATGAAAATAATATTTTACAGCTTCTTATTTGCATGTGCATGGTTGCCGAGTTTATTTTGTTTCCAGCTGGACATTTTTGTTGTGATTTTGTTGTAGCTATATTTTGTTTGCTGCTGCAGACAAGGATTTTTAGATATTTCATTAGTTGAATAAAAAGACAGAATTCTGATTCGGCTAATGAAATAATTATTGGATAATAAAAAAATGTAGCAACAAAATAGAATTGGTCTAGCAGTATTTAATAAATTTAAAATAAAACAAAGAAATATTGTAGATTTAATTAATGAGAATAAAATTTATATTTGATACAAATTTTACAGGTTATTATATATATGTATGTGTTTTTTTTTCTTCCATCTTCTTTAGTTTGTTTCTAGCTGGACATTTTCCTTGTAGCAATATTTTGCTTGCTACTTTGGATACACAATCATAATTTTTAAATACTTCATTACACCAATAAAAAGACGAAATTCTGATGATTCGGCTAATGAAATAATTATCAGTTAGGACTTGAAAAAAAATTTTAAACAAAAAAGCTTTTAATAAATAAAATTAACTTGAATTAACAAAATACAAACACCAAATTTCTTCAAAATCAAAGAACAATTAATTGTATAAAGATATGTTCCGGCAGACGTTTCTATATATTCCTGCCACCGCCTTACTGCCATATATGAATTTTCATACTAATCGAAAAAAAAATTTTGTTTTCACCATTTTGAGTATAGTTGCCGAGCGTATCTAATAAACTAAATTAAAAAATTTTAGTCTAATACAACTAAAACCGTCCAAAATATAGCATTTTTGTTGATATGTAGACGGTAAAAGAGGGTGTGGCAAAATATTTTTCTCTTAAACCATCTAGAACTCAAAACAAATCGAGTGCCAAAATTTGAGCTTAATTTACTTTATACCTATCGTTTTAATATTTTAACTGTATTAAAATGTAGAACAATATATATTTACGAATTTCGTAATCATTTTTTTTACTAACACTTTTTACAAATTTTACAAAATTAAATAGTTTTTAATGCATGTATTAAAATGTATTCCAAGATTTCTGACCATGAAGGTAGTATATTATTTTAAAAAAATTAAGAAAAATAAAAATTAATACAATATATGTATATTAGACCGTACCACTTTTTCAACGTTTTTCGAAAAGTTTCCGGGACACGTTGATTTCTGATTCTACTCTTAAAAACATGAATTTTGGTATATAACACTTTAATATTAAGTAACGGTCGCGCAATCGGCTTAAAGGCATTTTGGCTAAAAATTATATTTTCGAAAAACAAGAAATTTCTTCTTCAGTATTTTTCATATCATTATGAAACTAATGAAACAATTTTTATCAATTTATACTTATTTAAAAGCTTAAATTTTCCATCTTATGCTATAAGAAGCATTGCATTTTGTTCTGTACATTTTTTTAAAAAACTCTGCAAAGTGAAATTTTGATTAAATATTTTTCGAAAATTTGATAACTTCAACTCACATTACCCCGCTTTACAAGAGCATAAGGAAGAAGTTTTTGATTATGTAAATTTCGTATTTTGAGGAATTTTACTGCAAAAATTTTGATGTATTATTCAAAGATATATGATATGGAATTTTTTCAAAAAAGCAACACAACTGTACAGTAAATTTTTTCTAAAAAAAATTTAATTTTATTTTTATTAAACGTAGCTACATAAGTAGGTATGTAAAAGATATATATATATATATGGTATTAGCTTTAATTGCAAGACATTCAACTTAATTTTTGTAATATGCAATTATTTAAATGACTATTTATGTGGTCACGAGGAATAATGACTAAACTCATAGTCAATAAAATGAATATTATGAATTTAATGAATATTTGAATTAAAATATATGAACCGTTACAAACGAAATATGTGCAGACATAAGTGATACTCTATTATGGTTAAAAAGCTTTTTCCTTCATCCTTCCAAGGAATGGCAATAAAGAAAATGGCGTATCGCTTTTTTACGATAGCTTGAGTTTAGTCATTCTTCCTTGTGACTACGGATTTTATGCTATTAATCTTATATTGATCATTCTCCGAAACAACAACAATCTAACAAAAGCACGGATCTTAATGCGCTTGTATTTTTAGTAGGGCAATTCACAATTTCGGGTATTTTGGCCGATATACCATATCATATATCTTCAAATTATACATCAAAATGTTTGTTGTAAAATTCTTCAAAATACGAAGTTTACATTATTAAAAAATTCTTCCTTATGCTCTTGTAAAGCGGGGTAATGTGAGTTGAAGTTATTAAATTTTCGAGAAAAATTTAATCAAAATCACTTTGCAGAGTTTTTTAAAAAAATTTACAGAACAAAATGCAATGTTTCTTAAAGCATAAGATGGAAAATTTTATTAGCTCTTAAATAAGTATAAATTGATAAAAATTGTTTCATTAGTGATATGAAAAATATGTGATATGAAAAACACTGAAGAAAAATATCTTGTTTTTTCGAAAATATAATTTTTTTTAGCCAAAAAGCCTTTAAACTGATTGCACGACTATTTACCGTTAGTTGATATTAAAGTGTTATATACCAAAATTCATATTCAAGAGTAGAATCAGAAATCAACGTGACCCGGGGACCTTTTGAGAAACGTTGAAAAAGTGGAACAGTCTAATATACATATATTCTATTTACTTTTATTTTTCTTAATTTTTAAAAATAATACACTACCTTCATGGTTAGAAATCTTGGAATAAATTTTAAAACAAGCATTAAAAAGTATTAAATTTTGTAAAATTTGTAAAAAGTGTTAGTAAAAATTGATTACGAAATTCGTAAATTTTTTTATTAAAATTAGTTCTACATTTTAATACAGTTAAAATATTAAAACGATAGGTACAAAGTAAATTAAGCTCAAATTTTGGTACTCGATTTGTTTTGAGTTCTAGATGGTTTAAGGGGAAAATATTTTACCACACCCTCTTTTACCGCCTACAAATCAACAAAAAACTCATATTTTGGCCGGTTTTGGTTGGATTAGACTAAAATTTTGTAATATAGCTTATATAGATACGTTCGGAAACTATACTGAAAATGGTGAAAACAAAATGTTTTTTTTTCGATTAGCATGAAAATTCATATATGGCAGTAAGGCGGTGGCAGGACAACGTCTGTCGGAGAATATCTTTATACAATAAATTCTACTTTGATTTTGAAGAAATTTGGTTAATTCAAGTTAATTTTATTTATTAAAAGCTTTTTTGTTTAAAATTTTTTTTCAAGTCCTAACTGATAATTATTTCATTAGCCGAATCATCAGAATTTCGTCTTTTTATTGGTGTAATGAAGTATTTAAAAATTATGATTGTGTATCCAAAGTAGCAAGCAAAATATTGCTACAAGGAAAATGTCCAGCTAGAAACAAACTAAAGAAGATGGAAGAAAAAAAAACACATACATATATATAATAACCTGTAAAATTTGTATCAAATATAAATTTTATTCTCATTAATTAAATCTACAATATTTCTTTGTTTTATTTTAAATTTATTAAATACTGCTAGACCAATTCTATTTTATTGCTACATTTTTTTATTATCCAATAATTATTTCATTAGCCGAATCAGAATTCTGTCTTTTTATTCAACTAATGAAATATCTAAAAATCCTTGTCTGCAGCAGCAAACAAAATATAGCTACAACAAAATCACAACAAAAATGTCCAGCTGGAAACAAAATAAACTCGGCAAACATGCACATGCAAATAAGAAGCTGTAAAATATTATTTTCATTCATAAAATTTGCAATATTTCTTCAGATATCCAAATAAGAAGAAACAGGCAAGCATATTAAAAAATACCAATCTTTTTGCTCCCTTGTGCACGCAGCCAAAATGATCAAAAAATATAGAAAACAAAATGTAAGCAAACTCGCACTTTTGAAGGGGTATAAAATAAATGTCCCATCAAAATACCCTATCCTGTCGATGGATGGCTAATATCGGCGAGTAAAAAATAACGAGCGACGAGTGAAAACTCTTATAGATATATACTCGTTGCTTTTGTGGACCTTTGCGCCGAAACATATCCACTGTGGTGCTACCACAGTCGAAATCGCAAATTTTCTGGCAACCTGCATTTTCAACGAAGGCTTCACAAGTATTTTAAAAATAATGTCAACAATGGGTATTGTCATCGGCCCACAAGCCGAGATGTATGCTGAATCTCGCGACGGAAAACGACTTCAACGCTCAGAGCTAAAAACGTACGCATCATCGCAGAGCCCAAAAAGCCATGGAAAACTCGTTTTATGAGATGGAGGAAGGCACACTTTATGGGGCTGGAAATGCCGATTAATATTCGTAAGTATTGTATTAAAAAAATATGTGTTAATGTCATTTGTGTGCCTCAAAATTGAAGTCTAAACTTTAAACGCGTTTTTCTCGAAACCATGTTTTTCAAAACTTTGCGCACGATAACTCAAACAGTTTTTGACCGATTTTGATATATGAGGCATGAAACGACGCAGAATTTACGCCGCTATAGCCCCTACCTCAAACTTGCCGAAAAAATAATGTTTACTATTTTTTTTCTACACTAGACTACAAAAAAAAAGGTCGAAATTCGATTTTTCATTTTCAAAGTGGCGGCTCCCCCCCTAAAAAAATTTTGATTTTTGGTTTCCGAGGTAGGGGCTATAGGGACATTCATTCTAAGTAACTGAATATTTTTTTTTTTTTTCAGACGATGTTTACTCTTGGAATCGTGCGCAATTTGGACCCACCTTTTTTCCGGAGAACCTCGTTACCAGGCCGAGAACTTTCTGAACGGTCCATAAATTCACTTTTTCAAAATTTTGTATTTTTTTCAATAAATTAAGCTACCCAAATCAAAAAACGGAACTAAAATATCTTTACTCGTTCTCTTTCCACAATATTTTGAAAAAAGGCTAAAATTTGGCATAGATTACCAGAGGACCCCCTTAAAGCCTTATATTTCCTCTTTAAAAGCCCGTTTAAGATTTGAAAATTGGTTGTTTAGCCAAACATCATGTTGGCATTCTTTTTCTTAAAGCCTTATATTTCCTCTTTAAAAGCCCGTTTAAGATTTGAAAATTGGTTGTTTAGAAATAAGGTAAAAATTTTTTGTTTGTTCAATTACGGTTTGACAGTTTTTCAGTACTTTTAGCGATTTATCACCAAGTAAACTTTTATAAAATTAAATTTGCTCTTTACCATTCTCTTTGGCGTGAAAAAAATTAATCCACTTTAGAGTCAGATTACTGCTTTCAGAACGATTTTGCGTAAAAGACACCCATGGGGTAACTATTTACCCCGGTTTGTAGTTTACAGGTAATAAAAGCTTAAAACATGATGTCAAAAAATTTTGCACATCTTGTGTAAGTAAATTTAATAAATCCATATTTCTTAGTGACATACATTCTTAGTCGATATATATTTTGATTTTGTAAATAAATAAAAACACAATAGAATTAAAGAAGGATACGTTTTGTTTTCCACAAATGCGAAAAGTCTAAATGCTCCGCCTTTGTCCCAGAAATTAAATCTTTTAAAAGTTCTCAGTTTTATTTATCCATTTTACATAGTTTGCCAAGCAAATATATCAAATTACGCTGAACAGAGAAAAAATTACGTTTGAGCTTACAGCTGATGATAATCCAAATGAATTTAAATTAAACAAACAATCTAATTCAAATAGTAATAAAATTAAATTTAAACTCAAGATGACTCATATAATTTGAAAATGTATTTAAATAAAAAATGTTAAAAAAATTCAAAACATAAGTTGTTGATTTTGAGCCGAAATTACTCTTTTTTCGCTCTTTTCAGAAAAAATTACGTGTGAGCTTACAGCTGATGACAATCCAAATGAATTTAAATTAAACACATAGGCTATTTCAAATAGTAATAAAACTAACTTAAGACTCAAGAAGACTCAGATAATTTTAAAATGTATTTATATACCAGATGTTGCAAAATTTGAAACTCCCGTTTTCCCTATTCGTTGAACATTCCCGCAATACGGTGAAAATTCCCTTTTCTGTTGGCACTGGTAACGCTTGACATAAAATAAAAACCTTTTCTTTACCGTCATATGATTTCGAAGAGTTTTTTCGAACAAGTGTCACATTATATAAGACTTGAACAGTATTTTGGTTACGGGTCAAGGCTCATTTATAAAGTTGTGGCACTTGAGAGCGAGCTCGGTCGAACTGTCAGAAGGGATGAAAAGAAATGAGGAAAATGAATGCTTAGAACAAAGATGAGCACAGTGACAATTCGAGCAATGGCAAAGTGCATTTCTCTCAAGTGCCACAACCTTATAAATAAACATTGGTTAAAGGTTAATTATTCAAACCTACTGAAGTTGAAAAGAGTAGCGCCTTCTGCTATAGGATTGACTATACACAGATTTGTTGTTGTTTTTGTTGTTGTTGTTGCTTTGCTCAAAACTTACTTCAGAGATTTCACGCATTTCTATAGTTTTTTATAATCGAAAACAAGATTGATAGAGATAATTTTAGAAGAGAGTTTTTTAAAGAGAGTGCGAGAGCAATAATTGTAGGACAAAGTTTTTACTCTTTTCTAGTGTGAAATATTTTGAATCTGGCTCTCTGAAATAAAAATATATTAAATGTAGGGAACCTGTTTGCCAGCAATAATTGCTTTAAATTTCCGTGGATTTTTGTTAAAGTGTAGACATTGTCCATGTGCCATCTGACCTTTTGAAATAGCCGAGTGTGCATGGTGTGCTACCAAGAATCTTCCGTTGCCTAGAAGCTTCCGAGAATTCTTCAATTCCTTCACAGAATCGTTTCCAAGAGGATCTTTTAGCTTTCCTGGTTTCAGTTTTGAAATTTTTTTAGGACCACCTTGTAAGCTGCCCAATCAAGCTCAGCTCTCGAGCGTTTAGCAGCGTTAAAGACCCTTCTGCATTCAGTCCTCAGTCCATCCAGTACGGAGGACCACTACATTGGTTTTTGCTTCCCCCCTGTTGTCCTTTAAGGACATGAGGAAGCAAGAGAGCATCAAATTACGTAAGAAAAATTAATGTTTCTTTATTTTTTTGCTGAACTACCCCTTATTGGATTTCTTCCAGCCTAAAATATCTTCAATATTATCAAAATCTGATGTCACCACAACCAGTCATCATTAGCTAAACACAAACTAAATAATGAATAGAGTTTTTTTTTATTCAATCAAACTGATTCGCTGAGCATCGCTATAGAGCTCATAAAATTGTCTGGCAACCTTTACAGACCCCAAACTCAAATGGAAACGCAGATCTACGCATTGCCATACAATTCGGCTCATACAAATTTTTTATGAATCTATTTTCATACATTTACATTCTTTATTCATTATCGATTCAAAGCATTCTTGAAGCTAGAAATCATTTGAGAGGTTAAAAAAAAGAAATTTTACTGACAAAAGATATTGTGAAGTTGTCAACGAGAGTAGGAGTGAAGGGAATGTGACATAATAGAGAAATGGTTTTAAATACTTACATTACAAATTAAGATATCTGTTTAACAAAAGAATTCCAAGTCTTGCTGAGTTTAAGTGTGTGTTGATAGAATAGAGGACCGGAAACTAAACTTTTGAACTTGAACTTAAATCAAATTAAAATGTTACAGCTTAAGTCAAGAAAATTGCTGAAATGTTAAGTAAATGTGAAAATATGAGGTGAAAAACTCAAAGTGAATTACAATTTTTTCTACAAAATTAATAGATATTTTAACAGCTTTTAACAGAGGGATGTAGTAAAGCTTGCCGCATTTATATTCAATTTATTTATTTACATATTTTTTTCAAGTATCCTTACTCACATAAATGTGCACTTCCAACACAGCAGCATATCAATAAATATAAAGTGCCTCCCAATATATTTTTATTTTTACATAATTTAAACAGCCCGCTATTTCGTTTTCTCAAGCGTAAATATATTCACGTTATGGACAAATAGAAAAACGAAGCGAATGAAACAGAATATTTCACAATATTAATATACAAAATCGTGAGAAGAAATAAGAATGAAAACAAGAAGCGAGTAAAAGCAACAACCGAAAATGGTTTCTACAAGTGATGACCTTATATTTTTTTCACTTATTTGAAGGAACCCATTAAAATTTCATTATGTAAAATATTATTTCTATATTCTTGGCCTACTTGTCCTGCTTCAATAACCATTTTTACCAAATATTACTTTGACTAAAAAATGAATTTTTATACTGTCTCGTTTGTTTCCATTTCAGTTCTTGTAAAATTTAAAGGCTTTTATTATTTTAGTCAATGAAACAATGTTGCTGGCAAGATTTTTTTCTTATTTCTTGTATTATTTTTTATATACGATTATGTTGTCAGTAATGCTATTATTTACTGCTAACTAAAGTGATGTTGACTAGATGTGCAAAGTTTTTTTTTTCATTTTCACTACTATAAAAATAATAGCAAATGCATGACATTTAGTAAAAATTACAGTATAGCGTGTATGCAGTACAGAAGTGAACCTTATTAAAATTGAGAATAAGCGAGTTTTTTGTAAAAGAGAGAGAGAGAGAGAGAGAGAGAGCATCTAAAAAAAACTAGACGATCAAAAATCTTGGACTACATTCTAGTAAATCCTGTATTGTATTTATGACAACTCCGAAACTGTACTAAAATTGATTTTTATTTCATCAGCGGACTAAATCTTAATACGTACATGCTTGTATTCAAACATTTTTTGAAAAAATAAACAATAACCTGTGAAAAATGGAAACCTGTCGGTTTCGAATCCACTAGAGTTTATGGCTCTACCAAAGAAATGATAAACATGCATAAGAACCAAACAAAGCCGAATGATGACTTTTTTGAGTATTCCAACATGTATTAAATATTATTCCAGGTTTTATTAAAAAGTTTCGAATATTTTAAAGAGTTTAACTTTTAACAGAAGAAGTATTAAAACATTTATGGTTTTAACGATTTGACTAAAAATTAATCTAAGATTGTTTACCGTGTACTATAATATGATCATCTCAACATATATCGGCAATTCAGGACGAAGTACAATAATTTTAATCAAAATGTGTTTTCATACCCAAATAAACCTCTCTATGACCGGGGGTTATTTGCAACTTTCAAAAAATGTTTTCCCATACAACTAAGGTGCACACTAATGAACATAAATAATGCATAACTTTTTAACTTTGTTAAAAACCTTTTTGTTAGAAACGTAAAATAGTTTTTAAAGTTTTTGTAGATGATCTAGGTGAAGTCCTTTAAGGGGTACAAACAGTGTAAACGTCTGTTAGTCTGTTACCTAAGTAGCAGTGACAGATCACGCCGATTTTTTTATAGCTGTCATTATAATAATTTATATGATGTACTATCTTTAACCTTGTAAGTGTATCTTTAATACTTTCTCCGATATGAGTTTTGTCCTTACAATGAAAAAATGGCACTGTGAATCGTAGACATTAATGTCGTGTCAAAGATAATCACACCGTCTCATCAACGAGTACTCGAGTAAAAGAGACATTTTAAAGGTTTTTCTTTTTCTACTTGAACTCATCAAGTCCAGTTGCCAACTAGTCACCTGTTCGTTAGAAGCAAAATAATTAAAGGTCACATAAAAAAAGTAATAGTTCTCATTTCTTATTTCCACAGGCATGTATTTAAGTGTCTGCTCTTAATTATTTGTGTTGTAAACATTTTATTGACTCGTGTTAAACAATTTTTTGAAGTTAGTTAGGCGTATTTGTTGACGTTTATTAATCAATTTTTAATTTTATGAGCTTTTCCAACTGAAAGTTTTTTCTATAATGAAGTATTGGTTGTCTTTGTGGAGTGGCATTTTATGTGGCAACGTTTGTAGCATTTAGTTTCAGTCGCTTACAGACAAGAGCTTTTTGGATTTAAGCAAAATTTTATGCTTAAGACTTGAACTATAAGCAAAAGTTTTCAAAAAACACTAAACAAATTAAAAAAAACCTAACCAAATTTTCAATTTTAGTCATAGCTTTGAAGCTTATTAATTCTGAAAATCCTCAAAAATAAATCCTCAAGTGTAAATATTTTATCTTAAATAATAAAAGCTCTTTTGAGCCTGCATATCTAAGCAATGAAAGAACTGTGGCTTTTATTACCTTTGCTGCTCTTTTTTCCCATACATAATTTTTACTTTCTGAACTTTATATATTTCAATAACTTTGGCATGTTAAGGATTTATGACATTATTTAATGATATCCTGACATAAAATTCTTAACTAAAGTTTTGTATATTTTCATTTATGCTTGCATTTTGGCTGTTTTTGTGTTGTTATTTATTCTGTTTGGCAGTGGTAAGCATAAGCTATAAAAGCAAGAGCCAAAAAAAGAACGAAAAATGATAAGTTTAAAATTATTTACATCCAAGTTGAGTATAAATTCATATTTAAACAGCATATTAAGTCCTATGCAGAGTAGGTCAAGTAAAGAAATTCTTCTTTTTTTCATGACTCTTCTATAGCCAAAGCTTTAGATTTTTAGAGACAAGTAATAAAGTCGAAAATATAAAGCGTGGTATTACATATAAATTTTGTGCCTTTATAGCTAAGTAGCAAATATAAAAAAACACCATATTGTTAAGCAGAAGTAAAGAGTTCCAAGTGTTATGTTCCAGAATAAGATTTTATGAAATGATGGGCAGCTAAGTGCATAATCATAACTAAAAATGAGCCACGAGAGCAGTTTAGAATGTTTTTTCTATAAAAAAATTATGAATAAACTTTTTTTGTCTTAAGATAAGAGAATATACACTTAAATATCATGGATACCGCATTGTTTTAGAATAAGCATAGACCTGAAAGGACAAATGAAAGGCATACTTCAAAAATACAATACAATTTCAATCCAAGGCTATAGTGACAAAAGATATTTTTGTTTTAGTTAATAAATATACTTTAAAAACAAAAATTGATTAGTTGGCATAAGAGCAGACAACACAAAAGAGCAAGACAAAATTAAAACAGCGCATTTTTAAATAAAATGTTAAAATAAAATTTAAAAATAATTAACCAACCACAAACCAAAAATTATTAGTTAAAAGTTTTATCCTATCAAAATTGAACAAACTTTAAACGATTTAAATAAGGTAAACACTTAATCTTATTGTTATTGTTGTTTCTTATTTTATTATTTCATTCACACAATGCATGCATATGTTTAAAACAGTAAATACTGAAATACAAACAAATGAGTAGATGTTCATATTTTTTTTGTCGAGTTTATTAAATCGGCTTAAATAAATTATTTTTTTTTCTGCAATATAAATAACAATACTATTTGATAACATTTATGTCATATCTATCTACATACCTTCCTGTATATATTTGGACAAAAATGATTTATATTACAGAATAATACTTTTTATGTTAATACCATTTTATGTAAGGGCGGTGGCTCATTTACAAGACTGAAAAATAGTATGAGCTATGGAATTTTAATCCGAATAGAAGGTTATAGCTTCAAACTTTGGTATTTATTTATTTCGCCAAGAGCGGCTTTTTGTTTTACTTTGACTCTATCTCAAAATCTATTTTACCGATAATTTTGAAACTTGGAATATTCATTTCAAGGAAATATTCTATTTCAACAAATGTGAATGAAACCAAGTTTATACTATCAAAATTAAATTAATGCGCTCACTTTAATAAACAAAAATGCCACATACTTATTACTAGAGTACAATAAGTCAATAATGAGACATTTTAATGATTCAGGCATTTTCGTGATTAAAGATTTCAATACGTAGAACAAGTTCCAAAATTTGACCTTTTTTTCAAAAATTTATTCTGCAGTAAGTCAATTCCGACACAGCTTCGTGTGCTAAATTAGCTATTTGTTTAATCATACATTAAATTTACAAAGAAACATTCGAGCAAACCAAGTCGTTAGCTCATGTTTTTCTTACTAACCCTTTCGCTACAAGTTTTTATTGGATAGCTTTAAAAATTCAATTCTTTAAATTTTTACTCTTATTGGCCCTAAGAACATCAAGCAATATTCGATTTGAAAAATTTTGAACCCTAGATGTGTTTTTTGGAATGTATCCATATGGATACAAATTTCGTGTACGGTAAAGAAAAATACGAAGGGGTAGTTTTGTAATACATTTGAGTTTTTATTTTTTTTAGTCATTTCAATGCATTAAATTTAATTTATTTTCAATAAAAACAGTATATAATATTTAAATTTATAAACCACAAGTTAGACACTTCATATTTATATAAATTATAATAAGTAAAAAACAAAAAGTTATACATATAATCTAAAAATAAAGAAGAAACTAAAAATTTTACCAATAATTTATTCATTTGATATGTAATGAAATTCCTTGAAGCAATTTCTTGAGCCATTGGGAATGCACAAGAAAGTATCGTACTTTGAGCACTTGTACCTGGTTTGTCCCTTACATCCTTTGATTTTACATCTTCTTTTATCCTTCGTGTGTTCCGGCCACTGTTGATTTCCGTCATATCGCACAGAAGTTGATGGTGTAGCATTTCGTCTCTTTCCGGAGGAAGTTGGAGTGTTTAGAATTTCCTCATTTAAGTATGATGTTGAACGTCCTCGCTTACGAGAACATACCTCTTGATTTGACTGAGCTAATAGTCTATTCGCAATGTCATTGCGAAAGCTCAATAAGTCCACATACTTATTTTTGTTCTTATTTTTCTCGTGATCAATATACTCCAACCACGAATTGTATATTGCTAGGTCAATAAAGTGGTCAAATATCTTTAGAGTCCACTTTTTAGATCTTATTGAAATTCTATTCAAGGGGAGGAGAAAATCCGTTTTGTCTACTCCTCCCATATATTTATTGTACTCTGCTACTATGTTTGGTTGTGTTATTTCAATTTTTTTCTTTTTTTCAGCACAAAATTGGGGCGCTACATGTAAGGGTTCAGGGCCATATATTGATGACACGAGTTGCACAATTCCTCCATCAAGCCATCTGAGAAGGAAAATATCATCTGATCTTTCTACACGGTAATCAAAACTTCCACGGCCTTCTTTTTGTAACTCTTTTTCAGTTTTGAAATCAATTTTTCCAAATCTATTTCCTCTGATTCCATATTCCATTTTGACGTAAGTACAACAATAAATTGAGAGTCGAGAAATAATTATCAAAATAGATTTTGTGACTTTTTTTCTTAGGAATAGTTTTGAAAGGTGAATTACAATGTCAGAGCAAAAGCCTAACTTTGAGCCAGTTATTATTGTGCCTTTTCCTTGATAGATTTCAAAATCATATACTATGCCTTTTGAACTGCATAGGCAAAGTATTTTCATTCCCCATTTAATGGGTTTCTTGGGCATATATTGCCTCAGTGTAGTTCTCCCTTTAAACAGATCCATCATCTCATCCACACAAAGGTGTTCATCTTTTGTAAGAGTATACGTTTTTTGTGTAAACATTTTTATTAGTGGACGTATCAGGTAAAGCTTATCGCCTTCTGTCGAATTTGGCGTATACTTCAAATTATTTCGTAAAGAATGAAATCTTTGCCTTGGCATATTTTCAGGAAATGATGGTATTACGGTACCTATTGTCCAATACATGTCCAATCTCGAATAACGAATTGTACCAATCATTATCTCTAGATCTATAGATTTTCCATTTTTAATCATTGATGCCTGGTTTGTTGAAGATACAACTTCTTGGAGAAAGTCTTCTTTAAAATACTCCAAAAAATAATCTTTAGGTAATTTGATGCAATTTTTTGAGTACGTTTCAGTAAAAGTAGTCTCTGGAGTTGTCCACGGAGTTTTTTTTCAAAGAAATTAGTCAGTTTTTTTAATGGAACCTTTTCTAAACACTCTTGAACTGTCCCATTAACTGAATTATTCTCAACCATATCAATATCCCCAGAACCCTCATCATTACTACCATCTATATCCTGTATGTTTATCTCATACGGACCTTCTCGAGAAAGCTCTGCTAAAAAAAAGCTGTTATTTTTCTCAAAAGCGTCTAATAAATTGTTAGCAATGTCAGATTCTTCCGGTTCATCTTCTAAATCAGAAATATCGGAATCGACGAAACTAGTTAAAATTTGTTCAATTTCAGGGTCTTTTAATTTTCTAGACATTTTTTAAATTGAATGTATACTTCAGTGGAGCTTAAAATAAACGTCTTTACCTTAGCAGCCTCAAACGCTAATTTATTTAGTTTGTCTTGTATGTACGCCATTTACAACCAAAACTTACGTTTGTATCCATATGGATACATGTAATGTTCAAAAAAAAAAATCCCCCACGCTTTTACAGTTATTAAATTAACAAATTTTTAATGCATAATGTTAAAATGAACAATTGTTAAATGTTTGTCACATATATTTTTCATTTTTAAATAAAAAACCTCTTTTTCACGAAAAAAATATTAAAAAAGGCATTTTTTTGAAAATGCTATATTTTTCTCAGTTTAAAAAAAAACCTAAAATATTTTTTTTGTAAATGCTTCCTAACACTTTAGAAAATCATAATCAGTTGAAAACTAAATTGATTTTCTGACCTGGAGATATTAAGATGTCCCCAAAGTTGAGTGTGTCCATATGGATACAATATTGCGAAAGGGTTAATATCTTATAAATACAAAAAACAAGGGGAAATTAAGGATATTATATAAAAGAGTTATTCCATCTAGAATGATAAAATATATTACTTTTAGATGGTTATTTGCTCTATTTTAGCCCTTTCCGTATTGAAAATGTATTTTAGCCCTTTCCGTATTGAAAATGTATATGCAAAGTCTTTAACCTGGAAATTCTGGAATTATATATATTAAATGCCAAGATTGTCGGGACTCGAAAAATTATGAGATCTCGGGATTTCACAAATGCATGTACTACTTTTAACGATAAACCCGATTAAAAATAAAAACTTTTTTAGCTAAGGCCAAAGAAGTCCTAGTTTTAAATATTTTTTTCAGCCATACAAGGGTCGTTTGCAAGATTTTTTTGCCAAGCAGCGGCCGTACATAGACCTAACAGTGATTATTCTGCAACGAAAATGAGTAGAATTGTAATTCGATACGCCCTACTGCGCATGCGTAGTTAAAAATATAGCGCTCGCCATTCACCGTAACGGTGGCTCCTTCTTCATTTCGAAAGAAATAATGACCAATGATGTCATTAGCGTGTTTTGCCGTACAAGGGTCGAATATGCCCTACAAATAATTCAAAAAGCCTAGCGGTCGAAATTTGTGTCCAACAATGGCCTTACGAGACCTAAATTAAGTTATACTGCCGCTGTGTGCCCATTGTACAGTAGATGCACGCTCGTTGTATTCCACCAAATTTTTCAAAGCTCTTGTTCAACAGCAAACGTAGGCCTAACTCGGCGATGCTGATGTTGATAGTATCGCTACTTGTGTGCAGAGGCGGATTAAGGCATTTTGTCGCTCTAGGCCCGAAGCGCAGCTTCTGACATATTAAATGTTTTTCTTACAATTGTATTTTTAATTTTTTACACACATAAATCTCTATGTAGATTTATACAACATAATAAAAACAAAGAGTTTCATTATCTGCTCGTGCGAAATCATTTATTACGTTCTCATAACATAGTTTTTGTACAAGATCTTTTTCAATTTTTAATAAGGCATCATAGTTGCGCGTAAATAGTTTTTAATTCGTTTTAATGTAGAAATTGAGCGTTTTCTTGAACAGTTTTTTCCCCCTCTTCCTCTCAATCTTCATAAAGCTTGGGCATTTTTTGAATGAGTATGAATAACAAATAAAGTTCACAAACAAACGGATGTATGTGTCAACGAAAGAAATTTGTTTATTAAAACCAGAAACAAGATTAGCAGTAGAACTAAACCTTTGGACGAAATAAAGTCAACTACACGAATCGTTCTGTCTTTGAGGAAAAATCGAACAGATGGTACATCGAACAGAGTTACCACCAAAACCATATGGAATTAGTTTTGACACGAGCGCTTTATACCACACTCGGTCAAACGCCTTTAAAATATTAAGAGCAACAACCTTGCTCTCCGAAAAAGTGAGCACATTGGTTTCATTTTTCGCTAAGAACTCTATAAGGTCACGTGTCACATGGCCCTACGGAAACCATATTGACGATCGCTGAGCAGTTGGTGGTGCTCTAGATGTAAAATTTTATTCATATTCAGTGTGACCACGAGCTATAAAAATAAAGCTAAACCGGCCAAAAAAAAGTCAAAACCTTCTAAATGACTTGAAAAAACAAGCTAAAAAACAACCAGATCTTTGTCATACAATTTTAATGTTGTTATTCAATTTTTAACATACCACTTCTTTTTAATATAGGTACTAGACCGTACCAGAAAAAAATTAATTTCCGCACACCATCTAATTCGAAGCATTTTTGGAAGGTAATTGCGAACATTTTAACTGTACCAAACGTTTCGTCATATCTTCGACACTTACAGTCCGATCTTAGTGTTTGGTAAATCGATGTTGTTGTCTTTTTTTGCTCCAAAGATCATTGACCTCGAGTACCCCGTTCTAGTATTTATCCACCAAATCTCAGTTCTTACCATCCTAAAGTACCACTAATGTCAGAAAGCTTGCAAAAAATAATTAAATTTTTCCCATGTAAGTATTTCGATTATTCCAGTAGAACTATTTAAAGAAATATTTTCAATTTATTTTGCCGAACGTAGGAACCGTTTCAAATTTTACGTCATAGCTTCGGCATTTAGAGTTCGATCTTAAAGTATAATGCATATAACGATGTTTGTGTCTTGAGACCAATTTTTTTGCTCCAAAGGTTATTGACATCAAGTACCCCGTTCTAGTACTCACCCACCAGATCTAAACTTCAGAAGTCAAATAAAAAGTTTTAAAACCGTTGCCCTATACATAATAATATTTGCAATGCCCCCGCAGTAGATTCTTTTAATTCTACCAATTTCAATAAATTTGATAAATGCTCTCGGGTTTTACTATCGTTTTTTACAGAAATGTCAGTAGACTATTGTTATGCTATAAAGACTATTTTCAGCATCGGAAATCAATTGTGTAGTAAAATAAGGCATAGCCCTACTACTGAGAGTATGTGAATTCTCATACCAAGTAGTGGGTCCACCGAACTACAGGGAAAAGCTACTTTTTTGAAAATTCGCAAAAAAGACAAAAAAGCTGTTTTCAAAGAGAAAAAAGGCAAAAAAAGCCATAAAGTTAAATCGTAAATTTACAGGCTTATCCGTTAAAAAACAGGCTAAACCTATGCTAGAAAAGGCTAAAATAGCCACACTGTTCATATTCATTTATTCCTGTTCATAATGTAAAATTTTATTACGCTCTCCATAGCTTTGAAAAGCGTAGAGCATATCGTAATGGGTCGGCAGCTTGCAGGGTTTATGGCATCGCCATTTTAAGGTACTGGCTGCACATTTGCGACCTTCCCTTCTAACAAGTTGGAAATACTCCTGTTATGTAGGAGATGTTTGAAAGGTAGCGCAAAAGCCGAGCCAGAGAAGAAGCACACATATTAAGCACAATTGGTGTTATTCCACCAGGACCAGAAGCTTTGTTTATGTTTAGAATTGTAAGAAGTCTTTTAACTGCTCTCGTTTGAAAGTGAATTTCTTGCATTGCAGAAGATCAACCCTCAACAAACGGCAGTGGCTGATTGCTATCCGAGAGAGTGAAACTTTGTACAAGCAATCCAGCCAATAGGTCTGCTTTATTAGCCGAGTTAGTAAAGATTTGGTCATCTTTTAAAAGAGTTGAAATCGATAACAATGTCTTATTCTTTACTCTTTTAATAAATGTTCAACAATTTTCGCTCACTTCGATGGGAAGTCTTTTGTTATTAGTATTCTTGTGGGAACACCAATTCTGAATGTCTTCCCTTATTAGACATGACTGCAATCCTTAAAGTTTCATTAAATCATGAGTGATCATCATGAGTGGTTTAATGTTTCTCATCTTATTGGCAATTAAGGACCGCATACCTCATAAAATATTTCTTGTACCATGACAGTGCGGCATTCTCTTTTATATCAGCAAAACATAATTTCCAATTGAAGTTGTTATAAAAATTATATAAGCCAGTCCAATTTGCATTTCCATAAAACCATGCAGTCCGCTTCGAAAGTTGTATCGAAAGTTATCAGGAATACTTAAATAAATTCACAGTGATATTTCTTCATTTCGATATACATCACAAAGATCGCGTAAAGGAAAAATATTATTTATTTTTGGTGCAGAACTCGTATTTTGTTTATCTTCTTGCAATAATATTTGAAGAAAACTTTTTCGAACACAAAACTTAAAGTTACATTTGAAATGAGCTACGATATTGTTCTGTCGTTTTTCAGATTTTTCTGCCATAATAATAATTCCGCCTTTTAAATACACTCATCAAAACATTTAAAAAATGTTTCAATTCATTACCCTAATTTTTTATTCAATAATATCTTATATTGAGTCAGAAAGACCAAAAATTCTTTAATTGCATTATGTTATTCATTGATTTTTTTTTAAATTATTGCCAATGGCATGCCCATATTAAAAGTAATACTTTCTGTAACCCAAAACGTAATCAATTGCACGAATATTATTCAACATTTTATTCATTGCAGCCAAATAGATTCCGTTTCTAACATTTTGATTCTCCTAAAAATTTTTCAGCCCACAAAAATTTTGCCGCCCCTAAAATGTTGCCGCCCTAGGCCCGGGCCTCACGGGTCTAGGCCTACATCCAGTACTGCTTGCGTTTAGGCAAAATATCTATATGAACTTAGTTGTTAGAATACAATACCCTAGTAAATTTTCAATTAAAACTGTTAATTTTGTTTGTATAATATTTTACTCATTGTATTCAATATTATTATCTGATTTTCCAATAATATTGCAAACCTTTTCCCCAACTGTAATTTAATAACGCAAACTAATAATTGCATCTATATTAGCAAATAAATCTAAAGAATTTACTTCTGTTCG
The DNA here is from genome assembly GCA_963920525.1 of Dichetophora obliterata. NCBI lineage: Eukaryota > Metazoa > Arthropoda > Insecta > Diptera > Sciomyzidae > Dichetophora > Dichetophora obliterata. Next base: position 193,516,036 of record OY986435.1, read on the forward strand.
TTATTTCTGATAATTTCCATTGTAAATAATCCGTTACATCCCAGCCCAGCTGTTGTTTTGCCAAAAAGTCTTGAAAACGACCCTTTGTACGGCCGAGAAAAAATATTTAAAATAGGCCTTGTACAGCTACTGTTTGAACTTAGCCTTACAGTTTTTATTTTTACTCGGGTAATCTGAAACAGGATAATTGTAAATATTATAAATAACTTATAATAAATTTTTAGTATTTAATTTATCTTTGTAATATGTTAAATAAAATGTGTTACAAATTTAGATACTTAAAATCTAAAACAACGGCCGAAAGTACATATGTACAATATTAAATAAAAAAAAAATAAAGTAAGGGGACATAAAATTACATCAGGCCCATAGCCAGGATTTACCCAAGGGGGGTTTTGATTAAAAAAAAATGTTAATACTTTCTGATATCGATAAATAAAAAGGTATTTTTATGTGTATTATTAAATGCTTGCTTCCCCTTAGACCAAATTGTTGACGCCATAGACTAAAAATAGTCGATTTGAGATAAAAATAATATCTTTAAAGTTTCGTGCCGATAGACTTTTAAAACTAGCTCAAGAGACTAATAAATAGAGAAGCATTTTACGAGAGTCCAAAACATCTCTTGAAGTAAATTTTTTTTTAAAAAAAGGAGTAAAAAACATAAAAGTCGGATTAAAAGTACCTGAGTTGTGATATTTTACTTTCCGAAAAATGTTTTTTTATTTCTTGTTTCAATAACAAAAAAATTGTAAAAATCCAAATTTAATATGTTGATTTTATATGATTTAAATACAAATTCTAAATATTTGATAGTTTAAATCATACTTGATTAGAAAAAAAAAAAAGAAAAAAAAACTTTAATCCAAATTTAAGATATTGCAATGAAATGTTGTTGAAATATTTTCTGAAACAACACTTTATGCAAATGAGGAGTGTGTTCAAAAGTTCTTATTTAACATGTTTGAAAAAATCATTTTTTACTATGGCTTAGCACTTAAATCATTTAATCCTATCATTTTCACAAAAAAAAAAATTAAAAAAATCGTAAATATTTCCAATATTATGTGCATAAAAGTTTATGTTTCTGTTCAAAAGGTCCTAAATATGCATACTGAAAAATTGCTTTTGAAGATATTTGAACAAAAGGGACTAACTTTCATACAAGATTTTAGTTTTTGTACAATATTTAATCCAACGGTTTTATCAAATTTTTGTCAAAGACTCAATTACAAGTTCCCTTTGAGGTAAGAAACTGATTATTCAATGAATGAAAGTCCTCAATGAATCCTCATTACTACAACGAGAAATTGACGAAGAATGTGAAAGTATTGAGCCCGACGTAGGGCACTTACGTGTTTAGTGGATTATTTATTTCTGTGAAAACTTCATATGTATATTTTATTGTTGTGTTCATTTTATAAAATGCTTCAGTGACTGCACAAAATGATAAATTTTTAAATTTGAAATCTCTATAACTTTGAAATTTTTTATCCATTTTTACATCATATATAAGCTATCTCAGAATTGTAAGCTCAACAAAAACTAGACTTTTTTCAGTTTTCTTCAACTTCATACAATGTTGAAATAAGCTCTTTTGAACAGACACTCATCAAATCCAAAAATTTGTGCGATTAAGTTGCTTACTCAATCACCAAAAATGCGAAAATGCAAAATAATAAAAAAAAAAACAACATAACGAGGTGCTATAGCATAGTCTTAAGCTACTTTGTGAAAAAAAATTACAAAAAACAAAACTCGGATCAAAAAGTCATAGCTGTTGAAACTTGTTGTTTTTTCAAAAATCCTCAAAGTGCCTTTGTTTGGGGATTTCAAACACAAAAATAAAAGAAATCATCAGCAATTTGAAAAAACTTTATATCATTTAAAATGATATTAATAATTTTGAAAATACTTCTGATTTTCGTTTTAAAAAAATTCAGTACTAATTTATATAGTAGTTTTAAATATTTTAAAATATCTACTCTACAACATAACCAAAGTGAAATATAACTGTTAAACATTTCAACTGACGTTACTAAACTAGTGAAAACAATAAAGAATGTGAATGGACAATCTTGATCACAAATATATTTAGTTGGAACTGCGACCACATAAATAGCAATTTGAAAATCAAAAGTTTTTATTGTTTTTAAAAGTTGAAATGCGAATTCGGGTGCGTTGTCTTAAGCTTTAATAACAGCATCCTGCAGCTCTTCTTCCGCTACATACGCTTGTGCTCCTTGTAGTGTACCATTCATGACAGCCGCACCATCGTAACTCCTTACACAAATAGGAATATTATAGGAAGAAAATGAGTAAACTTCTTAAACTTAAACTTAATTTAATCTTTGTACGGCAGTTGTTTGATCCAACTTTCGGCCGCCAGGCTTTTTGGATTATTTTTAGGACATGTACGACATCTGTTCGCCAGCTAATATTTTTACTCGAGAAGTTTTGGCTCTTTTCGTTTAAAGAAAATTATTTTAAAATATGTTTAAAATATAATTATATAATATATTATTTTTAAATATAATTGTCGGTCATTGTAGTCTAGTGAAGAGTGCGCTAGACTATCAACTCAGAGGTCCCCGGTTCGAATCCGGGTTCGGTCATGGTTCTTTTAGCTTTCTTTGTTCTTTACTACATTAAAGAATTATTGAAAACAAAATAAAAAATCCACTACTAAATTGTGGGAAATGTGGAATTATAGGACAGGAACAATTGAGGGCTGAAACTGCTTTGCCGAGATTAAGGTATAATACTAGCTTTGGTAATAAGCAATTCAAATTGTCTTTCACGTTTTTCCGCCAAATCGATAATTCACGTTTTAATCAATTCATCCTCTAATAATCTATCCCTTTCTTTTCAGGTCAAAGACCAAACGTTGTTCGTGTAAGGAGCATGTCTTGGTTTTTTGATTTTTTTTTAAGAAAAGGGTGCATCGTTAAACAATTTAGATAATAGATAAATATAAGAAATGAAGAAATATGTTTCAGCGCACTTAACCTTATTTCAAAGCATCACTGATTTCAATATCTAAAGGCTTTAACCTTCCTATACTCGCGCTTTGGTTTCTCAGACCGTCAAATCAATAATTCTATGTTTTTTCAAAAATTAAAGTCACGGGGACTCATTACATTATCTACACTAGATGTAAGAAAACTATATAAGAGATATTCGATATTTTTCAAAGAATCTCCAGAGGTTTTAGATGAAATGTCAAAAAATAAATGTATGATTTAAGTACTATGGCTATACACTCGGTCTGCTCCTTTTTGTAAATCAGGATATCCTGAATTTGAAGAAAATCGTTAGAGTCTCTAGCCACCGGAAATGCCGATGAATTTGTCTACAAAATCGGCTTATGTTTATATACACAATTTTAAAAACACGTAAAAAGTAACTTAAATTGTTTGTGGTAATTGAGTATCAAATAGCGCCACGTGATTCAGTAAAAAATAATTTTGATTGGCTTTCATAACTAGCACAAAAAAATTCAAAAATCATAGTTTTTTCTCAATGGCAGAGTTCAGACAAGCAAAGTTCACCTTTTTTTATTCTCTTTGATTGATTCTTGTCTTGAGCGTCATCAAAATTTTGATTATGCTTGAAGTTCATTTTCGCTATCGCAGAGAGTTAATTTTTTAGCTATAAAACAACAACAAATTTGGATTCTTTCAATCATTTTCTTCTCGTCTTATCTGTTTTTTGGTAATCTCTCAAAACTGTGCAAATATTATTCAATTTTTACGAATAGGGGTTCATTGGAAAGGTCTTGTGAAGATCTTTTAACTTAATTAGTAAATAAGATTTATTAAATTCATTAAATTCGTAGTATGCTTTTTGACATAATTTTCCATATAATTATTTTGTATTATATTTTATTTTCATATATACTTCGAGCCACCTTACTATATACTCATTAGACTGCTGCGATGCTAAATTGTATCCTCTTCTTCAAAGTCTTTTAAAATTTTCATAACATTGCTTTTAAGTAGAGAAACTTAATTTTTTCAAGAATTAAAAGATATTTGAAAATAGTGATGGCATTATCTTTCGAATGATTTCCACTATCAACAGTTAACTATCGAATCATTTCAACTATCGAACAATTCGTTCAAATATTTCGTTCATGTATTTACTTTAAAAAAATAGTAAATAGTTCATGAAACTGTCGAATTTTTTAACTATCGAATAATTTACTCATTCGAATTAAAAAAATATTAACTAGAAGAAAGAACTGCCGTACGATTTTGAATATCGAAAAAAATTATTCATTCCAAAAAAGTAGCTTGTAAAAATAGAACTTACTATCAAATGATGTTTGTTATTAGTTCTAGTATTCATTCATTCGACTTAAAAAACCTCTAATTAGCTTTTAACTAGTGTGATTTCTTTATAATTTTCATTTAAGCACAAAACAAGCAGTGTTGTTAAACGTTCAAACGAAAAACTATCGAATAAAAAACTATCGAATGAATAAATGATTTTAAGCTATCGAATAGTTTTAATATTTTTTAATATCTTTATTCGATAGTTCCTATCACTATTTGAAACATATCTGACGACTACAGAAGAAATTTTGAACGTGCTTGCTTTATAAAATATTTATGACATTAAAGTGACTGGATTGATCAAGTCGTCGATAGATATGGCAAAACACGAAAGCAAGGATTAGATTTCGCGTCGAGATTAGATTTTTCAAACCGGCCTTGGAAATTTTTTTTCTTCTCATTTTCATTTAAGTTATGCTAAATTTTTTGTATTTAATGCATATGAACTTATAGTCAGTTATATAAAGTCACTGAAGACTGGATAACTGGTCTTTTATTTGAATTAATCGAAAAACTTATTTTTTTTAAATTGTCATATTTTCGTTATTAAAAAACCCATTTTTTATATTTTGCCAAATTTAAATTAGATTTGAATTAGATTGCAATTTTTAGGGTTGGGGTCGAAATTGCCCTTATACAAAATTTAATTGACAAAAGTGTACTTTACAAAATTGCCCTTTTTTAAAATTGTCCCTTACAAAATATCCCTTTCACAAAATTTCCCTTTACAAAATTCACTTTTACGAAATTGTACAAAAAATAAATTAAAAAATAATATATTGATAAAAGGGGCAATTTCGTAAAGGGTAATTTTATATAGTACAATTTAAAAAAAAGGAAATTTTAAATAGGGGCAATTTTGGAAATAGAAATTATGCGAAGGTGAATTTTATAAAGCGCAATTTTTGTAAGGGAAAATTCAACCCGCTCCCCAATTGGGTTGGTGGCGAAATTGCCTTATACAAAATTTCATTGACAAAATTATCCTTTTTTAAAATTATTCTTTACAAAATTTTCTCTTCACAAAACTTCCCCTTCACAAAATTTCCCTGTACGCCATTGTACAAAAAATAAATTAAAAAATTATATGTTGATACTGTGGAAAAGTGAGCGCTTTTCGTAAAAGCGGCAATTTTGTAAAGGGTAATTTTATAAAGTACAATTTAAAAAAAGGGAATTTTTAAAGAGGGACAGTTTTGGAAATGGAAATTTTGCGAGTATGAATTTTGTCAAGGGCAATTTTTGTAAGGGGAAATTGCCAGCCGCTCCCCAATTTTTAGTAAATTGAATTATTATACACCGAAATATTTTTTACTTAAATTTTTTCATATGCTTACCACGTAATATAAGCGACTATCGCCAATATTTGCAACTACTACGAAGTTGCATTTTTTGGAGCGTCCCCCCAAATGGAGTGTCTGGATCCGACACTGTACTGTTTTAGGTATGTAATTAATTTTTAATTTCAGAACATAACTCAATGAAATTTATTTACTTATTATAGTAGTGTTTAGTAGAAGTGTTTTATTTGAGAAAGGTTTAGCCATTTTTGTTACCACAATGGACAAGGGAAGAATAAGGGCGCTGTTAGAGTGTGAAGATTCCAATTAAAATTGCGATGACAATAGCCACTTAAAAGTGAATCAAGCAGGTCCTTGTTTCTTCCCTTAGTAAAAAAACCTTGGGGACGATACAACTACAAGAACTGCAAAAAATATTTTGGTCTCGAACACGCAGTTGTGATATGCGATGATTGCTATACAAGTAACCCTATAAATTATTTAATTATCTAGTTTTAGAGGCGCCGTACTCGAGTATGTGTGTAATTCCGTTGGGAACGAGAATACTCAAACAACAAAATAGCAAACTACAGTGGATCGTAGATCAAATAATAAATTAGATGTTTTCTGATGAATAAACTGTAAGAATCGAAATGAAAACTTCACGCCGCTTCTTCATTTATTATTAAAAGCTTAAGAGCGCACTTCAAAAGTCACAAATAAAATCTCAGTAGCGCGCTTTAAATAAATGGACAAAAAAAATGCATAAACTATGAATTAAAATTATTAAAAATTTTAATATTTAACATCTAGCCTATCCCCAAATCAGTCTTAATACTTGTTTTTCCTTATTTCGTAGCTGTCAAAAACGTGGTCAGCTTAAAATCAAAATAATGTCAGTTGCTCTGATCGCCTTAACTATTCAAATGAGTCTTAATTAAATGCAAAAGAGTTAATTAAGCGATTCAATGATAATTTGTGAGCTTCGAGATTTTCCGTGGGCGTTAGGTAAAATATGTATTTATAAAAATCAACACATGTGCACAAATTAAAGCAGAAAAACCAAAAAGAAAACATAAATTTGCAATTCAAATGAAACAATTCGATTGATTTTTTAACATCAACAACAACAATTGATGGCTAACCCCCCATTAAATTGACCTTGTTGTTTCAACAAAAATATAGCAACGGTTGAAAAAGATTGATTTTAATGGTGCATAATTTTGAGAAGTTAATAAAATTAACATTAAATAGGATAATCTTTTTGTAATTTAACAGGATCGTTTATTATGTAGATTAAGTAAGTTTTTTTTATTTTTTTTAATGATTAAAATTAAAAAGAATACTTAAATTAACAAAAATCAACAGTATATTAAATTAAACCCAGCTCAGTTTGGAATTTTTAAAATCCTAATATTTAATTTACTCACCGATAAAAACTCTCGAATAAATTGAAAAAGCTCAACTTAAGCGTATTATGATAAAATTATTAATGATTATTTTTAAGCAGATTAACTGCACTGAATAAAAAAAATAAACCTATTATGATTAAAAATATTCCGTTTCTTTATGTAACGAATTCCAGCAAAGTGGATTTCATATGATTTTGTTATGTTTTATAATTAAACAATCAATTAAGGCATTTTAGTGCGTCAGTATTTATGCAGTAATAATGTTAATGTGTATTAAGTGGACTGTTAATAATATTAAAAGGGGACATAATTAAGCTGCGCAAAGTTCAGATTTACCGCTCATAGCTTGTAGTAAGGAGGGAAATGTTATAGACTAAAAAATTGGACGCCTTTGGCTTGAGTTTTAACAGTGAGAAATTCTAAAAGTCTTTTTAAAGATTCACTCAAGTTCCAATACAGTTTATGTATTTACAGTGTCCCACATAATGAATATCTTATCACAAATATTGCGCTCATAAATTTTAACTCGTAACAAAAAATTCTCTTACTTAACCATTGGTTAAAATTTATATGTTCTTTGTGTACAGCAAACTAAAAAAGTCATACATTTTTTATCTTCCACAGACTAATAAATGTATGCACTTAATAAGAAGATATACATACATACTTATACATTTATATATATAAATATATATTTAAGTAGGTGTAAGCCAAAATGAAATTTCAATAGCTTTCTAGCATCGAGCTATATATGTCTTCATCAAAAATGTATGTCTTTGTGCTGATTGGATTCTGTGGAATAAAAGTAAATAGATAAACTCAACATTAAATTATCTCTGCAACAAGCAATGTGCTTATATTAATGGAGGTATACGTCTTCTCTAAGCCATGTAGCTACTAGTTAATATGTTAAGAAATAATATGTACCACTACAGCAAGAAATCAATTTTGTATTTTTTTCACAATTTTTTTCTGAAGTGGAAAATATTTCAATTCGCTCAAAATTCTCAGACACTTAGTTTGTACTCAATACAATCAATATGCGTTCTTGTAAAATTCTACTGCTTCCGATGAAAAGTTCTTTCCCTCGATGACGCATACTGCGTATCCTGACTTATTCTGGCTGCTGCCACTACCAAGTCAATTACCCACTTGAAAATCGATAACAACTCTAACAAATACAAAACTCATTTCAGTTCGTTTCATTTTGATTGAGTCTCTCACATCTTGAGATATCAAATCAAAAAGAAAAATATTGAAAAATTATTATTTTTTCCCCAGCACACACCACTTTTACTTGGTTTTCTATGGAAAATCATCAACATTAATGGCATGAATGAGTGAGAAGTGGAAAGTAAAGAAGTTGCATGTTTATGTATTGCATACCTGTTTCATGTGAATCGCCCAAGCAGTTCTGGCTAACATTTAAGTCTGCGGACAGAGTAAACGCTGAAGCAGACAGGCAGGCAGGCAGACGCAGGCAGGAACTGCTTAGTAAATAAGCCGTGCAGAGTGAATGCGAGTAGGTCAGATCAGATCAGTGCGAGAAAAAGTTTGGGGTGATTACGATTTCCGTGGCCCCTTGATTTTAGTATGCAATTTTGAAGTACTCTTTGAGAAAATAAGATTCACCGAAGTATTTATCGATAAATCGTTTAATTATCGAGATATCGATTTTTCAAAAAATGTTTACTCAACGGAACCAATATATAAATTCGGCTAGATTTTTGCTAATATTGTCCGATCTGAATGATTTAGGTGTAATACAAAGGTATTTAAAATGTTTTCAATATTGAATGAAAATAATATAGTTCTGCCTTTTACAAAATGTACTTTTTCTGTAAAAGGAGCTAGAAAGACTTTTATCAAAGGTTGTTTGTTGTATTATGAAGTACATATTGATATATGTCCTAATTTTTATAAAAAAAAGTGGATCTGCCTTTTACAAATTGCACAATTATTTGTTGTTTTAATGATACCCAAATTATACCGATTGGTCATATATTAGCGTAGATATAGTCGAATTTACATTTAGACTTCTTTAAGTAAATTTTTTGAAAAATCGATATCTCGATAACTAATCGATATATCGATAAATCCTTCAGTGAAGGATTTCAGTGAGAAACATCCTTCATCTTATTTTCTCAATGAGCTCTTCAAAACTGCATATTCAGATCTTGGGGCCACGGAAATCGTAATCGTGCCAAAATTGTTTTATTTTTTTTCTTATTGCTTTCTATTTTGCATCCTCCGCTAATTGCGTTTATGAAAAATTTTTATTTTCTATACATAAATAGCACACTCTCTTCGTGCCACAACTCAAAAAATGTAATTTTCATTAAGAGCAAGAAACAATTTTTTCTTCAAGGGACTCATTAAAAAAAAAATCAAAATTATTTTTTTATTTAAAGACTAAGAAAATGTGCACAAAATTAAGATATCCGATGCATATGATCACAAATAGTCTTACACGAAAAAGTATATATGTAAACATTTTGAGTTGTGACTCTTTTGAAGAGAGTGTGCGATATGTTGTGCCACTATAGATTTGCACTGAGATTTTCAAACTAAAATTAGCGTTTTCTTCGGTGGATAGAAATGTTCCATTGGTCAATAAGATAACTCTCTAGAAATTTTATCCAAATCGGACACCGATAAAGTAAGGCTCATTGCGATTTAATCTTATTACATTGGTATAAAGGGCGAATATGAGGTGTTTCGTCATTAAACTGTGTATTAAAGTCCTGTAAACTAATTAAATAATGTTTTACTTTTAATCAAAATATGATTCAAATACCTTTACAACGTGTCATCAGTGAGAAAAATCGGATGAAAATTACCAGAGTTGTGATATTCTACTTTTCGAAAAAATTATATTTTCTTTCCTGATGTGATAAAAAAAATCGTAAAAATCCAAATTTTAAGAAATGGCAATGAATGTTGTTAAACATTTTTCTGAAACAACATTTAATACAAATGCAAAAAATTGTGTCATTAATTTGAATAACTTGGTCGTTATGGAATTTTTTATTAGAAGTGGACCCTTTTGAAAATGTCGAGTTTGAGTACTTTTACGAAAAAATTCTCAAAAATCCAAAAATGCAAAATGTTAACCAATAACAACAATAATGCTTAAAGCATAGTCTTGAGCTATTTTGTGCATAAAATTAAAAAAAGCAAAATCCTAAAAAAAAGTTATAGCTGGTAAAACTTGATTTTTTTACCAAAAATCCGAACATAAAAAAAATCACAGAAAGTTCATAAAAACTTTATATCTCATTTGAAATGACTTTAAAATTATGCTTTTTAAATATTTTTGATTTTTGTATTACAAAAATTTTAGAACTTGAGGGCTGCCAACATATAAGTCCCTGGTTTTACTGTTCAAAATATTAAAAAAAAATGCAAAACCAAGCAATTTGATTTTTTATTGTTTTATATGTTTTATATGTATTTCTTTTGTTTCTTATATGCCCAACAATTGTCCATTCGATCAATCTATCAGTTTCGCGTGCACAACTTATCTCCAACAACAACACAATCTTACTGGACGTTAACCAAATTTGTCAATACCCACCAAAAACAACCCTCACACTCACACAAACATGTGCGCGGTCGCTGCTGTTAAGGTTTGCTTCGTTCAACACGTTGTTGTTGTTGTTGAATGTTTTTGTTGTAATTGGTTTTGTATTCTAAGGATAATAAAAAAACGCAGTTTCCTTGAAAAATTACAAAAAACAACACAAAAAGAACAAATTCAGTTGCGAGAAACCTGCGCCAGCCTGGTTTCTCGCAACGACCTGATCTGATCTGATCTGACCTGCCTGCTTCCACTCTGCACACTTCGAGCAGGTTTATATGAAATCGTATGAAGCGAGTTTTCTCGCACTGGAACAAGTAAGCAAAACTGCCTGCCTGCCTGCCTGTCTGCTTCAGCGTTTACTCTGTCCGCAGACTAAGGAAACACACATGAACGACGTAGATAAGGAGGTTTCAGGGGGTTAACCCCCGTCCCCTCCTTAGCAATCCAGAATACTTTTATGTATTGAAAAAACACAGATATTCCAAATTCTTTCATTTTGCAAAAACATGAACATCAATTAAAAATTGTGTATAAGTAGTTTGGTTAAATATTAAGTTAAATATAATAAAAAATAAATATTTTACTTTATTTTTGGCTTTGCGCTGTTGCTAACGTACTAGATTTTGGAGAACGAATGCATAAATGAACAAAATTTTTCTGAACGTGGCTGTGAAATTAAAATAATAATGAGAGTTGCTGCCTTGTTCATTAAGTTATTAATTTAACGTAAAAGTGCATTTTATTGGCACAGTTGTCATTTGTACGATTTCTTGACGTTTATGGGTGGAATGCTCTAGGGGGGAGGGGGTGGGCAAAGGCGTAAAAGAATCTAGAATGAACATAAACAAAATGTAACCTATATAATGCTATTTACTCGGATTTTTGGAACTAATTTTGTACACATTATACGCACACTACACCGGTTGACACACGCTTTTACACATAAGAAAATCTAATATATTTTAAAAAAACGTGTAAAAATCTTTCATTTTTTTCAAGTAATACATTTCAGTAATTTTTTGCTTAAACAAATATTCTTAATAGTTTAATAAATCAAATAATGTGAGGCCTATATCTATAAATGAAATCGCATTAATTATTATTGAGCCCCCAGGTTTTCAATTTTTAAAATAAGAATACAAAAATTTCCTAATACTTAAAAATACTTTTTTTGTTGTAAAAATGAAAAAACAAACTAAATTTTTAGGCCATATTTTAACTTTCAAGGCCTTTAACTCTTAAACCAATTTCGAGTGGACTGAAATTTTTCAGATTTGGATTTAGGAGGTCAAAATCCGTATAATTCGAAATATTCAAAATTTGAGTTGTCGCTATTCTCGAAATGTTCCCCGCATGCTAAAGGAGATATTTTTCACCGGAAATTAGTCCTTGATCCAAAATTAGCCTACTTTATTAAATTTCCTAATTTCTTCTTTCGCTTTTGAATTAGAAACTTTGCTCTCGCCTTGATCGCTGGAACTTTCATAAAATTTAATGCTGCAGAATTGTTTGTCATTTTATTAAGTTTAGGAAAAATTAAAGACGATCTAAATTAAATCATAATTATGATAGAAAAACGAGCCGACTTTTGGGAAAACATTATTTTTTTTATAAAATGTATTTACTTTGTCTTCTACTTCTTTACAATGACTTTCAACATAAATTTGCATATCGTCAAAGTTTATATCTGATATTGAATTAAATGCCCCTTGCTATCTGTTGCTACGAAGAATGATCTTCGTCCAATAATGGATATTATTCCTTAACATTCGTCAATTTCTCGTTGAAATAACTTCGTAATTTCTTTCATTACATTCGTAGTATTTACTAAAAAATTAATTCGTAGGTTGACCATACTCAATATTCGTAGAAGGTACGAAGTTTAGTTGACTTTAAAAAATTTACAACTGAAAGCGTTCCGACTGATTTGTCAAACAATTACCTAACATAAGAAAAAGTGTGATTGCAAGGTAGCCGTAACCTACTGAAAGATGATCCATAAGCTAAAGAACCGTGTTTCAAATCCCAGCCGAACAGAAGGTTTGTTTTTCGTAACTAGGTATTAGGATCATTCGTAAATGTATTCGTACAAAATACATTTGTTTTTGCAGGAATACGAATAAAATATTCGAAATGTGTACCAAACTACGTCCATTTTACGAATTCTATTTGTTGCTGAAAATTACGAATAAAATTCGTAGAAAAAAATTTCTTAATATAAGAATACGTATTGAAAAGTGTTTGTGAAACAAGGAGAAATGAAATGGTATCGTAACTTATTAGGCCGTGTGATATTACGCGTTTTTGTCGCGACTGAGGCACCGCTACCAATTTTGTTTCGCAAACGCAGCTAAAAAATACTGAATATTAAATAAATTAATGTATTTAAAGACATACAAAATTTATTATTTATAAGCCGCTTCTGCAAAAAAAAACCGTGAGAACGGTGTCAAAAACACGCAATATGAACACGGCCTTACAGCAACGGGTACAACATACTATTTAAAAATTAATGGTTTAGCTCAGCTTTATTTATAAATTAAGCTAAGAAATGTATATTCTATTTTCTTCAAAATATATTAAATACATAATGATCATATCTGTAAGCATATAAAAAAAAAAAAAAAAGAAAAACAAGCCGTAGGTTACAAAAAATTCAAAATCGACTTTTTGACTGATTATGATACACCTTATCAAAATACATGTTTCGCAAAATTTTACACTTTTTCAACTTAAAAAGACGTTTTTATGCACAAAGTTCTCAAAGCCCTTAGTTTAAGCGCAACTTACAATTTAGAAAGCTTTCTGCTTCTCTCTTAAAATTTTTAAATTTAAAATTACGGCTTTTTTGATATAATATGAAGAGATATAAAAACTTTTCACCGCCTAGAGGGGGGCAAGCGCTTCTTTAAAGCCAACAAATATTGTTAGACAAGCCATTACAATGTTATTAGTTACCCTGCAAGAACACAACCGGTTATATTACTGGCTATGTAAACAGAAGCAATACGGAAGTTTCGGTCAGTATTTTCTTTTAGTCTCTTAAGGGCCATGTGAAAAATCTTACCAAAATATTTGTGTACGTGTGATTTTGTATCCTTTTCTTGCACATACTTTTTCAGAAGTTTAAATTGCGAAGTCATCTGACTTACACATTTTATATGCCTGTTATTCCAATCAGTTAAATAATAAATTAATTAACTGAAAATATCTGTCAAACTTGCCAGTTAAAGCAATGAGTTAAATAGTGGGTTAAATAACTTATTTATATGGCAAAAATACCAGTTGCAGCTACCAGTAAAATGACTAAGTAATTAACTATTTCTTATACCAAGTACACCAGTTATATCTACCATTTAACTTATCGCCTACTATTGTTTAACTATATGAACAGTGTTCATTGAATACATTTATTTTTTGAATTTTTATTGAAAATTGCATATTGAAAATTGGTGCATAGCTCCATTAACAAATTCACTTGGAAACTCTGTGTGTAATAGCAGCAAAAATATTCGTGATAGGCATGCTAGCAGCTCCTGCTTGTTGGGCGAGAACTATCGGATTGGCTATGGCCACGGCGGTCAAACACTTGTTGGCGGAGCATTTTGCTGCACCAAAATTTGCTGCTGAATGCCAAAGTTAGCAGTAAGCAAAGCAAGTCGTCGTAATAATTCCATTTTATTGAGCCGTAGAGGTGACTGCTGGTGTAGGTTGAGCCTGCGGTTGTGGAGCTGCAATCAATGGTATGCCAGTAGCACTCGGAGCAGCAGCTATCACCTGCGCTTGACGACCACCAGCTTGTCTATTTAACTAAAAAAGAGTTAAAATATAATTGTTTTTACAATATATAATATTTTATTTAATATATTTCACGATTAAAAGTACTTACGAGCTGTTACATGATAAAAATCTTTTATTTGAATATTTTCTAAATTGTGTGTACATCACATTTATTTTTCTCATAAGAAAAACAAGACAAAGACAAGTAGAAAACAACGAAAATCATTTGTCTCTGTTCGAATAACAGAAATCATCGATGTACAACTGAATTGCTGTCTATTTAATAATAGTTTTAATAGCTAATAGTATTTTGTACCGCCATTTTAATAACAAAATACCATGCATATGTGTTAGTGAATACTTAAAAATTTTTGTGAATGTGTTAAAGTTTCGGTTAGGAGTGTCTTGCAGGGTTAATTAAAAAACTAAACCTTTCTTCTTATTGTGCACACTCAAGTGACGTAATTCATATTTCAGTTCAATCCATCGATGATTATAGCTAAAACTATAACGTGTAAGAGACTATACTTATAATTCCAAAGCTATTCGATATCGAAAATTTGGGTTGTATATGAGGTGCAACGTACCCTTTCCCAACGCTCATTGTACAATGCCTATGTTTTTTCCGCAAGTGAAAGCAATAAGTTAACAAAGTTTTATAGCAATCGGATGAATAGTATTGCTGCGCATAAGATACGAACAAACAAACATTAATTTTTTTATAGTAGATACATTGCCAGTGGACGAAACCTGTTCTGGTTTTTTTTTTTGACAATGTTATCTCAGATTTGTGTTCTATTTCATGTATGATTGATATGATCATTGAAAATCGGCTAAGCCGCAAAAAACGATTATAAAAATATGGTAATTTTCGAGTGAAGAAACCGATCAATTTTAATAATCATAATCGTATTTATAGCATTTGTTATTGTTTAAACTGTGAGCATCCGTGTGACTGTCATATTTAATAATTTTGCAGCCCTGTGATATATGTAATTATGCGGCTGTAGACAAAGCATAAAAATTCGAGGTACAAAGAACACGTCCAATGCAGGAGTGTAACTATCGGGGGTAAGGGAGGTAGACTGCCCTCCCTACTTTTTTAAAGCAGGTCTAATTGTTATTTTTTACTAAAATTTTTAAAAATATTGATTTTTATAAACAATAATTATGAAGGCATCAAAGCCAGTCGTACCTTTTATTGCCATTTCCATAACAAAAACCAACTTCAGTCGGCTATTTCTTTTTTATTCATACCCAAAACTATCTTCAGTCGGCCAATTTACTTATAGTTGTAACTTAAACAAACTTCACTCGGCTAACTCACTTTCAGACGTACCTTAAACGAACTTCAGTCGGCCAACTAATTATAAGCCGTAGTTTAAACAAACTTCATTAGGACAACTCACTTTCAGTCTTACCTTAAACAAACTTCAGTCGGCCAACTCATTTTAAGTCGTATCAGCGTTGAATTCTTGTAAACGAATCCAGTGTTCCTGTGTGACAAAATGCAGAAAAAGTTCAGAAAGTAGTAAACATTTTGTTGAAAAAGTACGGAAATAGTAATGCATAGTAATGTAATAGAGAGCAGCGGACCAAATGGAAAAATGGACCGTTTTTAGTCCCATTGTGCAACCGTGTCCTTGACCAAAAATAAAAACCGAAAAAGATATTTTTGTTTGACCAAAAAAATATTAATAATTTTTTTTTAAGATAAAATAAGATTACTATTTTTATATCTGAGCAAAAATTTGAAAATCATAAAATTATGATTAATGCTTAAATTTTTGAATATATGTATATTATTGATAACAGTCCCTGATACAAATATCTTGCCATAAAATTGAAAATATAAGTGGAATAAAACAAGCCCAAACGAACAAAGGTTTACTCAGTTGCCACACATATTCCCTTTTTTAAAACCTAATTAGTACATTTTTGTAGAACTTTCTGAGATTGAAATTTTTAGGCAGAAATACCTAACATTTGTAATAAAAAAATTTAATGATCGAAATCGGCCAACATATTTAAAGAAATTTTCTTAGCTCAAGAACTCTGATGTAAAATCTTTAATCTCATAGACTTAACATTTTAATTTAAACACAATTATAATAAATAAATAAATAATGAATTTAAAGGATTTAGTCAAACTATTGAAAAAAGGTCTGTTTTAACTTTAAAACTCGAGATGATGGCAAAAAGACCACCATTTTTAAATCTGCATTCAAAATTCATTTATTATAAAAGCATCGCTTTATGTCATTGTTGATGTTCTAAACAAAATTTCCCAAAGTTCTAAGAAAATTGATAAGTGGATTTGAAATGCTGCATATTCGCTATCAAACCAACTCATTTCTGTGGACTTTATTATAAGTCTTATTTTATGAAAAATGTGCAAGTAAATATGAAACTCCTGACTGAATCTCTTGAAGCCGTTGAACTGAATATTTAAGATGCTATGAAATTTATTTCTTTTACCCTTAAATCATTAAAAAAAATAAATTCGTACTCTGAAGGTACGGATAACCTAATTAGTAGTGCTGTTGCATTGTTAAAATCTTTTAATGTTGATGCTGAAAAGGCATTCTCAATGCGCCATCGCCGTCGTCTTGCGCCGAAACGTTTGGCTGATAACAATGCTAACGCGGCTTATTTTTCGATGAACTGTTTTATAGCAGAAAATTTTAACTTGTATTAGATAAGATAATCTCATTGATGCGATATAAATTAAGCAATTGCTTAGAAACAATAAAGCCTCTGTATGAACTCTTTAACCCAATTCTATCTTCTACTAAATTGACCCAAAAGCGAGAATCTATAAAATTGTTACCAAAAAATTGTTAGTTGAATTCACTTCAATTGAAAGCGGAATTTGAAGTATTCTATGATCTATGCGAAGGCGTAGAAACTCTATCGGGTACAGCATATATTTCAGAATGCAATAAAAAATCTCTTCCTGCAGTAACAAAATGTAGCGTTTGCTGTGCACAGTGCCTGTTACTGTTTTAGGAAATGAGAAAACGTTCAGCAAATTAAAATTAGTTAAAAATTATTTAAGAACCACGCAAAGTGACTCACGTCTTAATGACTTATTAATACTTTCATCGGAAATGGACATAATTGATCTCATTAACTTAGATAATATTGTGCAGCAATGGGCTTCCTTGAAAAAAAAATAAGAATTCATATATAAATGTTATACTTAAAAATTAAGTTTATATATTTTATTTAAAATACTAATTTTTTTTAATTAATTTAAAAAATTAAGAGAAAAAATATTAAAGAAATTGAACGCCCTGTTTATTTTTTAACACTTATAAACTATGAACTTTTAAAACAAAAACGAAAATAAATTTTTAAATGCTGATTCGATAATGTTGAAATACTTTGATTTTATATTCTTTGATAGAGGGAACGATATGAAAACTGCCTTTAAGGGATCTTCTTCACTTGAAAAATATCGAAAGATTGAAAAGTTTTTCTATATGTGGGTTTAAGATATCAGGATTTTTTAAAACGGTACCAAAGATTAGCGATAAAGTCCGTTTGAGCTGAAACTGTTTTGCATTATATTTATTATTGTAAAATCTCCAAGAGTATTACCTACAATCATCTATTAAAACCTAAATCTCGAATTTTAAGAGCGTTAGAAATGTAAGAAAATGGGGTAATTTTTCAATTTTTGTTTTGAAAATGGCGCCAAAAACAGGTATGAGGTTTAGTTTTCTTATTATACGTCATCTTATAGTTTCAAGTAGTATCGTTTAGATGAACTAAAAATTTTTCAGCTACCTGTTGTAAGAGCTGAGAAATCGTTGCCACCTTTTTGGATTCGAAAAATGATGTCTAAATTGCGAAAAGCTTGAGAGAGCAGATAAAAGGCCAAACCAAAAAAAAAAAAAAAATTCAAAACCTTCTTAATTATATGTATTTTGATGTACACAAGTTTTTTTCAACATTAAAAAAGTTTTTAATGATTTATGTTGTTTATAAATTTTTAAATCTTTACCTTAAGATTTTTTTTATATTGTTCGAATGGATGAGTAACTTTATGTAATTCAACTAGTATGTTGTATTTAAAAATAAGTCGGGACTTAAGGGTATCCAATCGGCCGAAATACATTGATACCCCCCCAATCAAAATGGCCTCGGTACGCCCCTGGCCAAGTGCTACTTTTATTTACGCGTGTTTGTGTATTTGCGTTTGCATGCAAAACAACAACAAAGCCAAATACGCTTTCCTAAATTATCGTACAAATAATATACCGTACAAATAACAGACCAGCGTATTCAAACTGTGAATCGCCTTAATGTATTTAACAAGAACTGTTTTGTGTGTGTAATAGAATTAAGCACTTGTCGAATTTTGCACATCTGCTAGTAGTTTTTCGGTGGCAAAAACTGCATCGTGTTTGCTTCTCCTACGGAGCAACGAAATAGTCCAGATAGTCATATCTAAAAACTTTCCCTTCCGAGATGCTGGGCGTCCTTTTTGATAAGTTGGTCAGCAATGATGTGGAAATAATTTTTCTTAATTTTAACTGGTCTAAGCTTCTTCCAAGTTTGCAATGAAACTGGACC
Source organism: Dichetophora obliterata (assembly GCA_963920525.1). Classification (NCBI taxonomy): domain Eukaryota; kingdom Metazoa; phylum Arthropoda; class Insecta; order Diptera; family Sciomyzidae; genus Dichetophora; species Dichetophora obliterata. The sequence continues at coordinate 193,535,009 of OY986435.1, forward strand.
GTCATATCGATACAATGAGTAAGCAAAGAAATGTACCATTTTTTGCCTCTGATGGAAATTCTATATAGGCTTATATTTTGATCCGACCGATCGACTCCTCCCATGTTGGAGTTGTAATTACTTATAAGATGTGGCTGCTCTAATTGGATGTTCTTTTTTTCTTTTTGCGAATAGCGCTTAACCATATCATTTACAGAAATCCCCGCATAATTCGAAAGAAGGCAAACAACATTGTTATCGTGCCATTTCGTAGCGATTATATTTTTATTAGCAATTTTTGCATAATCATAGCTTCCTCGCTTGCTTCTTTATAATCTTTTGAGTTAATCCAAGAAATTCCTTTCAATCGATTTTCCTTTACTGTACCAGTTGCATATAAGTTCAATTCTGATGGCTTTTCAATCAAAGAGATTGATGTAAAAAAATTATCAAAAAAGAGCTGGAACCTTCGGTTTGGAAATTTTTACTCAATGTTTCCGCATATTCTAAGACCACTCCGGTTCAACTCCAAATGCTGCATAGGCTTCGCTTATATTTGTTGACGATCCTTGGTACGGTTCAAACCAAAAAATGTAGTCCATTCGGGTGATATCAACCCACAACTTATATCCTTTGAACGTATTGCTTGCAGCCGTCAAAAATATGGTACCATTACCTCGTCAACTGAATACATTTCTTCGATCGGAGAGTTATCCATTAATTTTTCATTTATAAGTCCAAACAAAGGTCTTTCTTTTGCGAGTTTGTCAGCGCTGTCCAAATCTTAATTGTTGCACACGTGGAAATTAGCAAAAATTAATTCAAACCTATCTTATTATTGCTATAGATTATTGCTTCCGAAACCAATGCATTGCGAACATTGCGCTCCCAGAACTTTCAACGTCTTAGTACATTGATATATCCGCTAAGCATCAAAACACCAATAAATGCCATAATCTCTTGATTTACTTTGTTTCCATCCCGGTTTTTCTTGTGAATACGTATTGCTTTCCTTCAAAATTAGTTTTATTACTTAGTCATACAAAAACTTCAATAAAAGCGGAAACCGATACTCAGCAGTCCGAACATTTTCAGGAAATTCAGGAAAATATGTTACTGCCAGAGTCAAATCCCCTTTGAGCCAATTGTATTAATTTGGCCGTTTCACGCACTGATTATCCTGATGACAACCTCTTTTGTAATAAGCTTAGGGGAAAGTTATCGTCTGAATAATCGGATGAAATATTTCCGTTGTTGATGTCAACTCTGAATGTTATTTCTGCTTTAGCCCTTTATTAAGTACTGGATAAATTGTCCATCAATACCGCGTCTTCGGCCCCAGAATCTTGAAACTTGGAAAAATCAAAACCACGGCTACCTCCCATACAAGGTGAGGTTACCAAAAGGTAAAATCTCTTTAAATCTCACAAAAATTTAATCTAGTGACTTCAAATTTTGCACTTATGAAATTTGAAAAAGTAGAACAAAATCACTTGTACTTGTATGGGAACAAAGTGAGTTTACTAAAACGGTAAAATCTCTTTCCATTTCGCAAAAATTAATCTAATGATTAAAAATTTTGCACATAAGCTTAAACAGTTAATATGTACAATACTTTAAGTATGTAATTTGGAAAAATCGAATGAAAACCACTGCTATCTCCTTTACAAAACCTCCTTTAGTGGTTACTAAAACGGTAAAATCTCTTTGAATCTCAAAAAAATTAATTTAGTGACTTAAAATTTTGCACTTATGAAACTTTTAAACGTCGAATAAAAATCACGTATACCTCCCATAAAAAGTGAGTTTACCAAGACGGTAGAATCTGTTTCCATTCCGCAAAAATTAACCTTATGACTTCAAATTTTAACTATCCGCTTGATGTTTGAAATTTAAAAAAAACAAAACTTAAAATACAAAATTACGTAACATAATAGTAAAAACCTTTTTAAATTCCAAAAAATTAATGGTTGAACTTGATGTTGTACGCAAAAGCTTTAATAAAAAAACAGGGCTGTGTCAAAAGTTAAATACAATATTTGGATAAAAACTGCGAACATGAAAAGTGAAATAATCAAAATAATACAACGTTCAAGTCTTCAACAAATCTAAAGTACGGCAGTGGGGCTGTTTTAACTCCTTTTGTATTCAGTCGAAGATGATTCCTTACTAGTTTTCGTACAAAATTACATAGCTCGTTTTAGTATTTGGTAATTTTTTTTTTAACTAGCTTGTTCTAGACGAAATACTGTGCGACAGTCTCATTTGCTTTCGAATGATCATACATGTTATCGAATTTGTTTCATATTTAAAAAATACAAAATTGTATGACAAAACAGAAATTGATATTGGTAAACGAACCACTCCTTCTATTTTGGTGAGAGCATCTAATTTCGGGACGCTTCGGCAATTCGGAGATCTTGGGATTTGAAAAAAAAAACAATCCCGGGATCCCGGGACTAGTCGTAGTTATGCTTTGTTTTACAACACAAAACATTGCAGAAGATTATAAAAAACTAAAAAACACAGTTTCGATTAAACGTTTGAATGGTATTTATTGTTTATTTTTGAAAAGACAAAGATCAATTCTTTAAAAAATAAAAATTAATAAAATTAGATCATTCAGAAGGTTTATAAAATTATTTAAAAACAATAGAATAGTGTAATAACACTGTAGGTAAATTTTCAACTTTTGAAAATACACATAAACCCCAGAGACACGTAAACTTAATTTTACGTTAAGCAATTTCGCTTTTTCTTCCATTTGGACCAAATTTGAATGTTGAATGTAAAAACTTTAAAAAAATCTACAATTTTTTTGCTCAAATTAGTGTTTTTATGTCTTAAGTAGACGAAATTCGGAGCTCGTCAAAACTTTTAGTCTCCAAAAATAAGGATACTATAGCTAAAAATAGGTCTTAAAAATGACTAAATTTCAGTCGCAAATATCTCGAGATTTTGATCTGATTTAGAAAAACTGAGTATGTCACTAAATTCTACGAGATAAAAATAAGTTTACGTATCTCGGTATTTTCGTTTGTCTTTTTGACGCCCCCTACAGTGTAATTTTAGTATTTTTTTTAGTTTTTTTTTAAATTTTTTAAGGTCAAATTTTAGTTTTTTTAAGTTAAAATTTCTTAAGTTAAGTTAAGCTTTTTAGGAATTTTGTACTATCGTTCTAGAAGGTTTTATATTTTTTATATTTTATCTTTTGTACAGCTAGTTAAAAAACATTTTTATTTTAGTATTATTTAAATCACACTTCAGTATTTCTAAAAGTTCAAGAAAATTTTTTATTTTAAAATTTACTAAAATCACATTCAGGTTTTTCTCAGGTAGTATCATTAAATTTTTTACATGTTCATAAAATTTTTTAAAAAAGAATAAAATTGAATAGAAACACAACTTTAGTATGTCTTAGAATTTTGTGATATTTTGTACAGATTGTTTAAGGAAGTTTTGTTTTTTTAATTTTTAAGGTCACATTTCGAAGGAAGTTAAAAAAGATTTTTATTTTTGTATTATTAAAATCGCATTCCATTATTTTTTAGGAAGTATCATGTGCTCAACACATTGTTAACACTGATAGTTTTAGAAAGGTTTTATTTCAACAATTTTTAAAATCACATAAATTTTTTTCCATTGAGTTTTTGTTGGAATATTTTGGATTTTTTTTTGCAGTGGAGGCAATCCCATGATCACGAAAATGTCGGGATTTTAGGCCTTGCCATCCCGGGACTGTCGGGACTTAAAAATTCCAGGATTCTGGGATTGGATACCCTAATTTTGGTCCATCTTTTGTATGGACTCAGTTTACTGTGCAGCGTATCGAAAAAGCGATATTAAGAATCTCGATGCGTCGCTATTGCATAGCTAATAAACATGGTATTTTAAAAAATTACTGCGGTTTTTACAACTGCATACCTCTGTTTAGCAAATTGTACTGTTGCCACTAATAAATTCATATATTTTCAAGCATTTTAATTATAATGCATTTCATTTAACATTCATCCATCTCCGCACAGCAGCCACACAATTCATTAGCGGCATTTGTTGCTTTCTTTTGTCGCTGCCAATTTGTTTGTCACCAGCTTGTCAGCAGATATGCAGGAAACTAAAAAGGGGTTAGAGGGGGATACTCATACATATTTGATTGTATATTGCAAGCAACTTTCAAATGCCATGCAATCGTTTATAACGCCCCAGCTCAACATAGACCATCATCATGGTTGTTGGTTGGCCTTGACGGCAAAGTCAGCTATTTTCTTCAACCGATATGCATAATTTATGTATTAATTCGATGGGCATCCACATTCATGTTATATTAACTCGTACGTTGAACAATTGCCAACAGCTGCATAATTTATTGACTCTGAATTGATTTTCGATGAGCTTCGTTTGCATTTGATTTTGAAAATATTTTAGCTTTTAATTAAACGTGTTGCATTTTTTTTTTTTATTTTGTTTCATTTCATTGTTGTTTCTTGAATGCGTAAAATTAGTATAAAATTTCCTTAATTAATTAAAGCTGTTAAGTTTGCATGAATTTCTTTTTAAATGATATTTTAATGACACTGAAAGTGATGAGAAAACAAGATTTTGATGGAGTTATATTAATAATATTAGTATTTAAAACATGTCTCTTAATGACATAAAATGTTAGGTCAGTGAAATGACTCTTTCTTGTGGCATTATGATGTTATTAATAGGTTTGATTAGACTGAAAAAAAATTAAGTAAAGCATATAATGAAGAGAAACTTGAGCCGCCTTTATGCTGAGTTACAGTTATCAGTTTATTTAAATAAAAAATCAGTTGAAAAAAAAATATAGTAGGAGGTTGCTTTCGAATGAGTATTTAGCATTTTAATTCAACACGGTTCTTAAAAAAACATGAAGGGTTATTGTGGTTTAAAGGAAATTGCTGACCAGCGTCGTATTTTTTCCTCCAGTAATGGTTGACAGCTACAAATAACAGACATAAATTCACCTCAAGTTAACCCTCCAGTACATAATTGTATTATTACAAGAGGCTTCATCTTTAAGATAAATTGTATTACTTTGTTTAGGTTTTCCTCCTACGTTCCATGATCTTCCATTAGTTTCCATTTTTCTCATTTTGCTTTCCACTTTTTTTTAAGGGTTCCTTTTTAAAACCAATTTATTGATTTTAGCGCCATTCGAAGAATACAAAGGTTACCAAAGCATTCATCAAATCCTTCTTTTTTTTTGAGTCACAAAAAATTTTCAAATTTACTGTTACAATTGCATTCTCAGTAAAAAACGGCTTCACTGTACACAAACAGTGTTCGCAGTGCCTTAAAGGCTTCCTTCCTATTTTAATAGTTTGAAGAAAATAAATGCCAATTTAATAAAAAATTTCACTATATAAATATCACACAAATGTTTTAAACTGTGAGCAAGCGCGGATGCAGGGGGCTTAGGTGGTTCAAACCACCACCCTCCCGAGATTCTCAGAGAACCTGTATTTAAATGTATGCTAAGGGTACCAAAAAGAAAAACATTGATGTTCTTATAATTTATTTCAATTATTCACCCCCCTATGCTGCAAACGTTCAACCCTCTATTACTAACGCTAATCGGAGTAACGTCATTACTAACCTTGGCTTAATCCACGTTTCCTATATTTTATTATTCTACTAAACATAAAATTCGTCCAGTTTAATTAGTATTTAATTTTAATAAAAATAATCAAAATAACGTTAATTAGAGAACTAAAAATAAAATATCATAATTGTTTGGATAATTTCACATTCCGAGGTCAAATTACACTGGTCAACAATTTAGCAACTTTTTCGTGCCACACGAACTTTGATAGCTAATACTGTTTTAGCTATATTCTCACGTTATGAAACTGAATTTCCTTTTTTTTATTTGGCCTCAGATTTTTTGTGATTTTGGACTTTGTGTTTTTACGACTTTGATCCTGTTTTTATGCTCTGGAATCCAAACAACTTTACGCAAAGCAAAAAAAAAAAGCACCATCCTATAGAACATTAAACAAGTTTTTTAGTGAGGTATTTTTTATTTTTCTGCCGTATTTAGTCTGTCAGATTTTCAGGTTCAAAATAAAATCTAGGATTTTTTTGTTAAAAATTTTGACTTTAACAAGTATTTTTTTTTATATTTAGAGCCATATTTTAAAAAAAATTAGTTTTATCGTATTTCGTATTTAATTACCTTAATATTGATACCAAAAACATAAACATTATCCGAGAGGAACAATTAAAATAAAATAAAATAAAATAAGCGAACTAGCCATATAGTCATATGAAGCATTAAGCACTCTTAGTAATCCACTTGTATCTAAATGAAATTCAATGTAAAAATTTTAATAAATGTTATTATAAACTCACCCTCCAACATTTTCTAGCAAAATTAGCTCCTGGTTGGTCCCTTTTGATTGTTCAGCAGTAATCTGCCAACAAAAATTGGCTCCATTTGCCCTGGTAACGCTTTTCTATCTTCAAAATATCTTGGTGAAACCTTTCTCCGTGCTCATCGCTCACAGACCCCAAGTTTTCAGGAAAAAAAAATCGATGTGTGAGTGTTAAAAATAAATCTTTAGTGACATGTTGCAGCTTGATAAGCCAACAACAGCTCGCTAACTATTTCTCTGTAACTGTCACTCTTATAGTTACCCAAAAAATTTGCAACAACATGCTTAAAAGAACTTCATGCCGGTTTTTCTAAATCAAAAAAATCTAAAGCAGTTCACCGTGTAAAACAGTGTTGCTGAGTGGTAAAAAATGAGAAAATGTAAGGTATGAGAATGTCATTTAGGTGCAAGTGGATTACTAAGAGTGCTTAATGCTTCATATGACTATATGGCTAGTTCGCTTATTTTATTTTATTTTAATTGTTTCTCTCAGATAAAATTTATCGTAATTAAGGAAATTAAATATGCAAAACGATAAATTTAAAATTTTTTTTAAATATGGCTCTAAATGTAAAAAAAAAATACTTGTAAAAGTCAAAATTTTTAACAAAAAAATCCTAAATTTTATTTTGAACCTGAAAATCTGACAGACTAAATATGGCAGAAAAATAAAAAATACCTCACTAAAAAGCTTGTTTAATTTTCTATAAGATGTTGCTTTTTTTTTGCTTTGCGTTCAGTTGTTTGTATTCCAGAGCATAAAAACAGGATCAAAGTCGTAAAAACACAAAATCCAAAATCACAAAAAATCTGAGGCCAAATAAAAAAAAAAATTCAGTTTCATAACGTGAGAATACAGCTTAAACAGTATTAGCTATCAAAGCTCGTGTGGCATAACCACTGTTGACCAGTGTTATTTGTCAATTATATTATTTTTTTTAAATGAAATTTTTTTTAAATAATTACCTCTAATTATTCGTTATAATTGAAACATTAGCCTCTCATGGCACAGCAACGCAAGCATCGTAGATAAGCCGCTAGCACATAGAATAAATGTCGATTATGCAAAACTTAGTCACATAGTCAAAATAAAACAATCAAAGGAATTCTTGGTCAAAGAATTATACAATTTCACATTTGTTTTGCCAAATCGTCAAATGTATAGAAGAATAAGCTGAAATCAAAATTAAATAGAACTTCTATGTTTATCTATCTAGAGATGCATTTCTGTTTTTATCTGAGCATTGCCATGTTGTGCATAATCAGAAACACAGTGCATCCCATTAAACACTTTTCTATGTTACACTTGTTAAGCCATGGCTAGTTTGACCATTAGAAAAGTAATTGAATGATGCAAAAATTGCATATTATGACAAAAACCCTGTTCCCATGTTCAAATCTTTTGCCAAATGATCTTATTTAAAACCTTTTTATTTTACTTGAGAAAGAAATCACACGTTTATAGTACGTAATATAACACCCGAAATTCTTGTTCCTCCATTACTAAAGTGGTTGTCATGGTCTTTTTGAAATAAGTAATTTTTAAAATTTGGTTTTAAGAAAAGTACCAAATTTTGTTTTAAAATAAAGCAAAATATATAGAAAGAGATTACATTTAATATAATGTTCGCACCATTAACCTATCAATTATTTTTTTTCCATATTTCATAACTTATGGGTGTAATCCACCCTGCATTAGCAACGGAGGTTTTAAGCTGTTTCTATTGCTAATGCACTGAATTCTGTTACTGTTGCGGTTTATGTTTTTTGCGTTATCGCGCCTTTAGCTGTAAACAGTCATACATACAACAGTAACCTTAAGTCACAAAAATACCGCATTTTTCGGATCAAATATATCCAAACACTGCACAGTGAGCTTTAATACTTGCGGGAATCACAAACTAAATTTGGCAATTACGCACTCATGTGAAATCCTAAATATTAGAAATTGCATTGCAACCGTCAACGGATCAATAAACTTTTATTTATTTTTTAAAAAATTTTATTCTTGCAATTGCAATTTTGCAATTTGTGTCAAAACAAACACGTCTATTGAAGTTATGGATTAAGAAACTCGATTCGCTCAAACTATTTTAAAATGCATTTCCATACATAATCCGGAAAAATTGGACAAAAGCAATACAAAATCCGATGGCGTACAAACTGACGTACTACTTTCGTCAATTTGCAAACCGCAATTTATTCTTACAGTGAAGATACTGGAACCAATTTTCAGCTCGACGATAAAGCTGAGCCTGTTGCTAAAAAAACCCGATTGTGATTTGAACATCTTCGTCAATTATAGGCGAAATTTCACATCGCGATCATAGGCGAAATTTCACGAAATCTTTATCAGGGCCACGAAAATAGCTGAAGCATTCAATGTGAAACTGGAAGCTCATAGTCGTACTCGACAGCAGCTGAACCGCGATAGTTACGAAAGCGATACGGAATCGTAATTTCGTCAACCAACTTTACTGTAGAAAATTCAAAACATTCAAATGAACATAGCTCAATGCAGAGAAAAGTCGTAAAACGATGAAAGCTTTTAAAAATCAATGGCCGGAAGATGTTGTGGGAGAATTCGTAGTTGACTTTGCGATGTGGTAATGGTGAGAGTATAATACAAGAAAGTCTTTTATGTTCGCCCTCAATACTTACACCTTACATTTTCTCCGCATTAGTACAGACACTGTTGAAAGATACCAAAAGAAACACGAGCAAAATTATTTACTGATTCTCTCAACCATGGGCATAGTGAGAGTAGGGTAGGGGGCCATTTCCTTCGCTAAACTTAAGGAAAATTAATTTTTTTGCATTAAAGTAAGAAATTCAAAACAGTTTTTGCTATAATTAAAAAACTTATTGAAGGCTTTAATATTTATTAAATCTTAATTTGTTTTTTATTACAAACTTAGGGCAGGCAAATTCATTATTTAGTAAATTGTTTATATTGAATATTAAATGATTAAATAGTATTTTGAAATCTGAGCTGCACAATTCGATAGTCGACTTTTCAGCAACACAAACGTTCGTTGTTATAACAAGCGAAACCAAATAAATTCTTCAAGTTAAACATGTTTTTTTTTGGTTTATGATTGCTTGTATAAATGGATCTATAAGAAAGTTTTTTGGTGATAAGTTAGTTTTACATTTCTGCAAATTTTAAGGTCTTTGCTTTTTTTTCAAATCAATTTGCTCTACAATCAAAAAAAGAATATTGAGTAACATATTGAGTAACAATGAGAGCAGAATGGAAGAGGAAGATTAATTACTTGCAACCGCTTCCAGCCATTTCATTGCACAAGAATCTATCTACATTTGCTTCTGCTAGCACATGCAATAGTGACAGTTTCTGCGAAAACGACTTGGGCAATGGGTTGGCTGACGTGCCTTAATGAGTGCATCTCAGAAATTTCAAATGGTCAAATGCCCTTGGGTTCCTGCTCAATTCTACGATTTTAAGAAGGACGTGAATAGATTTAAACTAAAATTTTGTCACAATTGGTTACAAACCTTGCGCCATGGTTAATATTTTAAAACAAATAAAAGAAGCGCTTTCCTTGTACTGTCTTTTTTTTCCATTTAAAATATTCAAGCTGTTTTAGGATTTTTCGTTATATAGCCTTTCACCAAATATTAAAATGTGCATGAGTATTGTAAAAGCCACTCTTCCAGTCAGCGGCACATAGGATCAGCAAAGCAGCTTATGCATTCATGACCAACCTGCTTATTGATGTCTGGTCACAAGAAATTACTGGATCGAAAGGTTTTCTTCGGTAATTTCGGTTATAGTTTTTTGTGAATTTCATGACTTACCGGTTCGTGCACAAAATCAATCATCCAATCGTCCAGTTGACTAAATACTTTTTCGCGCAAAAATAAAAATGGGCTTACTAATTATCCAGCAACTTTATCTTTTGAATATGGGAAGGTGTCAATATTCATACCATTTCTCGACTCATTAAAATCATCCTTACAACAGCGTTATTATGCCTTTAGAACGTATACAGAAATTTTGGTGCAAGAGAAAAAAGAGAAACTTAATTTTAAAACTGTTTTGCTGAAGATTCGTGCCAATGCAAACTGATTTCCGCTTTTGTTATATCGTGTTTAATTTAATATTGTTTCGAGTTTTATTTTATATTGTTCTCAATAAAGCCAATATTTAAAAAAATGAGTTTAAAACAAGAACTTTCAGTTCCCCCCCCTGAATAATCAAGGCTACGCCCATGCTCTCAACAACTGCAACAACCAATTCTACCCATCAATACATCGGCTCTTACAAATTTGTGCAACACTTCCGATTGCAGTGGATTCAAGCGAGCGCTCATTTTCCTTTCTAAGCAGATCAAAAACTTAGACAACTGCGAAGCAAAATAAGTGAAGACTGATTAAACGGGTTGGGGTTGTTGAACGATCATCGTAACGTGGAAGAATGCATTTAACGCATTTGTATTTGCTTAAAAAACAAATACTTATTCTTTTCCATCCCTAGCAACTACCCAGTGTGGTAAATGGACACATGAAGTTACCAGTTATTTCTTAAATGCAATTCAGCTGCTAGGCCTCCAAAGTCTGTTTACAATTCTCAATTACAATTGTTCGGACATGGCCGTAAAAACACTGATGACATCTTCCTTACACAGTAAGTGACGATATGAGTAGGTATGCACAATATATAGGAGAGAACAAAAAATAACGCACAAAACTGGAGAGAACACAAATAAATTGGACGAAAATCCTCTCGACGCAAAACCACAACGAAAATGAAGAAGACACCGAAAAGAAGCAAACAATGGCTAATGACGCCTCAAATTATTTTTACAATAATTTTTACACTTTGATGAACGAATTTATGAAAATAAGTTATTTTATACATAAAACTTTGTTCTGGTTTAAACGTAAAGATTAATAATTTTCAAACAAACAATTCACTGCAAAACTTCCTGTTATAGACAAATAAAATCAAACTGTTGTAAAAACAATAAAATTAAAATAATGTGAACACAAGCAACAACGCTTACAGTTCTGCTTTACAATGTCATCGCCGACAAATTTTTACTAGCGGGCAAGTACGAGTGCGAAAAGGTGAAAATATAAGCAAAACATTAATGTAACAGTACTCAAATCAGAAGTGTATTTGAAATGAAATTTGCTCGCATATATTGTGTTGTTCTTGGTACACACAAAGTACTTATATACATATGTATGTTAATGTATAAGCAGAAGATTATGCGCTATCGATAGATTGTTGATGTGCGCTTGCTTGATTATTGTTACAAGTTTATAATTCTACAAGAAAAAATGTATACATTTATGAAATTCAACGTCTTAAGGGAGGTTTTAGGCAAACATATTTTAACAAATGTTTTCTAAAAAAGAATATAATATGAACAAAAAAGTTCATTTGCATGTAAATTTTACATCAGTTAAAATAAAAACTATTTTTTTTAACATATATTGTTTATATATAAAGATGGCGCTAAAAAATTGGTGTGTTGGTGGGTCAAATCATAGATCGGCTCCAGGTCGTCTGAAAAAAATGCACGCGAAAGTAGTCCCTTGAATACACATCATTTACCAAAATGGAATGGAAATATGGAAAATTAAGAAAATTATGAATCCTGAAAAAGAAAATAAAAAATTTACGTTATTTTTGTACCATATAAACTAGACAAATTTTTCAATAACGCTAATTTTGGTAAATGGGGCTTAGAAATATATTATAAATAATTTAAAAAAAAAATATGAAAATCAGTCGATTAGTTTGCAGGAGTGTGGCTTGTTTTGAAAAAGTATGTTTCGAGAAAAAGGCATTTAAAGTTACTCTGTTTAGTTAAAGTTACTCTGACGAACCGGGTTAAAAATTTTTTACATATTCTTGAATAGTAGTTATACAAGAATAATCAATTTAAAACAATTACATTTTTAAAAAATTGTTTGCCTAAAAGCTCCCTTAAAGCATTATCTATAAACATATATAATTTTTCCTTTATCCCATAATTTCAGCTTTTCTTTTTGTTTGAGTATACAGAACAAATAACTGCGGCTGTGAGTGTAGAGAGCAAATAAATGTGGTACAGCAGAAATACTTTGTGTATTTTTAACAGACATTAAGAAGTTTCCAGACCAGAAAATCAGTTTTAAAACTAATGCAAACAGTGTTGCCGCTACGATTTTAAAAAGGAATCAAGGAAAAGGTCAAAAAAGTATACAAAAGTATTTACTTTTGAAAAAAAGTATCCACGTATCAAAATCCAAAAACCAATAATATATACATTTTTAAACACAGAAAATACTAATTTATTTTTTTTAAGCAATTAACTCCAATTTTTTAAGCAGCCATAACAATTTTATTTAATTTGAAGACTAACAAATAACTTTATTAAAATATAATACGGGGCAGGGATTAAAGTCCCTACACCTTTCCAACGGTAGTTCAAACTTTAGATTCGGCTAAGAAGTGTTTCAGATATAAGTTTTAGTAAAAATCGGTTTTCGACCTTTTTGCCGATTTTTGTCAACTTTGTGCACTCTGTAACTGCGCCACAAATCGCGTAAAACTTTCTTATTCCAAATCAAGTTTTTTATGTTCGTCAGAGATGCTCCATGCAAAATTTCACTCAAATCGGAGATGTTTATTCCGTAAGGCCGATAAGTTCAAAATAGAATTGCTGTTTTTTTTTTCTCTTATATAGTTTTTTTAATTTCTAACTCAACGCGACACGTGTTAATAAAGTCCATTTTTCAAACTTATTTTTTATATATTTTTAATATAGGACTAAAATAAAATGGTGCTCAAGAAAAACAAACGATTTTTTTCTGCACAAATAACGACTAATATATAACGTACAAAAATATTTTAAAACTACCCCCAGAAATATTTTCCTGGATCCGCCCCTGGATCATAGTATGAGCACGTACATTATATTCGAATTGATATTTTCCTCGACAATAACAATAACAATCCTTTTAACTGTCTGCTTTCCTTAAAAAATTGTTTGTTTAACGGGCTTCCTAAATTTATTCAACAAACTCTGTATGCAATAGTGATGCTTTTTTGTTAACGGGGAAACATAACAATGGAAATGTAAATTGGATTTTCTAGACATGTAAATGTACAACAATAAAATCTCAATTTTATAAACATGGGAATGTATTTAGATTATGGTTTCACGCAAACATGTAAAATTACAAATAAAAAATGGAGAATAGTTTATTAAATTATATTTTAAAATTATTGAAAACAAAAATAAAAATAAAATTTTGGAATAATAGAGGTAAAAGCAAGTATGATGTTGTTATAGTCGGATAGACGGCCTCGATTTTTTAGTGGTAGCGCTATTGAATGTAACTCTGTCATTCTTTTCATATTTTTAATAAAAAAACTTCAAAACACATTAATTTACAACTAAAAGTTGTGGTTAGCGGTGAGTGGTGGGTGTAGAAAAGTTTTTTGGAGATGATGGCTTGTTCACTTGATTTGACTGAGGTACAAAAATAACACTTGCCTTAGATTTAATATCACATGTTTCTACAGCTTTCTGACACACTCAAGAAAATCCTAAACTTAAGCTACGCTTGATTGCTCCCTTCTTTCCGTCTGTGATACCAAAACGCACAGTAATCTGGTCCGTCGGATAAAGTTTTATAAAATTTCGCGCAATTTCCTTAAACTTTTATATTAGTTTAAAAAAAAGTGGATGGAAAAATGCCTAATTGAAAAAAAAATCTAACAAAATGCAAACACTTAAAACCAGTTAAGGATGCTTTTAAAAAAAATACTTAGCCCAGATAAAAATAGTAGACCCAGATAAAATTTCAGAAATTCTTCATACTTCCTACCATAATTTTGTCAATACTTTTGATAAGAATATGAATTATGTATACACTTTTGTGTAAAACCCATTTTTCACCTTGCAGCTTATGGTTGTTTAAAGAAATTCAAGAGACTTCAAACAAAGATATGAACTGTTGTTATACACATGAATCTACCTACCTATGAAATCTACCTATGGAAATATGGAAAATTAAGAAAATTATGAATCGTGAAAAAGAAAATAAAAAATTTACGTTATTTTTGTACCATATAACCTAGAAAAATTTTTCAATAACGCTAATTTTGGTAAATGGGATTTAGAGATACATTATAAATAATTTAAATTTCTTGAATAGCAGTTAAACAACAATAATCAATTTAAAACAATTACATTTTTAAAAAATTGTTTGCCTAAAGGCTCCCTTAAGGTATTATTTATAAATTTATATAATTTTTCCTTTATCCCATAATTTCAGCTTTTCTTTTTGTTTGAGTAAACAGAATAAATAACCTAATATCGGGTTTTGTAAAACAAACCACGATATTGCGGGAATATTTTAATTGTATTAAAAATAAAGGACATTGTATTTAGAATCATCACTTTTGTATCTTTTTCTCCGTCTGTTGCAAATAGAAATTATGAAGATAATCTAGATGATAATAATGGAGAAAATGATTGCGTAAAAATTTACTGTTTTTTTTTTTAAAATTTAATAACACCTAATTCTGTTTATTGCTAAAACAACGTAAATCAGCTGCAGTTTTTCTGAATTTCGTTTTTTCATTCTGCATACATTTTTGATGTTTTGCTACATTTCTTATTGCGTAATCTAAGCACATATGTACTATGTAAGCACAAGAAATGTTCTTGAAAATGTTTTTATATCACACATTATTTATTGATTCCTGAAAAATTCAATTTGCGTTAGTTATGTTGGTTCTGAAAGAACCCTTTTAAATATAATTTTAAACAATGATTAGTTTATTTATTTCTGCGCCAAAAGAAAATGAAAATATAGGCTCTGACTTTTTGCGTTACTTTTTACACAGACTGGATCTTGTTAGCTAGTTTCGACAATCCATAGCTTGTAAAAATTTGTCTTTGGTGACATTGTAATGCAGAACTGTAAGCGGGATGTGACAAAATCTTGTTAGTGTTAATAATATCTTTAGGTCTTTTCATTGTTCAAACAACAGTTTAGTTTTATTCGTCTAGGAATTTTTAACTGTATTTGTAGTATTATAAATATTTATGTTTGATCCGGAATAAAGTTTTTATATAAAACTAGCTGATATACCCGGTGTTTCTCGAGAGTCACTTATATAAACATTTTAACATACACTTCTCGATTAAATGTTTTTTAAAATCGGGAATTTTGAAAAACATGTTGAATTTTATTTGAATTTGATTGGAACATTAATCCAAAAAAGTTTAGGAAAATTTTTGTTGTTGGTGGTTCCATCTCTTGCGGTGAGCTAATTAAATTCAAAGGGGTACGAAAAACACATTTTAAAAATTAAAAAGAATTTTTATATTTACTTAATCTTAAAGCAAGCACAATAACCTTTTCAATAAAATAAAAATTATGGTGGGACTCAATGCGTCCTTGAGATATGGACATTTTAACGTCTCAACAAAGATTAATATTAAAAAACATATTGAACTTTTTAACAAAAAAAATTTTAATGAAATATATTAAAAACAGCGGAGTTATTGGCATTAAAAGTAAAAACTTTGATTTTCATATAATTTTTTTTCTCATTATTAGCTATCAATGTTTTATGAAAATTCGTTGTGCTAAAAAAGATTGTATCTACTAAAATTTCTATTAGCTGAGTTTTTTCATTGGAGATCAGGATTATATAATCGCATTTGCAAGCAAATCAAAAACAACAAAAAGTCCAGCAAGTGAGCTAGACATTTAAATTAATACAATTCTATGTTTTTAAGTGTTAATGACGCTAGATGCCGCTGCGACTGAAAAAACTGGCAGTACTGCATTATTAGAATATTTACACCAAACGGACACACCAAATTGTTAAAATATCGTTAACAGGTTAATAAATAATTAATTTTTAAATTTGTATGGGAGGTACCAGGCCCCTTTGTCCAATCCCGCCCATATTTGCAGTAAAGCTCAGAACGCGTACATTAAACTGACGTACCAAATTTTGTTCAAATAGCTATAAGAGGAGCAGAAATAATGGATTTTAAATTCGTAATTTGTATGGGAGGTACCACGTTCATTTGTCCAATTGCGTCCATATTTGTAGTTGAACTTAGAAACTATACACTAAACCCTTCATATTAAATTGTATTCCGATACCAACAACAGTAGGAGAAATAGTGGATTTTGAATTTGTAATTTGTATGGGAGGTACCACGCCCCTTTGTCCAATCCCGCCCATATTTGAAGTAAAGCTTGGAACGCATACATTAAACGGATGTACCAAATTTTGTTCAAATACCTATAATAGGAGCAGAAATATCGGATTTTTAATCTGCGATTTGTATGGGAGGTACCACGCCCCTTTGTCGAATTAAGTTTTTTTTTTATATAAACCATCTACTAAAAATTTCGAATTGAATAAAAAAAAAATCAGCCTAATCGGTTCAGCCGTTCGCCCGTGATGGCATTTCATAGATGGACCGTTTTATTTTTATATATATAGATAACTAACTGTTATTAACAGAGCGAGTTTAAATGCTTCTTGCTTGTTTTCCCAGCATTTTGCTTATTCAGGGTGTTTGTGCTTATTTCGGCTTATTTTGCTTATAAGTACTTATTTTCAACATTTTCGCTTTACTTTACCAGTCCAATATTTTTTTTATTTTTTTTTTTTTTTTTTTGCAAACAGGCAACTCTGTTTTACATAATTTTTTGGTATAGCGGCAACTCCTTTTCATGTACAAAATTAAACATATCCAAACATCAAAAGCGAAATATTTTGAACACCTCCTTATTATCGTTTAAGTATTAGCTGCCGTTAATTATTTGGCAACTTATAAAAAATAATTGTGCTAAAAAGCAGTCACAAGCAGTATTTAGATACAAAATTTTTGCGAATTGGAAATTGAATAGTGCGTGCGACTACTCTAAAATGAAAAAAGTATGCCGAAAGTGAAAAAACCAAATAAAGAATTTATCACCCGTATAAATCGACTGCATCCGGGCATTTTTAGCAGCGATGACTCTGTTTTGTTTTGTGTGTTTTGCAATACGCAACTGTCGACAAAAAAGCTTAATAATGTCGAGCAACACCCGAATTCCCAAAAAGCATAAGACCGTGGCGTCAGAACGTGAGGCAAGTACTCAAAGCAAACACCACTTTCCCAGTATCAGGAAAAGTCGAGTTCTATGTTTCCTATGGATCTTTGTGCTGCATTTTTGGAAGCAAATATTTATTTTAAAAAAGTGAGTAAAGGCCAAAAAAATATACTACTAGCTTTGCCATTAATTTCTTGTAAGGTGACCCACTCAAGTGAACAATTCAGTGACGAAAATTCTGATGCAATCTGCGTGGCGAAAGAACTGTTTCAATCCAACAGTTTAAAATCTGAGCTCGCATTCATTAAATGCCAGTTTTCCTTAATCGTTCGTTCAATTGAAAAACTGGAAACCCAAGTACTTGGGTTTAATGAAAGTATTGGCATTGTAAAGAAAACACGCAAGACTTGGGCCTCCTTGGATCGCGTAGAGTTTTTCCTAAAATAAAAATATACTTCAGAGTAACAAAGGATATCCCATAATTTTAGATATATACAAAGTTATTCATAAAGGTATTGATTCAGGAAATAAGTTTCTTGATTTATATTCATCGAAAGAACTTGTTCTTTTTAAATACTGTCCGGTAGCATCGTCGGATGCTGAGCGATCATTTTCGAAATTTACGCAATTGCTAAATCAAAAGCGCCGTTCATTTATTTTTAAAATAAATTTAAGCAGCACCTAATAATATATTCCATACAATGACTGTACTGTCGTCCTAAGAAAGAATGTCATATTTCCATTTCAGTAGTTTTGAGATATTCAGCTTTTACTGTTTTTTACACTAGAAGTGGTAGATGTGACCATTTAACTTAACGTTTTTCAGTCATTTGCAGTTGAAACTGGGAATTCTTAACTTAACACAAAAACAGAAACTCATTCACTTTCCCAATCTGCCCCTATCTCAATCTTGGAATTGTGGCGTTTGGGACGGCTTTCTTTCTTAGGACGGCAGTATACTGAACTGATTTTTTGATATATTTTATGTTAGTGTTTACATTAAAATATACCTGAATTGAATTGAATTTATGTTTTAGAGTGTTTATTCTCTGTTTTTTATATTAAAAAAGGAATATGATTATAAACTTTTTTTGTTTAAAAATATTTGTTTTAATTAAAGAGTTTTTAGTGCTTATTATTGTGCTGTTTCGTCATTTTTTAGCGCTTATTTGCTGTGCTGAAAACGACTTTTTTTCGTGCTGTTTCGGTCTGCTCTGGTTATTAAACATTAATTTCGAAATGCTAAAAAAAAGTAATAAATTCGCCCGTTACATTGTAAAAATGTTTGGGAAAAAATGTGACGTTACTTGCTTTTTGACGTAGAGAGCATTTTCGTAAAATTACTTTTCTTCTATCCTATAAGCAGGCCCGAAGAGAGCCATTTACGGACCCGAGCAGTAACATCATACAGGCCCTCCTGAAAATGTTTCCAACACAGAAAAGTCATGCACCATGACAAGTAAAATATATCCTATTGTCGTTTTTGTTTGTATTAATTGTCTCTACCTAACGAAAATTTTTTTGTGTGACTCTTGATTACTTAAAATTAACTGATGATTTGCATTATTATGACAATTTTTTTTTTTAGTTTTTTGTAGTTATTGTAAAAATTCGAATTTTGAAAGTTCTTAAAATGTTTTTTCTTTTATTTTAAAATGTTTAATTTTTGGTGAAATTATCGAAAAAAATTTGAAAGTTGAAGTCTCAATTTGGCACTTATACGTTTGAGGCATGGTATAAGGATAAAGGTAGCTGCAGCGCTGACTGTGCTTTGAACTGCTTCTCAGAGGCTAACAAAGGCCACACAAAGCAGAAACCAGTTATTGCTGCCAAGCATTCACAAGTTCACTGAAAGGAAGTATCACCTGTTGGAAGCAGAAATGGTTCAGTGATGAAAGAAATGATGAAATGATATTTGCCATCACAGCGTACTGCTGTTGCGGTTCCTGCTTGCAGTTCATATTTTTGTTATTTAATTTGCAATGCAGTTTGGCATTAATCAGTTTTAAAATAAATTTGACCTAAAGCATTTTCTACTATTTTTTATTAAAACAACAGGGAAGTTTTACATTTTAACTTTATTTTCATTTTGCTTATTCTAGCTTTCATATTTTGTATGAGCTGTCAACTTCGTTTTGACATTTATGGCAGTATGCTCTCAGCTCTACCTGCCTTCTTATTCCATGCTTTGAGAGAAGTTTTTTGTATTTACATCTAATAAAAATGTTTTTTTGGCATTAGAAAATTTGCACATGTTTTTTATATTGAAGAGAATTTAAGCAAAAATAAAAAAGATATAAGGATTTTTTTTATCAGTATCAAATTAACACTAACTTAATTTTAAGGTTAAATTCTTATTGATTATATTCATAAATTTTTTAATTAATTTCAAAGGACTTTAAACAAATTTTTTACAATAGAATTATTCAAAGATTTTTCTAAAAACTCCAACCAGAATATAATTGGATATCTTCAAAAAAGTTTGGGAAAAAAACCTACTTGTATTAATTCGAAATTAAATTAATGTTGATATTTTTGTAGCATACTTTAATATAAAAAAAAATTAACCTCTGAATAAACGAAAAGTGGATTTGTATCAAATTTATTTGATTTTTCGACAATTTCCCAGCAAATCACACAATTTTCAATTTGAACAATTCAATTTTTCAAGTATCTCAAAGTTACGATTAACTGGAGTTGCATTTTTTTAACATATCCGATTTTTTTTATTTAATTTTCGATCTGATAGTTTCTGGAATGTTCTCATATTTACTCGCAATATTATATACCCAGCGAAAATTGAGGCTTTACAGAGTTTGAACAGTGCAAACTTTTGATTTTTAAGTATTTTTTGTTTATTTCATAAAAAAAAATCGGTTTTATAGATTCATATCAAACCTTGTACACATCTTGAGAACATTAATAAGTACTTATAAAAGTACTTTTTTTAATATTATATTTTTGCGTAATAATACCTCTTTAATCTGGCCTCAGTAGCGTTGACAGCAATTCATTCACATGGTTCATCTGAGTACAAAAAACGAAAATGATTCTTAAATCATATAAGTCAATACTTATCAAAGTCGCTTAAGTCCATCGGTCCAAATTTTTGCTCATCAGACAGAGGTTTAAAAAAGAAATATTATTGAAAAATGAAAATTATCGTTACTGTCCTTTGTTTGGTAAAAAAAGAAGAAGAAAAAGTTAACGTTTTTACAAAATTGCATAAGTCCCAATGAGCGTAGAAATAAAAATGCCTTATTCCTTTTTGCCAATCATTTGGCTTTATTTTTTTGGTAAGATCTAAAAAATACTAAGTTCATCAGATTTTTCGTAGTTATTTTGTGATAAATGGTACGAATTAAAAATGTTTTCATAAAAAAATGGTCAGGAAATTATATAGAAGTGCAATAAATCTAAGAAAATTCAATTTAATTGATAAATTTCAATTATAAACTCAAGCACACAAGAACGTTATTGAATTTTTTGTTGTTGAAGTACTGAAAAATAGTTTTGGAGACTTTTAGGGGAATAGACCAGACTTTAAATTGTATAAGGATGCTTTATCAAGTCACTGCGATTGTGTTTGCCAATTTTCTAACTGGATACATAGTAATCTCTTGAGAAAACGGCGTTTAAGGTTTTGGAAGCGCTAAGAGCGCTCGAATAGCAACTGGGTATTTCTATAAGTAAATCGAAAAAGAGCTTCCTACTTTGTTTTCAAAATAAAATACATAAAAATCAATGTATCATAAATGCATAAAAATCAAAAATCGGTTTCTGCAACTCGATGTTTAAAATTTATTTCGTTCAAATATTGCCTACGACTAGCTCTTAAATGGTCCATTCTGTGGGTCTAATTTGCGGCAATCCATAAAAGATGCCCAAATCTACTGGGTTTTCACGAACACTCTCTGCTACTGTAGCAATATTCTCAAAATTACGGGATCTATGTACTCTGGTTGAATGACGAATGTCCAATAGTGAAAAATTGGTTCTAAATTTGGTGATGGTGTTACGAATAGCTCAGTTGGGCACTCATAACGACCAAAATGATTTTGAAGAACTCTATAACATTCTCTAACTGATGACTGATTTTGGAAGTAAGTTTCCTCAATTAATAAACGTTGTTCAGGAGTAAGTCTATTCATGATTGAGTCTTATTGAATACTGAACACAAGCGTCATGTGAACAAGCCATTTGACACATACTAACAGCTATCAAAACAACCCAATTGAAAAAGATACCTCGTATTTGATCACCCTTTACTAACGACTGAAAGCACTCATACATAGCGATGGGATTCTACCCGGATTCTACCCGGATTAATGAATTTGAAATGCAGTATCTAGCATCACTGGTTGTCAATCAGCTGAAACGTCATTTCAAATAAGTCATTTGCTTTCATGTGTTCAACACCACGTGCGTTGTTAAAAATAAAAAAGCGGATTAATTAGAATTAAAACTTTACTAAACTGAATTAACATTGTGGAGAAGGTATGTTATTATTAGTGAAGCTAATATTGATGAAGTGCAACAATAAACTTATGTATATCGCTTTTAAGTATAGCCATGGGAAGACCTAAAAATGAAAAAATATGGAAGCATTTTGCAACAAGTGCAGGCAACACCAAATCAGTTATTTGCAGATATTGTGACACGGTTTATAAACTGGCAAATGTTAATAAAATGGCAAAACATTTAATTAATTGCGTCAAATGTCCAGTTATGGTGAAAAGAGACGTTGATAAAATGAATCTAGGTGAACAGACAACGACTTCATTGGAAAATTCGACTCAGTTAAGTGATGCTCTAAGTTCATCGAATTCTGTCCAAGCATCAAAATCATGCCCAAAAATGTCTGATGAGCATAAAGAATATCTTCATGAGAAACTGGCCAAGGCTATTATTGTATCTGGTGCTCCATTTGCAATGGTGGAACATCCTCTGTGGATAGAGTTGTTTGAAGAATTGCAATCTTGTTATAAGTTGCCAAACAGAAAGGCTATTTCCAGTAAGTATTTAAACAAACTGTATAATGAAGAGTCAAATAATATTACTACGCAACTAAAGTCAGCAAAATATTTGCATCTGTAGTGTGACGGGTTGAGCAACATTCGTAGTGAAGGAGTAATTAATTTTCTAATTTCTAAGCCAGAGATTGTTTTTGTTCGCAGTTTGGCAACGGAAAGTAAAAATCACACTTCTGCTTATCTCGCTGAAGAAATTATGAATGTTATGAAGGAATACGGCGAAGAAAAGTTCGTTTTTTTGACTGGTGATAATGCCAGAAATATGCAAGGTGCACTTAAGGAAGTTCAATTGAATTTAAATTGTGTAGCACATTGCCTCAATTTAATAAGCGATGATTTCTTAAAATGCTCTACGTTAAAGAGCTGTTTTTTATTAGTTATTGAGATAATAAAAACAATAAAATACAATAAAGTTCTTTCGTCAATATTTTCAAAAATCTGCAAAGAGAAAGGATCAGGAGAGCAATTAAAGCTACCTGTTAAGACGAGATGGGGCAGCTACGTAACATCTTTAAATAGCTTGATAAACAGTAAAGTTTCGCTTCAAGCTTTGGCTGTTCACGAAAAAGTGAACCTAAAAGCTACAACAAAATCATCATTACTATGTGAAGACTTTTGGAATATGTTGAACTTCAATTTAAAACTATTTCAACCGATGGCACAATGAATAACTACTTTTGAATCCAACCAATATAGTATTCATCGTGTATATTTTGCTTTCAACGACATTCAAAATAAGCTACGAGATGCATTTTTAGCAATATCTGCAATTGATGATAATGACAAAAAGGAATTATTGTCTGCCTTTGATAAAAGGATGAAAATGTCTGTTAAACCTATACATTTGGCAGCTAGTTTCCTTGACCCCAATAGTCAAGGGCACGACTTAACTTCATCCGATTATCTAATCGCGATGCAGTTTATTTATGATATGGGTACCAATTTCAATGTAAATGTAATGGTGGACCTAGCAAACTATAAAGCTAGAGAGGATTTGTGGGCTACAAGTTTTGTGTGGAGGTGCATACAAGAAATATCTTCTTGTACATGGTGGAAAAAGATTTGCGCGACCACAGAATTGAGCAGGATAGCGGTTCGTATCTTGACTGCTCCATGTACTTCAGCAGCCACTGAACGCTCATTCAGCACTCAAAGTTTCATCCACTCAAAAATACGAAACAGGTTAACTGCAGATAATACCGGAAAAGTATGTTTTATATCACATAATTGGAATCTCCGGAATAAAAACATACGGCAAAAGGGTACTTCCCAAAACGTTTTACCGGCTGAGGATGAAATCATCAATTCTGCAAATTTATTTGAAGAAGCACCTTCCACTTCCACTGGTATCACCCATTCTACACATCACTCTTCTTTTAATTATTTTCAGAGTGAAACTTATAATGACAGTGACAGTGATTTCGATTAATGTAAAGTAATATTGCAACAATAAATGTGTATATATAATATAGTTATTATCTTAAGTTGTTACTTTTCTTCGGCTCAGTAAGTATTTTTATTACTATTTATAAAATTTATTATAAAACACACTAAATTATGCATCGCAAAGTGTTTGTTCACCAAATTTTCTACAACATAGTTTATACCCACCTTTTAGGTAAATACCTGGGTATTTACCCATTTTTACCCAATTTACCCATTTTACCGGGTATTTACCATCTTCCCATCTCTACTCATACAGTGTTGCAAGTAGTATCCATGCAAGTCAAAAATGTATCCAAAATTATCCTGATTTGAAAAAAGGTATCAACGTATTAAATTCAAAAGGTCCTAAGCCACGATCATAATTAAGTTTCAAAGCAAGTTTCATTATAATTTTTGATATCGTGCATGTAAGGCCAAGTAAGAAAAATGAAAAATTATATTTTTCTTGATAACAAAAACCACTTTTCTGTCTCTCAACAACAAATCAGCGTTTTGTTACTTAACTTACCCGCCACTCCGGGCCACCTTAAAGCTCCGGGCCCGGGGTTAAACACCTCGTTAGTGCCCCTTCCCCTCTCGGTGGCCCTGCCTATAAGCCAAACCAAAACAGACGAGGCGATAAACACTTGACTAAAGTCAGCACTAGTTACCCATACTTACGGACTTAGCCCAAAATGAAACGAGTTGCTCAAATCGTCTAAAATAGCTTATCAGTTGCAAACCGAGTGTTATTTGCATTTTTAATTTGTGCATTTTTGAATTTTGTGAATTTTTGTGAAAGGTGAGTTAAATAGTTGTGAAATTTAAACAAATTGAAATTGCAATTGATGATAAAATAATAACGCACTCTACACAGCTGTTATTGATGAGTTGCTACGCTAACGGCCTGACAAAAATAGACTAGTCTTTACGTAAGGAGTTAAGACCAAAGGAGTCGGCCTTTGAAGTATAGTGGATAGTGCACTAGACTATCATCCCAGAGGTCCCTGGTTCGAATCCGGGTTCGTGCATAGTTCTTTTCACTTTCTTTGTTCTTTCCTAAATTTAAAGAATATGGATATACTAAAAATCCACAACTTAGTTGTGGAAAATGTGGAATTAAAGGACAGGAACAACTAAGAGCTGGATATGCTTTCCGAGGTTAAGGCATAACACTAGCCTCGATTAAAAGCAATTTAAATTGTCTTTCACGGTTGGTTTCAAACAATTCCTCTAAATAATCTATCACTTTCCTTTCAGGTCAAAAATCAAACCTTGTTTGTATAAGGTGAATGCCTTGGATCTTTGATCTTTTTTTTTAAAAAAAAATAAAGACGAAAATGTTCGCTTAAATTAAATTTAATGTTTCTGTCCAAAAAAAGCAAACGTCAACTCATGAAAACTGAACGAAACGGTTTGACAAAACGTTTTTTCCATAAGAACCGAATTTTTAGTCTTAACTCGTTAACAACAGCTGTTCAAAGTTTACGACATTTTTTTCTCTTGTAGTCCACAAATGGTTTTTTTTTCATAGCTAACAAAGTTGTAATTGCACATTAGTTTATAACTAAAAGACACTCTGTTCGCAATTGATACACTGTTTCAGATGAGTTGAGAAAATCGTTTTATTTTGTGTTAAATGTCAAACAGACGAAACGAGAGCATACATTTGGCAAGTTGCAATTGTCTCGTTTAGTCTATTTTGGTCAAGCCTCGTTCACAGCATTGTCAAATGTCAAACAATTGTTTATTTGAATATATTGAAAGCCAACCAGCTTTCTTTGGCTTTACGTTTAGTTTTTGACATTAGCGTATGTCAGCATATGGCTATTATAGTCAGGCCTTTAACTGTTTAGTTCTTACGGAATAATACATCTTGTCAAACTGTTTCGTTAAGTTACGTTTGCTCATTTTTGGTAACAACATTCAAATGCATTTGACCGAACAATTCCGTTTGTACTCGTTACGGAGCAACTCTTTTTTTTTGTCTGGCCTTATCTTGTGCGTCATTTTTTGTTCACTTTTATCTTGTGCATATCTAATCCTATAGTCGCTTACTGTGTAAGATAGATCTCATCAGTATTTTAGTGGCCATGTCCGAACAAATGTTATTGAGATTTGTAAAAAGGCTTTGGAGGCCTCACAACTACATTCTATTTAAGAAATAAGTGGTTACGCCATGTGTCCAATTACCACTGGGTAGTTTAAACTTGTCAACTAGTCCATAACTAGTTAAAAAGTAGTCCCATGTGGATAGCTGAGAACATTTTATTTATTTATAAGTAAAATGTTTGATGCTGAAAAAAACTATATCTACACGCTCAGAAATCTTGGAATTAGTTTTAATCCAATCGTTGGATGTTTATCATTTCTTTATACATGTGGCTTCATAGAGCAGTTGGTAGAGCCAAAAACTTATAACCTAAACGTACTGGGTTCGAATCCCACATGTTTCGTTAATTTTTTTTTTTTTGTCAAAAATATTTTAATACAAGCATGTATTAAAATTAAGTCCCATGAGAGAATAAAAATCAATTGTAATATATGTAGTGTATTACATTTTAATACAGTTTCTGTGTCGTCATATATACAATACAGGATGTATTAGAATTTAGTCCAAGATTTTTGAGCGTGTAAGAAGCTCACAATTAAAATCATGTAAAAACTAAAAAAATAGATCACAATTAATTATCTAATTTACTTACTATGGTAGAGTCAAATCAAATAAGGAGTCTTTAATTAATGAATATTAATTAAAGAATCTGAAAATAATTGATTGAGAATTGATCGATTTCGGTCAAGGTCAGCGCCATTGTGCTTTTGGCCAGCTCTAAGTTAAACACAGAATCGTCGAACTCCAATGAAAATCGAAAAAATAAGAAAAATCTAGAAAAGATGGCAACCCTGGTAGAGTTAAAGACTTGTTGTAAAAATAACTACTGCTTTAATGTCATATGATTAAATGGTCGATGAGAACATTAAAATTCTTACGAATTTGTTCGAATAAGTATCAAATCATATAAAATTTAAACAGTGGGTTGGAAACAGCTTAATCACTCAAGACTACTGAAAAGCGAGGCTTAGCAGCCTACGAAGCAGTTCTGTCTTGTCTGCTGTGTGATTGACTCTATACAGAGTTTTTGCCTTCTTCAAACTTACTTGATCTAAGAAGCTTACAATAAAAAATATGTAAAAATTCAAAGAATAGAATCCCTGTTATACCCCTGCGTAAGGGGTATATTAACACAATAAAAAACATGTAAAAATTCAAAGAATAGAATCCCTTTTATACCCCTGCGTAAGGGGTATATTAACTTTGTCTCTTCGTTTGTAACTCTGATAAGGAGGCGTGGCAGGAATAGAAAAGTATATATATTCTTGATAAGCATCATCTGAGTAGATTTAGCCATGTTCGTCTGTCTGTCTGTGATCACGATAAATTATATAGATCACAATATAAAAAAAATTATATATAATAAATAAACATTAATAAAATTATTAACTATATGGCTTTTTAGTAATTTTTTTATTACCTATAGAATAAGCTCTCATATTTACTTATATTAATAACCCGTTTTCATCATAAACATAGCTGAAAATTTATTTTATTATATTTCATATTATTCTACTCATAAAAAAATGTATTGCTGTAATTATCCCAGCGGTTGAGATCTCGACCAGCTATTTTCTAGAAAATCAAGGTTATAAAAAAAGTCCAAAAATTAGCGTATGCCATGAAAATTTAATTAAGAAATTAAAACATTTATGTGGCCTTGTACAAAATGGTTTAAGGGTAAAAAACATTCGTAACGTTTAAATATTATGGGGTAAAATTTGATTACCATTAACTTTTGAAAAAGTAATTTTTGCATCCAAAAGTCGTCAAAAACTAAATCATTTCCAGTAACATAGTATCAAACATAGTAGTAATAAAATTTTGCAGTTTTCCCATTTTTCTACAGATTTTGCTGGAGAGATAAAGCTGCGTTCCTTTCGCTTTAATATAATTGCGATAACAAATTTTCTCAAAAGAATTGCAAGAAAAACCACTCGTAGAGGGCACTACCGCTGCAGTCAAAATTAAATTCAAACAAGCAATCATGATACAATAACTATTAGGTGTCATGAGATCGTGTGTCGTTTAAAACTGTTGTGAACTGTTATGGAAGCGATACCTTAGTGAAGGAAGTTTTTATATGAAAGTAAATTATATAATTTAATTTTTATTATTATGCAATTATCTAAATAATTTAAGTGCAATTGTTGGCTCCGCTGAATGCGTCCAATGTGTGTGACACACGCGGTTTGTTTTGTTTTCTTTTGTTTAACATTCGATGGTCGCAGCTCGTAGCTGTCATGGTAGCTGTCATGGCTACCTAATAGTCATTGTAGCAAACAAACAAATAATTCAAAAAATGAAATGACAGCTCATAAAAATATACAGGTACGGCACCTGTGTTTCAAATTTTTTAACGGTTGTATCACAATTTTATATGGATAGCAAAAATAATCCTATTTGTTATAGGATTATTATTTTTGTTTTGTTTTGCATGTAAAAAAAATAATCTGGACTATTTTGAAGCGAGTGGAATGCAGCTAATTTTATGCTTAATAAGCATCAGCTTAATTATGTACTTTAATTGAAAATGCTTTCTATTGAATATCAAGTTAGTTTAAAGAAGGCAACAACAACTCTGTGTAGAAAAACTATATAGTTTTTGCTCTACAAATTGTGTTGTAGTTTTCCCATTTCCATTTCAATTGTGTTGTAGTTTTCCCAACTAACAAAGAAAAGCTTGTTAAACTTTTCATTTTCATTTTATAGAAAATACTTAATTAAGTAATTTATAAAAATTTCTGCCAGAAAATTTTTTTAATTTGTTTGTTTTTGCTAAACAAAAATTTTTGTAGATTTCGATTTTTTTTATCAATTTCGACGAATCAGAGCTCGTTAGAAAGTTATTTGAAGGCTTAATATGATAACGTGTGTACTTCATTAAAAATAATTTAATTATGATAATTTTTAATTGTTTTTGAAAAAAAAATTACCCATGTAAATGGTACGGTCCAACTTTGGGGGCTGGGCGCCTCGCCTTCCTGTTATCCGATTCTTAAATTTTTTGCAGAACATGTTTTTATACCTAAAGGAACATTCCTAGGGGAAATCACGGTTCATATCTCAAAAAACAATTTCTCCATACAGCTAAGAAACACCCTACTGTACAAATAGGTGAACTTTAAATTCCAGAAATCGCGCGAGTTAAAATAACATTATTTAAGATAAGGTTGAACAAGAACTTATTTTAAATATTTTTCTCGGACGTACAGGGTTGTTTGCAGGACTTTTTGGTCAAACAGTAGCTGTACGGAGGCCGTTTTGAAATATTATCGGATGCATAACTTCATAGGGAAATAAATATTCCAACAACTATCTTCAATACAAAACAAATTCTTTTGCGCAACACACAAATGACGATACTATCACCATCGCGGAGTGAAGCTTACTCTTGTTGCGCATTTGTTTGCTGTTGAATAAAAGTTTTGCAAAATTTGGTAGCATACGACTCGCGTACAGCGGCTGTACAATTTGATTTCGGCCTTGTACGGCCGTTGTTCGACCAAACTTTTGGCCTTTAATCTTTTTGGAATGTTTTAAGACCCTTGTACAGCCGTTCGGCCCATATTTGACCGTTATTCGCTCGCTAGTATTTTTACTAGGGTGAAAGTTTTAACAAATGCTTAAATTTGAAATTCCTTGGATGGTTTTTTAAACCTTTTAAATTAATTTCTCCGTTACATGCTGGATTAAAAAGCTGATTTAATTTAAAATGCCCTAGCATTGTTTTTACAACTTTTGTTAAACATATCTAGAGCTAAATATGTTTATAAAAATTCTAAATTCATATTTATGAGTTTCAGCAAAAATAGCCTTGAAGATTTGTAGCATTTTCTCAAATTTAATCTATGCACATAATAATTCATTTTGGAGTGAATATTATTTTTTTCGTATTTATGCAAAAAAATTTGTAAGCCTACGAGTGGTATTCATAAACAGCGCACATGCAGGGTTTCTAACTTTTTGTGTTTTTTTTCCTTGCATAAACAAATCTTAAGGATCAAGCTTTTGTTTCTTTCGTAGGCGTTTTTTCGTTTACTGTTTTCCTGATTTAATTTAAAGCAGCCACAACTGCTGAGAAGGTGGGGCAGTGGTTTGCTTGTGTGAGAGCGCATTATTTGTATAAGCAGTGAAATCAAGTCATAGTGGGGAAAAACCTGAAAAAAAATTTTAAATTTCTCTTAAGTAAGTGAAGAGATTTAGAGACAGAAAAAAAATTTAAACGTAAAACGTATGTTTTTGCACGTTACCTAAGTCTAAACGTTATATCTAAATTTATGTACTCTCATATACATATATATTTCTTCTTTTTAAGTGTTCAACATGCAATTGTGTTGGTTGCTGTTGCCGTCTTGTGTACATGTCATTATTTATGCACACTTAAGTCACATTTTTAACATATTTAAGCTTCAATATTTTGTGAAAAATGTTCTGAAACATTGCAAATTTTATTAGGGAATTTTCTCAAGATACTTCTGATGATATTTATTAAATTTTCCTTTATATCTTGTCCATTCTTGGCATCTCTTATGATTGCATTTATAAAATATGTTGTTAACTTGTATTTCATGTTCTTGTTTGTGCTTTATTAAGAAAGTCTTTTAATAAGTTTTACTGTTTATTTCACAAATAAGTCATCTTCAACGTTAATAATTCATTTATTTCTTTGATTTCAGAGTGTCTCGTGCAACCAGAATTAGGTATGTATTTATGTATTTATGTTCCGTGTGCAGGTGGTGTTGCTGTAAATATAATTTTAATTATTCGCCAAGCAATTCATTAAAATTCAGTATATCAAATATTTAATAGCAATTTTTTTTATAATGTTGAACTTTGGAAAGCTTAGATCAAAGGAACAAGAAAAAAAATATCTTTGAAAGCTTGTACAAGACTTTAATCAAATACATACATTTGTCACACAGCACAAGCCAAGGTCGTTTAAATTTGTTTTAAATGGAAACATCAAAATAATATTTACGAGAGTAAATGAGATTATAATTTGCTTGATAGAAAACTGGATTTTAAATTGATGCTACCTTTTGTGTTTTGAATTCTTGCTTTTATCAACACTTTTTTCCGAAAGTTTCAATTATTTGATAGACACATTTCCCAGATTTCCACATTTTCAGGGCTAATAACAGATTCATAATAATGATCTCTTTAAATCTACACTTAACTGCTCGTTAAGATTAGATAGGATTAATCAATGTAATAATGTATGATGGTATTTTAAGCAGGAATTTAAATACCAAAAATCAGTAGATCAAAGGTGGTATCTCTTATACAATAACAAAATTATAAATGTATGATTTTTATCACATAAAGAAGCTAAGATCCCTAAATTAAGAAGGGGTCGAAATATTACCATAAAGCAACGGTGGGCAAATATGGCTTTCTGTTTAGCAGTGCAACTCTTTAGGCGCTTAAGCGTTGGATAAGTATTGAAAGCAATTTTTTTGTCATGTTCTCTTCAGTTCACACAAATTTCGTTCACCACTAATTAGAAGCAAATTGTCTACATATTCTGAAATTAGAGCTCAATGTTTTACGAATTTAAATGTAGATTACTTTATTTACTCTTTCTTTGCTAAAGGTTCTCTTCAATTATGTTGTACCTTTTCTAATATAATTTAACCAACACATGTAAAACGTAATTCAGAGGGGTTCGGGACAACCCCAATAGCTGTACAACACGGCTGGACGAACTGCGTGTTTGACCGAAACAGCGTGCTGTCTTGCTATTCAGTGTTGAATAAACCAAATGTTTCTGCGGATGAATTCTTAAATGAAGATGCGTTCATTTATTAAACTCAGAGAGTTTAATAAATATATCCATGAAAAAGAAAAGTGGATTAAATGAACAAATGGTGTGGTTTTAATGGATAGGTTTTATTTTCGTATAATTGATTTATACTTGGATATAATAATAATAATTATGGATAATAATATACACCAAAGAATGTTTTCATAGGTAATTTACCTTATCACGTTGCGAGTTGAAAATCTGAAATTTGAAAGACAATCAAGCGATACTGAAATCGTAACGATTTATCGTCTGAGCCTCTCAGTAAAAAATTTACTAGATACTAGATAAAAATATACTAGATACACTGTTCACACTCGTCAAATTTATATTTTTATATATTTACATAACACAAAATATTTACTTTAAATTACAATTTCAATTTATTGCTTAAATAAAAAATATTTTCTTTTGCATGCCGCAAGTTAAAAAAAAATTTAACAAGATGATAAATAAAACAAAAACAGATGAATAATAAATTAAAAACTTAAAATTAAAAAAATTAATGAATGAATGAATGAATGGATGGATAAATTTAAAATTATAAAAATAAAATGCAACAAATTTTGAGAAATATAAAGAAAAAAGAAAAAATTTCTTAGAATAATAACTTAAAAAGAATACTTGAAATTGCTTGGAACTTATTTAAAAGAATAATACATAAAACTAACAAAATTAACAATTTATGAAAAAGAAGAAAAAAAAAATCATATAGAGTTAAGAGAAATATGAAAAGATTAAGGTTTTTTGGTTGGAGACGACTTTAATTCTATTTGGTAGAGAATTCCACAGTCTTATTGCACTGACGAAAAACAGCCTGATATAATTTTTGTAAAAGTAGCTAGGGATCAATAGGTTCATGATTCTACTTGACCTGCAGAACTAAAGTTTTTCATACAAGTAATGTGGGCAACGCGAGTATATTATTTTATGCAAAAATATACAATTTCTTGCTTCGAGTTAGTGAAATAAAAAACAACCGAGTAGCCTAGAACGAAAGAAGGATACGTGATAAAACCTCTTGAGTCCATAGACCTAACGGGCAGCGTTATTAAGAGCAACCAACAACTTGTGGGATGAGCGTGAATCTAGATTGCTATATACTACTTCTCAGTAAATGATGATAGGCATCAGCAGTTGTATCATCAGCAGTTGTCATTCTCAGGCCTTAATAACAACTCTCAGTTCAACGTTATTGAGTAGAATTTAGGGTAAATCATATTTTAAGAAGGGTGTTTTAGAAATCGATAAAATGTATGATTTTAGGGAGTTTAGTTTGAATTTATTAGCTTTAGACCATTTAGCTACAGTATCTAAATTTTCAATTATTCAGATTCAAATTTGTCATCAAACTATTTAAAAAATGAAAAATACTTGAAAATTGACTACAATTCAATGAACGTGAACACTTATCAAAATATTTTTAAAATTGCTTGATGGCTTGTTCAAGTTGTGATATATGCGCATGAACATAAACAAAAGGTTGGATTTTCTACAATAATGGCTAAATTCAAATAGCAAAAATTACTGAAGTTTTATATTTTTATTTAAATATTGTTTTTTTGTAAAGTTCTTTGTTTTTGTAGTAAAAATGCTTTTTTCTGAGAATCTTGCGTTTTGTGCATTAATGGACTTAGGTACCATAATGTGATAACCATCTTGAATTAAAAAAAAGATACATACGGTATTGAAAAGAAACACTTTAACGAATACAAAAAGAAAAATACAAAAAAGAAGAAAAATACAAAACTTTTTTGTAAAGAAAAATACAAAAAAGTTTTTTGCATACTATAAATTAAAAATCTTATTAATTATCTTAATGATTTATAAATAGTAATTTATTCTTATAATTTTTTTCTTTTAATTTTAGTTATTAATTTTTATTTATGTCAATTATTAATAATATTTGAACTTTGTGCCAATTAAGTTCATGAAGCAGCAGGTTGCAACAGCAAGTTTTTCACAAAACACACCAGCAAGCAGATTATACAGCTGTCTAAAGAAAGATTGATCGCTACATCAACTCTTCAGTGATCTTCTATTGTTTATGCATTCATCTTAAAAAATGAGTTGTAACATAAATTGCTCCAGAAAATTTCTAAATTAACAATATCAGGCCAATTTTAGACATCATAAAAAATGTACTTTCTATTTATAATATTAATACTTATCTATTGTTTTTTTGTTGCATATTACTATTTCAACGATAAAATTTTGAAATTACTGTTTTATTTATGATCATTGCAAAAAATACTGAATACATGGCTTTTCAAAACACATTTTCTATATTTCTCGTGGGAGTTACACTTTAATTAGGAATTTAAAAGAATATTTAAAAAAAAAAATAAATTCACCAACTCAATCAGTAGATAACTCTTCAAATTTCATACTCGACATATAATATATTTTTCCTTTTCTTGTTGCTCAGTTCTTAGCAAACAAAATCATTGGTGCGAACTTGCACTAGTGGGCTATTTAAGTTGGCTCAGGTGGGATGTGTCATTTAAGAGTGTATGTAAATCTGGTACCTGGGCGACCGATCTTTGCTTGTCTTCAATTGAAAATTGGCTTCAACGAGATCTATATCAACTTTATGTAGTTACGTAATTAAGAACCTCTTTACACACTATATTTTGAGTGTGACGTTAATTTTTTTACAGTCTTTTAGTGATTTTTAATACATCATCCTCTTTGATAAGGACACACCAAAAAAATATCATCAAAAGACTCACCCTCTGGTTTTCGCAATAGAGTCAACGTACACAAAGTCCCCTTTATAACTACTAATTAAAGTGTTAGTTGAGATAGAGAAAAAAAAGCAGAGTGGTTTAGAAATTTTCTTAACATTTTTTTAGAGATTTATATTACATCGCCTTCTGGTCTTCAAGATATCTTATAAATATATAAACAAAACAAAAAAAAAAACAAAGAATGCTTATCGTATCCAAATAAAAATGTCCATGCTTGTTGGATGTGCGGTTTAAAAGTTTTCTCAGTTACCTCTTCCACGTGGAAAACAAAAAATTCTCTGAGCTCATGACAAAAATAAAATAAAATTATTACGTCAGATCTTAAGGAGACGCTTAGAAAGACAGATCTTAAGGAGACGCGACAACCATAAATGTAGTAAAAGGAAAACGAAGAATCGGTACGTGGGCTTCCGATGAAAATACAAAGAAAATTATGACGTCATCAGGTCGCGGAAGCAACATCTTTTGCAACAAAGATGCAGAGTCGTCACACGAAATTACAGCTCGCTAAGTAAAAGTGATACGGTAAAAATTATTATGTATGAATAAAGACTTAGACATAAATTAAGGACCAGAATTTATTTATTTATTTACTTGATTGCTAAACCTTAACAGGTTTTATAGAAAATTTAAAATTATAAAATAAGATATTTAATACAACTCAAATATATAAAGTATGATTTTGAATGAAATAATGTATTTTTAACAAACTAAAAAGTTTTAGTGAATTGCTTAAAGTATATAATTTTATTAAAGTATAAAAAATAATAGAAAAAAAGTTAAGTCAAAATCGATATAATCAGACAGCATAGCAGGGTTGCGTATTCAAGACAAACAAGGTCAAGTTAGCAACAATTTTTGTATACGGCGGAGTCGTGTGACAAACAAGGTCTCATACCCAATAAAACACCACTCCAATAGGTATATATATAATATATATCGTTCTGTCTCCCTGAAGCCGGTGAAATCCTGGCTTGACAAGGTGGTTACTCGACAAACTGGGTCAACTTCACCAAACCAATTTTCATAAAATAAAGAAAACCAGTTGCGAACGCAGGCTCCAAGACAAACTAGGTCTTATCGGCCACTCATAGAGGTAAGAAGAGGTAAGAAGAGGTTTCAAGAGGTAAAAAGACACCAAGACACCAAGACACCACGGTACCGTCGACAAGTGTAGTTACAATCATCATGAAGATATGAGGCAACTGAAGATCCCAGGTTTAGGTCAATTCAGATTACTTATATGTTTATCCACCAAAATTTTCCATTTTACGCTTAGGTCCATTTAGATTGTTATATTAATGTGTTTACAAATCACCAGATGCATCAGATATATGTTTGAAAGAACTTTTCATAATCAACGACGGTACTGCAGGTAATCTATAATTTTATGTTTGATTGAGTCCATGGATTCACTTAAGGATATAACATCAGATACAAAATTAAAATCACCGCAAGCGCTTCTAAGAGGTTCATTTTGCAAATAATTAGTTCTACAAAAGTTCATGTGGAGTAACTCAAAAGATCTTCTAGGACGAAGAGGAATATTAAAATATATTTTACTCAATAAATATGGACTGTTTACATAGCCATGTAAAAGTTTTATAATCCAACAAGCATTTATCATAATTCTCCGATTTTTTAAAGAAGGAAGATTTAAGAGTTGTAAGGTGGTAAGTGAAAATCAGTATTACGATAAAGATAGCTTAAGCAAAACAAAAGAAATTGTTTCTGCACTGATTCAATGTCGTCTATGTAACAACCGTATCTTGGGCACCAAACAACTGAAGCGTATTCTAAGATAGGCCGCACTGGGGAAGTGAATAAGGTTTTCGTTATGAAAGGATCATTAAACTCTTTTGCCCAACGTTTAATAAATCCTAAAGTACTATTTGCTCTATTTATTATTTTATTTACATGAATATTAAAGCGTAGTTTAGGATCCATTGTAACTCCAAGATCATTGAAGCTATCTAAGGACTCCAATGGATAACCACAAATTTTGAAGGTACATTTAATTGGTGGTTTGCGCGAGAAAGACATATGCTTGCATTTCTTCATGTTGAGGTTCATACGGTGCGTTTTGCACCAGTTATGAAGATGATCTATGTCGGCTTGCAAAAATACAGCGTCATTATCATTTTTAAAAGAAAGGAAGAGTTTGACGTCGTCAGCAAACATTAAGATGCTGGAATGCATTATGACAGATGGCAAATCGTTTATAAAAAGTAGAAACAGAAGAGGCCCAAAATGACTTCCTTGAGGTACTCCTGAAGTAACAGGAAACTCGTGTGATTTCTTGAGCTTAAAAAGAACAGATTGTGTTCTATTGCTTAAGTAAGATTCAATCCACTTTACCAACGGTATAGGAAATCCAACAAGATGTAATTTAAAGATCAGTAGTTTGTGATTTACAACGTCAAAAGCTTTGCTAAAATCCGTGTAAATGACATCAGTCTGCATGCCTTTTCCAAAGTTTTCTATAGTTTTTGATGTAAATTCGAGAAGGTTAGTAACAGTGGATTTTCCAGAAAGGAATCCATGTTGGAAAGGAGACATTAAAGATTTAATGCTATGCGATAGTCGTGATGTAACAATTGCCTCTAAAAGTTTAGGCAAAGCGCTCAATTTTGCGATGCCACGGTAGTTATCAATTAAAGACCTATTTTCGGATTTATGCAGCGGAATGATAAATGAATGCTTCCGGGCTGCAGGAAAATAGCAGGATTTTAATGATGAAGTAAATAGTAAAGAGATTGGAGTTACTAATTCTTCACAGCAGTATTTTAATATACACGAAGGTATGTTATCAGGACCACTTTTATATGATGTTTTAATAGTTTTTAAAAATGATAAGACTGTGTTTGTGTCAATTATTGGGAAATATATATCCCCAGATTGAATATTGAAAGGATAACTTAAATAATCATAGGACGATGATGAATAAGTCGACTTGAAAAAGTCAGCAAAAAGATTGCAAATACTATTTTCATTATCAGACTCAACCGAATTATACTTCATAAAAGAAGGATAGGAATCAATCTTGCGTTTTGTGTTAACAAAGTTCCAGAAGGATTTAGCATCAGATTTGATGTTTAATTTTACTTTTGTTAAGTAGGTATTATAGGATTGTTTGCATAACTGTTGATAACTGTATTTAATCGAGGTATAGCATCCAAAATCACATATGTTATGTGTTTTTTTGATATTTTTTATAGTATTTAGATTTCAAATTCCTCATTTTTCTTAATTCATTTGTATACCATACCGGACCCGATATCAAGGAGGCTTTCCTTTGCGGAACAGCTTTAAGACAACAATCATTGAGCGTTCTATTAAACGCATATACCGCATCATCAAGACTCTGAGAAGATAAACTATTTGTATTAATATTTAGAATAGAATTCCAGTTTATATTAGACAAGTTATTCTTCAAAATCACGTAGTTTGTTTTTTTAAAGTTAAACTCAATAGGTGGTTGAGAATCAGAATACTGCGCAGATGGTTTTGGAAAATTTAAAATAATTTCTAATGTTGGATGATGAGAATCTTCGGGTGTAACCAGAGGATCTGATTTAGACACAGAAGCGATATTGCTGTCATCAAAAAACACCAGATCAAGCAAACGATTATTTTTGTTAAAAATGCAGTTAAGTTGGAATAGCCCTTGGATTGAGAGCTCGTTTAAAAAGTAATTATCGGATGAACTTTCAGACGAAGGTAAAAATATTTCAGGAATTTCAGAACAGCAGTTCCAAGAAACGTTTGGCAGGTTAAAATCTCCAGTTATTAAAATATGATCATTTGATTGCAGTTTTGAGCAAACTTTACTAATAGAAGCCAAATGTTTGCTATAAACTTCTAAGGTAGAAAGGGGAGGAATATATGAGCATGTAATAAAAAGGCTCAAGGAACCAAACTTAACATGAACACAACAGAATTCAATGTCCAAGGATTCTGGAATTAATAACTCTTCAGAGAAATGTGTCGCTTTGACTGCAGTCAACACACCCCCACCTTTAGAGCACATACCAGGAATGGAGTTTCTATCTTTGCGGTATATGTTAAATTTGTTGCACAGAATTTCAGTATTTAGAGTGTTAGGTTTCAGCCAAGTCTCACTAAAAGCTATTATATTAAAGTGAAGGTTATGACTCAAAATTAATAAATTATTTAGTTTTGTGTTAATGCCACGAACGTTTTGGTAAAGGATAAGGAACTGAGAGCAACAATCTAGTTTTTTTGATTCTTGTTAAAAACCGAAAAAGAAGCCAAGGAAGTTGTAGGCCGAGGTCTAGAAATAAATTCATGCACCATCGTATTGTCAGGCCAAATCTTTTGATCCAATACCTTGTGAAAAAGATCACCAGGCAAAGATATTTTAAAAGAGGACGTAATTCGCTCGTATGAAAAATTGAATTTGTAAACAGAGATATTTTTATTTACAACATTTAGCTTAGAGTTTATATAGAATAACACGTCTTCACCGGATGTATCAGCTGCAAAACGAGAAACAAATATAGATTTTGCAGGCTCAATAATCACAAGTTCTTTATGAACAGGGGCTTTGATACTGCTGTTCGATACTTGTGTCGGTATCGGTCCTGTAGAAACCGGAGTAATCTGAGAAGGTGCAGGGACCACATTTGAGGAAATACAAGTTTCAGCGTAAGTTTTTTTTGTGGCAGAAACGCGAGGAGAATCAGCATTTTCCTCTATGATTGGTATTGCTTCAACAGAAAGAGAAATCTGATCAGCTGACGAAGCGACCTTAGTTGGTGCTATATTATCAGTAATTTGATCAGTATTGACAGCTCCAATTGATTGATCTTCAAGCTGTATGTTCACATTAGGGAAAACAGCATTGGCGTCGGAAGCGGGGGGAAAAGGGGGGCAGTCGCCCCCCCACTTTTTTAGCTAGATAAACAATTTAAAAGGAAAACTTCAAAAGTTATTCAAAATATCAGTTTTTCTTACAACGATAATATTTTTTGTATATGTTTTCCTCTTCTATCTCTCTTCTTCATAAGCATGCTTGCGGATAACCATTTCCTTTCTCTATGTTTGCAAAAAGATAGAACAAAATGTAGAGTTTCTACTGCAAACCCACCACTTCAGTTAAAAAGCACCCTTAAGTATGTAGCTAAATGCTTGTTCATTTTGCAACTCTGGTAAGAAAAAATTTGCCATGTTCTTAGGGGCTTTCCATATTGGACGACATGTTGTATGATAAGTTAGATGGAAAACTAATGGGACTATTTGATTGAGCGTTCGAACGATCCAACTTGTAAATCAACATCATTAATTACAAGTTCTCGAGCAGAACACATCCGGATAATAGCTAAGCAACTTTTAGATGCCCTAACAATTGAGCAGTAATTTTACATAGTTGTACAATATTGTACAATCGGCAGTAAAAAAACCAAAAATTTCAACTATCGTTTTAGCTTACGCATGGTACTACATGTTGTACAATCTGACATGTTGGTCCAATGTTTTGGACCATGCGAAAGCTCCTACTGTGAATTAGCTGATGAAAATCCACCTCGACGCTTTGAACAAACATCAAATCCGGTTCCTTCAGTACAGTTGCCATTATATGATAGTCTACGAAAAGATTATTTCGAAATTTTAGATCTTCTCTCAAATGAGATAACGGCTAGATTTGATTAAACAGGTTGATATT
Organism: Dichetophora obliterata; assembly: GCA_963920525.1. NCBI lineage: Eukaryota > Metazoa > Arthropoda > Insecta > Diptera > Sciomyzidae > Dichetophora > Dichetophora obliterata. The sequence continues at coordinate 193,575,290 of OY986435.1, forward strand.
TTACTTTTTTTTAATTTTGTATGTTTACACCAACTTCACTCAACCGACTCACTTTGATTTAACATTCGGTGAGTCGGTTGAGTGAAGCTAGTGTAAACTGGCACTTTGTAAATCTTATTGTACATTTAAACAGATGTTGACACTCTAGAATCGTTGGAAAATATTGTAATCGAAGCCTTCAACGGAAAAGTGCCTTCTGAACAAAATCTAAAAACAAAACTAGATCTTTATGCAGATGACTTTGATGTGAGCGACCTCCACGCGCAACTTAAATTGCTGAAGCTATTGCCTGGCCAAACACCTTGAATTTGTAGTGGCATTGTATCCCAATTGTATCCCAATAATAATAATAAATAAATAAATAAATAAATTTGCAAAAAATTCGGATACTGTGAGAAAACTATTAAATGAAGTTGAAAAACTTATTGCTTTGCTTTTGACTGTGCCTGCATCAGCAGCTTCATCTGAGCGATTTTTAGTGCACTAAGACGACTTAAAACGTATCTTCGAGCAACTGTGACACAGAAACGACTCACTCATGCGGCACTTATACACATTCACAAAGATAAAACCGGAGAATTGAATTCGATGGAGGTGGTGTAAGAGTTTGTTTCTCGCAAGGACAGAAGGAAACATTTTGGAATAATTTAAATTGATATAACTTCTTGAACCTAATTGCATTTAAACCGTGTAAAAATTTACCTAGTCATGCTTTATAAAAGCAACCATTATTTCTTATATTTTCATATTACCATATGAAAGATCCTTTAAAGAATGATCTCTAATATTGAAATTGGAAGAACTTTTAAAAATAATGAAATTTTAATATATTTTATATATTTTTATATCTTTTTATTTTAAACTAAAATAAAAAATTTGTTTATTCACATTCATGTTTCTTTGAAGAAATTTTGGTGAACTTTTTTGCACCACCATTTGTACTGCCCCCCCATTTATACTGCCCCCCAGATGAAATTAGCTTCCGACGCGCTTGGAAAACAGTTAAAGTAGAAGGTAGAACAGTATTATTATTGGGCGATGGCATGGCTATATCAGTAGTTTTAGCTGAACTACGAAGATTTTTGTTTGAACGTTTACGTTTTGGAGAATTGTAAGCTTCGTCCATAATTTTAAACTTTTTAAACAAATCTTCGTATTCACTCAGTCTATCTTGTGCTACCTTTAGATCCTTAGCCACCTCCAAAAAACCTTTCCGAGATTGTCTAATAAGTTTAAAGATCTCAACGTTTGTGAACCTGCAATCTTCACATGACCAACGAAGTCCCTTACTTTCGTTGAGTGCATCGAAGATCCTCGCAGTCAACGCTGCACACTTGATATGAAAAAATGAATCACACAACCAGCAAGTAACCAGCCGGTCTGATTCACCTTTTACAGCGCAGTTTCGGAAATTGCAGATCATTTTCAGTTTAATAGTAAGTTTTGCAATATAGATGAAAGTAAAAGGAGAAAAATGAACTTAAATGCTTTTAATGAAAAACAGTTTATTTTGTTTAAAGACACTGTAATATAGAAACTTTGCAGCCCTGATTTTGTAGAACCAACGAATTGAAAGTTTAAAAAGCACTAGAGTTTTTGCAGTAGCGTTAAAACAGATGTAAAAAGGAAATACGATAATTTGCTCTATAGAAACCTGTTTGCGCTAAAAACAAAACAGGAAGAAGGAAAGAAGCAAATTATAAACAAATATACATATATATATATATATATATATATATATATATATATATATTTATATTGAAAATTAAATTAAATAACAAGTATTTTAAAAGGATGTAATCCACGTTATCACGCTTCAAGATGTATGAGCACGCCGATCAAAGCTGTTTATTTTTATTTATATATATTAATTTGGAACTTTTGGTTAAAGATATCTTTAAAAGTAAGAGCTCGCAAAAAACACGTCTAGACGGTAAGAAGATAACGAACGAAATTTAAAGACGAATTGGAACAAGAATTTAGACAAGGCCTTAGACATATAAAAACAAGGCTTTTAACAAGGATTTGAACAATGACTAAGTCAAGATTTAGAAAAAGAATTAGTCAAAGGATTTGGAAAAGAGCTAGGACCATGTTTAGGACAAGGCTTGCAACTGCCATACAAGAATTAGAACAAGAATTAGAATAACCACTTTCAAAAGTAACATTTGAAGGATTGGACAAGAATTGGAAGAGGCATTAGAACAATAATTACGAAAAACATTTACACAACTAGATTTCAGAGATTTTTTGAAAGAATTCGGTAAGGATTGGCATAGTGGCTATGACAAGGATACAGCAATAAAACATATTACGCAAATAAAACAAGCAAAGAAAATTGCGAGTAGTGGTCGTAATCTACTGGGTAGAGTGCGTGGTTCGTAAGCTCTTTGTTATGTAAAGTACGGCTCTTTTTTATTTTGATATTTCAAAATATATGACAAAACTCTATGGAATTTCGTTGTTCCAAGGTTGATTGGTCAACGATTTGACAAAAAATTTGATAATGTGAACCCTGCTTTTCTTTACTGTACGTTTTCTTTAATTATATTGTAATTTTTCTTCATGATACAATTATAGCCCAGTGGTAAGTGGACACACGACGTACCCAATTATTTCTTTAATATAATGAAGCTACGTGGACTCCGCCGCCCGTAAACAATTTTCAATTATATTTGTTCGGACATGGCCGCTAAGACACTGTTGAAATCTACCTTACGCAGTAAGCGATGATGGGAATAAAGTCCCATAGAGCTGGCTGCAGCTAATGTCAAATTTTATACGAATACATAGAAATGATGCATACTAACCATAATTGCTCAAGCTAGCTTTTTCGTCAAGTTCCGTAAACTTAATATGGCTGCAGCCAAAGCGATTCAAATCGAACGTTCCTTTAGAAATCAGCTGTTTTTTCTTCCTAGAGAATTTAAATTAAGTAAACATTAACTTATTTTCACGATTCATTCCTATTATTATAAATTCAACTGAAGAAATAAAACAACGAAATTTGATATATAAAAATTGGCGAATTTTTCAATGACTTTAAGACGAGCTCGGTCAAGTCATTTAGGTCAAATTAAGTATTTGACAGAACTTGAGCTAGCTTTCCGTTGATTTTGGACACAAGCTGCAGCCAGCTCTAGCCTATTATGTTTGAGCCTTAAGTGTGCTGCTTATGACGCACAGGAGAGAAGAGAACAAAAATAAAATTAAACAAAAATTCTCTCAACGCCAAGAACACAACAAAAACGGACGAATCGAAAAAAAATAAATCGAATGACGCCACAAATTATGTGCGCAATTATTCTACAATTTATTGGACGGATTTATTACTTTCTTCTCTACCATATCAGAATTAATGATTAATAAATTCATTGTTATTTTTTAAATTCATTGTGATAAATCATTTTCACAAATACTTTTCACTGCAAAACTTTTTGATATGAAACACGGAGTAGCTACGTAGACGAATAAAGTCGAACTTTTGACTCAACAATCGAATTTAACAAAAATCGGATATTGCCACTTCCCGCTTACAGTTTTGCATGATTTTCCAGTCGCTGTTATTGCAAACGACTTCAACCAATACAGAACGAAATTTTAAAATATTGGCCAAAGATTAATTTTAAATCTCGATTTTGTATTGTTTAAAAACATAACGTTTAAAACATTAAAACTTATCATTTTTGTTTTTCTTATTAGTGAGTAGTTCTTATAAGTGTAAATAATAATAACTTAATTTATATTAAATTTTGTATTTGTTTGTTTCTGTATTTGAAGTACTGTGTGGCTCTTTGGAAGGTTTTAAAAATATTAATGTGGCTGTTAATGGCCACACTCGTGCCCACCCCTGCTATAGAATCTCGGTACAATCCCCAGTTCCCCAGAATGTTTTTTTTTCAATTGAATTAATATTTCTGTGCGGCCGCCAATTATCTTTAGACAATGCCAAACCTCAGATAGTAGAAACTGCCGTGTAAAGCTTCACATTAAAAATTAGCCGTTCGAAGTTGCCATAAAACTTGTAAGTCCAGTTCTAGATAATTTTTGTTCAAACATTATTAATAAATAGGAAATCGGCTAAGGTCCCTTCAAAGGCTGAAAAAGCCAATTCGTTGCGTTTATAACAATAAAACAATCGTAGTATCCTAAAGCCTTTAAAACAAGTTTTAATTCTAACCGGATTAGCAGTTTAACAGTTTTTCGAAAATTTTTTTAGAGTTTTGTATATTATAGCGCCCTATAGTGTTTTTCCTAGAGATAAAAGGATTTCAAGAACCCGATTACGAATAAATGAATAAACAAACAAATATTGCTTGTGTTATAGTATAAAAGATATGTTTAATAAGCAGGAGCATTTGTTCCGGCCGAAAATTTTCATGCTGGTAACATTCAGTTTTTGAATCTACATGAAATTCTGAGTTAAAAACTCCTTGAGACCAAATAACTCCGATAAAATTTTTCCCATCGAAAAGTCGCTTAAAGATTCCTAATATGCTAATTTCATAGAGCGTTCGCTTCTTACTGTTGGATAAAATTTTGTAAAAAGGGTTCGGAATGGGTAACGGGCTACTTGAAGTTATACCTGAGGCTTCAAAGTTCTGTAAACAGATTCTGATTTCTTTCATAATAGTTTAAAATGCATTTTCAAGGTTTTTGTAAAATTTGATAAATTTGAGAAGCTAAAGGGTTAAAACTGTTTTTTAGGTGTCCTAAGTCCTACTGGGTAAAAGATACTGACTACTTCTTTGCCGTAAAATACTTTTCAAACTAATACCTAGAATTTAAATTCTTGAGCTTTCTTTGTTTTATCGATAAAGTCTTAAAAAATTCTTTTAAGAAGAGAAGAATTTAACTTTCATTATTTTATTTAAATATGAATATGTTCGTATTTCCGAAGCTGCCATTTTGAATTTCAAAATGTTGACCCCTGATTTATTATCAGCGACACTGAAAACTCCGGGAGTTCCAATTTTTTGGCGATCAGCATCCCCTTTAAAGTGATGAGCATTTTTGAGCAGTGCTGTGCTATGAAAAAAATTTCTTCGATTAGGGAATCTAAAATCGATTTTTCGCTGGGAAAAATTTCATCGGAGCTATATGATTCATTGGAATTTTTTTACCCAGAATTTCATGTAGAATATGAAACTGGATATTACCAGCATGGAAAAAAATTACGCCTCTCTAATGTTTATTATATTGTAAATTTTATTAGTGTTTTTTATTTTAAGCACTGTATGGCTTTTTGAAGACATTTCAAAAATAAATTTGGATGTTATTTGCCTTACTCATGCCCACACTAAGTCTTTAGTTGCATAAATTGTAAAAATTTGGTTACAAAAAAACAACAGCATAACGTGAAGTCATTGATTTTGTTACTTCATAGCTGTAGTCTTCACTTTTATTAGGGGCCAGAATATTTTCGAACTAACCAGGGTAAATCTGTTTACTGGAAATTTATTCTGTTAATGCATTTTTATGGAATATTAATTCATTGAAATCATCTTGAAAATTTCTCAGGTGGTTTGTCCTTTTTTTCTAATCAATTTGTATGCATGAACTTTTTTGTGAAAACCTTACACTTTGCCTTAGCAAAATGCAGACAGCACTCTGAAATCGGTCATGTTGAATTTATTACTTGCACCATCTTGGTCCAGTCTAGCACAAACAAGCCTAACCAGTTTAGTCAACAATAGCCGAAAAAGCAAAAGCAGCAACAAACTGCCAGCAACTATTTTGCATAAAGTGCAATCGTTTAACTTTTCCCATAAATGTTTTTCAATGAAAACTAAATTTAATTTCTCATTTTGTAATTAGTAATCGAGCAACATGCTCGTACGACATTTTCCACAACAACAACAATAACAATTGTAATTACAGCCAGAATTGCTTCATGACTTCAACAACGACAACTATTTCTTCTTTTGCTATTTTCAGTGCTACTGCAATGTTTCTACAAAAGTACGAGTGCCCAAAAAGGGAAGCTTATCGATGGTAACGAAGAAAGCTTTAGATGTTTTTTGTTTTATTATTCTTGCAACTAATTATTTTCAAAGCTTTTTATAACAACTAACTAGAAAGTATTCCTCTCTGCTCTTACGAACGTCCGTTCGTCCTTACGTCCGCTCGTATTTCTCGAGGCCAACAAAATTCCAAGCTAGCAACCAGCTCGAAACTTACTTTCACGCAATGGAATTTCAAATGAAATAATTTTCCACTTTTTCACCGTAGTGGTTGGAGGAGACCGGGTAGAAATATTTGTCGTCTTTGGCTATTTGATAAAATATGCAAATCATTATAAAAATGTTAAAAGTGCTTCAAATACCGACGACCATGATTTCCTCCATAAAACATAGAAAATTTCATTAGAAAATGAAAATAGAAATAAAAAACACAGTTTAAAAATAAAACAATTAAAAAAATAAAAACGGAAGAGCAGAAGAGGAAAATTTTGGAAAAGGTAAATGAAGGAATAGAGCCTGGTTGAAAAACAATGGCTTTTAGTTATTACATGATTGTGCAATGAACTTGTTTATGTTACCAAGTAGAAGTCAAACTCTTTTGTGGTTTATGATGGGTTTGTCCTCACGTAGTAGATTGAGTAACAGGGTGTGTGAGTGTGTGTGTGTGTGTTTGTGGGTTTGTGGGTTTGTCAATGGGTGGGATGAAGAGAAATGAAAAACATATAAAAAAACTGAAGTGAGAAGGTCATTTTGGGAACTTTTCGAATTATTTGAGCATTTTAAGCTGCACAGCAGGAACAACTTAGGCCAAGTAAAAAATTTTAACTTGGGAGAACGCTTAAACGGACAACTTTGAGTGAATTGTGGTGAAAATAGAGAAAATTAATTGTGATACAAGTTTTTTTTTTATCTGCAATATAGTTATTCGAGAATACAGTCAGAAAGAAGCTTATGAATATTAACTTCATATGCAGCAATTTTCATAAATGCAACTACTTTTCCGCACTTAAACAATTGAAGCACATTCCCGTATAACGTTTTAAGCTATTTTAGTAAAAACAAAATTAGTAATGATATTAATAATTGGTTAGTAAATAAAGTATTATTAAAGCTTAAAATGGATAAACGTTACGTATTTAAATCCACTGTTAAAACTTTATTTCACGTTGCAAAGAAGAGATTGCGATGGCTTTTAAAACGTTATTCGTGCAATTAAAGCATACCTGTTTTTGTTAAAGCGAGAAATTATTTTATTTCCCGCTGTGGGTCTAGGCGCATAAACCTATACACACTTTTGTACAAAATTTGTTTTACAAAAGTTATGATTTTGTTTTATGTGCTGAAGCTCTTGGTACTTGTGCACAAACTTCTTTTATATTTGTTTATGTTAATGTTACCATTTGTGTATTTGGTGCCCAAGCTCTTGGTACTTGTGCACAACTGTTTAAATAAAACTTCCGATAATCTCTTTTAACCCTACGGTCTATAACCACCTGGACAAACGGGAGTCCATAACCAGGGTATCCTAGTGAAGTTTTTTCGTTTATATTCAAATAAAATAATATATATACATATGCACAGATTATTATAAACCCTTAATTTTTACATCTGAACTGTACAAATTTCATGTTTGTAAGATAAAATTGGTTTCTATGGGCATTTTCTACCTAAAAGGCACACAAAAGTAAACAGAAACTGGTTTTATGTATCTGTTTGTGTTTTTATGTAGCAAATGTTGTGTTTGTATTTTTTGTGTTTTTTTGCTTGTGTTTTTAGGTAGCAAATGTTCAGCTACGGTAGAAAAAGAATACATTTCAATGATTTCGTCAGTATAAGTTGAACAGTTGAACAATGAAGTTGAAGAAAAATGAACCGCAAAATAGAATATTTAACTGAAAGACAATATATGCGTTTGAGTGAAGAAGCAGATATATTGAGTCTATACTTGATAATATGACTGTGGATGACGACGCTTTAGAGCCAATTGTGGAAGAAGGAGAGGTATTTACGGGAGAAACGCAAGACTCAGAAAGTGAAGACAATGACAACGAAATTCCAGCCGCTATTGACAAGCCAATGCAAATTGAGCAAGATGTATATGAAGATGAAAGTGACAGCGAAACTGATATGGTTGAAGAAAATGCACCAACATCAAGCACAACAGAAAGTATGATTGTACGTGATGGTACTCAATGGCAACCAACACCACCTGCTTGTCAACAAATAAGGAGTCACAACATCGTAAGAACTCGCAGTGGTCCATTACGAATGACGGAAAGTATGACTGGTATGCAATGCTTCAAGAGCTATTTTACAATAGAAATGGTCGATATAATCGTGCGTCATACCAACAAAAAAGCCAATTCAACTCATGATGCCTACAATGCAGCAAACCCAACAAAGCGTCAATTGAAGTGGAAGGATACGACAGTGGCAAAAATATACGCATTCATTGGAATGCTGATAATGGCAGGCGCAAATCATTCCAATGATGAAAATGCAAGGGACTTATGCACGCAATTGTCTCATCCTCTATTTCGTGCAACAATGGGATTAAACCAATCTCGCCAATCTCGCAAAATATTATGTGCCTACAGAACATTTATCAGTCAATAAACAATTGTATCCGTACCGCGGCAGAACAAAATTTACCCAGTATATTCCATCGAAGCCTGCGAAATACGGGATCAAGGTATGGTGGATATGCGATGCTAAAAATTCATATCCTCTTCATGGCCAAATATATACTGGCAAACAAGACAGTGGTCGCGAAATCGGTGTAGGCGAAAGAGTAGTCAGAGATTTGGTTGGGCCATACCACAATAGCGGACGTAATATCACCATGGATAATTTTTTTACGACGATGCCACTGGCAAAGCAGCTGATATCCGTCAAACCTAGCATTGTTGGAACACTGCGGCGAAACAAAGCCTATATACCAATAGAAATGAAAGACGATAAGAGTTGGACCGTTGGGACAAGCAAATTTGGTTTCCACGAGAAGGTGACTATGGTTTCATACGAACAGAGGAAAACATATTCCGTAATATTGTTGTTGACTCTGCATGATGATGCAACTGTAGAAGAAAACGGCAAACCAGAAATCATCAATTTTTTATAACAAAACGAAAGGTGACGTGGATGTTATGGACCAGACGCTTCGGGAGTATACCACACAGAGATACACAAAAAAGGTTTTGTACAATATGCTCGATGTTAGTGCTTTCTCGGCATACACTATATTTTATGATAATAACAGAACTGTACCATATCAAACAACACGGAGAAAACGCTTTTTGCGTAAACTTGCTGGAGATTTGTGTGCGCCAATAATAGAAGAAAGAGTAGCTAATCGCCAAGTAACGCGCCATTTTTCCACCAAATCAGCAATTGAGAGCTTTTTGGGAAGACCAGTGAAGACGGTAACCTATACCGAGTAACCATCTACTTCTACGGCTGCTTCTACTGATGGCAGGAAGCCAATAACAGGATGCTGCTATTTGTGCGCTTCTTTGCCAGACAACAGGAGAAGAAAGACGAGAAAAGTCTGCAACGTTTGCAAGAAACCAATTTGCGATCAACATACTCAAACAATATCAAAATGTTTTCCATGTTTCAACAATGACTCAACATAAGACATCAAATATTAGAAATAAGTTAAAATGAATAAAATATAAATAGTTTAACTAAAAAACAATTACAGTTCATTTTTTACACATCAATAAACATTTGAAAACAAAATAAAAATAAAACAAACGTTTTTTCTTTGAAATATTAGGTAATTTGCACTAAAGTACCCCGGTACCCTGGTCATGGACCCCTGTATGCAAAAACATTAAACTCATTTTTTAGTTAATATATTTAACCAAATTTGATAAACTTTTTCTAGTCTCTAAGTTTAGCCGAAATCTCTGATGATCCGGAGTTTCATGTTGATATCTTCAATAATAAAGGAACAGCAGCACTTAAAAGTTCAAAAAAGTACCCGGGTACCCGGTTATGGACCGTAGGGTTAAAAGACAACTGTCCCAATTTTATTAACATTGGGGTTTTTATAACAAAAAATCAATTCAATTAAAAAATCTGAATGACACATAAAAAATACAAATACATACATATAATGACGAAAAAGAAATATTAACTAAATATACATAATATAATATACAACAAAAGCAAAACAAAAAGAAGTAGAATTAAAAACTACAAAATCATTATTTTCACATTTTCAAAGCCAGATCGTTGACTCCACAAAATTACAGCTTGCAGTTTTCCGCAGTCAGCGATTCAAGGCCAAGTCAATGAACACAAAAAAAAAGCAATGTTGCTGTTTTAAGTGTCACTGGTGTTTGGAAAATATGACACCATAGTTTTTATGTTGCTGGTTGCATGGCTGGTGGCTGGTTACAGAAAACACCCATATAAGAAGACTTATTTGATTGGTTCCATTTCGTAAAATGTTAATAATGAAATGTAAATGATAGACTTTAAAAATGTATTTATGAAAAAACCCTTAATAGAAAAAAAAAAAAAATTAGTTTGAAAAACTTAAAAGAAAATATATTAAAATCTTTAACAAAATACATTTATTACGTACACTTTTCCCTCTACTTAAAACTGTTGTATTTAAAACATATATTTCAGCATCACATTTTTTTTCGTCTACACGCATTTCCATTTCTTTCGTTTTTAACTTTTGCAGTGTGAATTAAAACTTTTGCATAAATTAAGCAAACAAATCATCCCTCAAAATCATTTGGCTAGTTGGCCAAAGCTTAACCCACCAATATTGGGCGTTTAACCTTATAGCGCATTCTTTTCTGAAAAAAAAATTCAGTATTTTTTCTGACCTTTTCAAGAATTCTGCATTTTTTCTGTTCTTTTTTTAAAAAAAAATATTGACCTTAAAATAAATCGTGTTCTTTTCTCAAAAATGTCGACTGCAAAGGTATAACAAATACAGACTTTTCCGGTAAAATATGAAGGTTCTGCATTCTGCCCTCTAGTAATACCAACAAATATTTTGTGCTGTGACAATTGTGAGTAGCAAAAAGTTGCAATTTTTAAAGATTTCTGAAATTGAATACAATATATTTTTGAATAAAGTACTTAGTTTTAATAAAACTGAACTGCTCGATGAAAATTTGATTGAATATTTGTTTAAAATTCCATACAGTCAACACTAGGCATAACTTTAATCGTAAATACATAGTAATTCAAGACAACAGTGCAGCCAATATCAAATGAACCAAAAAATTTTGTATTTTTTTCGTTCTTTTTTCAACTCAAAAGAGGTCAACATTCTGTAAATTATGGTCAGAATCTAAAAAGTTCTGCATTTTTTGAGGTCAGAATTTTTGCAGAAAAAAAAAAAGAATTTTTTTCAAAAAAAAAAACAAAAAACTGAGTTCAACTTACACTGAAAAACTGGCCCTAAGAACATTGAATTCATTTTTAAGCCAATTACTCACAAACGGTCAAGCTCATCAGCTGTTTGTGTAGGTAGATAATTATTTTAAATTTTCCCTATTTTTTCGTAAAATTCCCTCTTTAATGCAGAATTAATAATATTTTATAACACAGTCACCGGGGTGAATCAATAAAAAAAGTATAGAATTGAAAATGCTTCATTACATCTTCCGAGTCAATTTAGCCATGTCCGTCTGTCTACCTGTCAGTCTTTTTTTGTGTTTGTCTTTCTGTCTATGTTTGTTTGGTCATGATAACAGCCGTTTTATAAGAGCTATTTTTTTTCAAAGCAAAATTTGCGTAATAAAAAATTGTTTTCCTATTCACTTTGTTATGAAATTTATTTTTACAAATTTGTACAAAATTTTGCTGAAATTTCATAACCAAATCAGACGATCCGTTCTCGAAAACATACAAGACACTTTTCGAAAAAATACTTTTTAAAAAAAAATTAATAAACTTTTTATTATTGTCGTTACAATTAGTGACTGACCGAAACCGAAACTGATAATGGTTATTAGTATGAAAATTAAAGTTTTTTACAAATTAATTTTTTTTATTAAAACGAAACAAAAATACCATTTCATACATATAAAAAACAGTTTCATATAAAAAACAGTATTTTTTGAATATTGAATTTTAAAATAATTAATTAATGTTTATTACAATAATAAATAAGATCATTTTATAAAAATTATTTTTTTAAAATCATATTGCATACTTGATATATTCCGTACACACTAAAAGCAGCACGTACCTAAAATGTACATTTTTATAGAACTAAAAAACAAAGTAACTTTGTTTTTTTAAAGGTTTAGTATAACAAAAAAAATTCGTTTTGTATTTTGATTAAACCAAACTTATATATACAAGAAATTTTACTAAAAGTTTCGGTTTCGGAGTTCGGCCATATTGAGGCTGAACAGCCGAAACTGGCAAAAAGGGCCGAAACTGGCCGTAACTGAAACAGAATATTCGGTCGGATACTAATTACAATAGAAAACTAAATTATACCAGAATTTCTTAGTCGCTATCGTAACCCATACATTGTTTACAATTGTTTGCCTAGTGTAATCTTTGCACTTAAATTAGCAGAAGCTAAGCACAAAGAATTTTCAAAACGGAAAACACAATTTTGTCATTTTAACTGATGAATTTTGTTAATATATTAACAAACGTTATAGTTAATTAAAATATCTTATCAATCTGTTTTTGGATTTTACTTATATGTGTCCAAAATTAAGAGGAACAATTTTTCGAAAATAATCTTAACCCTAAATGATACACCTGGGAACAAACGTACCCATTTGCTACTGTAAACTAGACATCTGCATGTATATATTTGCTTTGAACTGCACTGTCGTTGTGTTCAATATTTTACAGTATTTGTCAAGCATAAGTACAGTAATTTCAAATAAAACACCATCTGAAGCTAGCACCAGAACGGTTTTCGGCGTTCAAACTCCCGAGAGGGTCGTTTATTATTTGGTTGAATATGTTCTAAAAAACCTTTACAAAACATATGCTGAAAGTTTTAAATCAATCGTTTAAATAATAATTTTGTGAATTTTAAGGTTTTAAGATTTATAAAGTTTATGTTAAAGTTTTGCTGTCTTTAAAATATTATTAATTTGAGATAAATGAGATATCGTTCTCATTCCTAAAATATCTTAAAACATTACGGAGTTATTCAATGGGCGAGTTCCGTTTGAACGGATGTGCATCCACAGTGATAGCACAGTAACAGAGAAGGACGTGTTTGTTGGTAGAATTTAAAAAAATACAAAATGTTTTATTTTTTTTTTATTTTATTTCCATACAAATCTTTAAAAATTCAAATTACTTAATTTTTATTTTTTTTTTTAATTTCTCACTAAATTTTTTCAGAAGGCGTTTATATTTTAATTAATATTTTAGTTTTAATAAGTATAGTTTTTATAAATTCTGGCTATGATTGCAATAACTTAAAACCTTTCTAACTATTTCTTGAAAGTGAGGATTAAATTCGAAATAATGAAAAGATTTCATTTTTAGTAAAAATATATTAAATAAATTTTAAAAAAAGCCCGAAAAACAGCATTATTTTCAAAGCTATTGCAAAACTTAAAAAATTTTTTGATGAATAAAAGTAAAATTTTTTTGATGAATAAAAAAAATTTTCATGAAACGCCCCCATGGGTAAATCCTGGCTACAGCCTTGCAGAGAACTGTACAATATTCCTTTGGAACATAACAGAGTGTGAACATAATTTGCTGATCGTTTGCATTAGTTTTAAAGCTGATTTTCTGCAGACTACTTAATATCTGTTAAAAATACACAAAGTATTTCTGCTGTGCCTCATTTATTTCCTCTCTTTACTCACAACCGCAGTTATTTGTTCTGTTTACTCAAACAAAAAGAAAAGCTGATATTATGGGATAAAAAAATTATTTAAATTTATAGATACTGCTTTAAGGGAGATTTTAGGCAAACAATTTTTTAAAATTGAATTCTTTTTAACTGATTATTTTTGTACAATTATTCAAAAATAAGTTAAAATTTTTAAATCAATGCCGCTTATAATACAGATCTCTATAGCGCTTAAAACTCGGTGCGCCAGACCAACTTTAACTAACCAGAGTTACCTTTAACGCGTTTTTCTCGAAGCATACTTTTTCAAAACAAGCCACACTCCAAAACCTTGTCTAGTTTTTACACGCAACAATATGGTACAAAACTAACGTAAAATTTTTTATTTTCTCTTATTTCTGCATCATAATTTTCCATATTTCTACTCCATTTCGGTAAATGATGTGTATTCAAGTGACTACTTCCAAATGCATTTTTCAGAAGAACTGGAGCCGAGCAATGATGTGGCCCGATTTTTATCTTTTTTTTTAAGCACACCAACTATAGCGCCAAATTTGTGTGACAAAAAATTTTTTTTATTTTAACTGATGTAAAATTACCATGCAAATGAAGTTTTTAGTTCATATAATATACTTTTTAAAAAACATCTTTTAGTATGTTTTGTTTACTTTAAGTGCCTTAATTTCAAATACTTTTGCCTAAAACTTTCACTCAAATTTTTAATTCCAAATTATGTAAATGTCTTATAATTGTATGTTTATAACAGTAATCAAGCAAGCGCACATAAACATTCTACCAACAGAGCATAATCTTCTGCCAAACTGGCGTTACGGAAATGGAATGCAAAAGTCTAACTTTTAAAAAGTTTTTCATTTATTTGCGTAGTATTTAAGTAGAACTATATTAAGTAAAAGCAATGACAACAACCGATCCTAACGATTTCAAGATCTAAGCAAAAATATGTGCTGGCGATACGTTACAAAAAACGGAAGTGATTTTTGACTTGGATTACAAAATGTGCAAAACTCTCTTAATTGGGCAATACTTTTTGTATACCAGTTTTTTTAGAAGGGCTTAAAAACATAAGTTTATTTTCCAAGTGATCAGATCTAAAAATCTTCTCTGGTTTTTTTATGCTTTTTGATCTGGCGTAACGTTACTTAATTTCCATTGTATCTTAACTTGGTAATTAAGTAATTAGGTAGTTAAGTAACTGTGTAATTTAGTAATAAAAAAAACAATTTAATATATTGCCCTTTCAATGCTTCAACCATTTCTTCATTATCTTCAGCCAATGCCTTCCATTTTTACTAAAACAAAAAAGTTAACGAAACATTTGCTTAACATTTACGATGAAGAAAAACTACATTTGTGAAATAGTGCAGACGATTTGATCATCATGGTTAATGAATTTATGTAGAAATTGCTTGTATTAATAAAATTAAAATGTTACTCCTAGATATCATCAAATAATAAGTTTTAATATTTTGGCGACGGTAGACTTTTCTGTGGAAATATCCATATGCATATTGAGGCGCCTCGCGCTCCATAGAAAAAAAGTTGTTCGGCACAAATGCTCAAAATAATCCTTTGTTTATTTTATGCTGATTCCCCAAATATTTCGACTCTAGCTATAGCCATTCGTGAGCTGTAATGGTTTTAAATAACCTCTAAAAATCGAGTTTTTTGTAAAAACATTTATTTTGTAATAATTGTAAAAAAATTAACTGTCAGAAATTATAGGCCGAAAACAGCTCTTATAATCTGCATAAAAAATATTGTAAATGTTTGCAATCAGATTAAAGATAACGCTGTTTTTCATGAATATTTGTGATACTTTTTTTTATTTTATTTCCATACAAAAACTTTCAAAATTCAAATAACTTCATTACTTTAATTATCTTTTTAATTTTTACAATATTTTTTCAGCAACTGTTTATTTAATAAATAAAATTTTAATTATAATATAAATCAATTTAAGCTATTCTGACTAGGAATCAATGCAAGCACTCAAAACCTTTCCAACGATATCTTGAAAGGGACGATCGCACTAGAAATAATTAAGTTTTTTTAATTTTAGTGAAAATAAATAAAAAAATTGCAAGAAAAACAGCATTATCTTTAATCCGAATGCAACAATTTTAAATTTTTGATGATGCAGATTGAAAGAGCTTTTTCCGGGCTGTAATTTCTGACATTTTATTTTTTACAACTATTACACAAGCCAATATGGATAAAAAAACTCGATTCTTAGAAGTTATTTCAAACCATTCCAGCTCACAGATGGCTATCGCTAGAGTCAAAATATTTGGAAAGTCATCATTATATTAAGCAGCTGTGCCGAACAACTTTTTTTCGTGAGGCGCCTTAATATATATAAGTACTTGGTGAACACCAAGAACAACACAATAGGTCTGTTTCCGAACACGATTCGAGAAAGTTGCTAGAAGTTGCGTAGTAAGTTTATGGTTGAGTAGCTATAAGCCTCCAAAGTTGACACTTACAACTTTACACACCCGGGATACCTTAGTATCCTTGTGGTTTTTATACTGAAATAATGTTTTTTATTGTGAACTGAAAAGATTTTTTAAATATTTTTTGTTAAATTTTTGTAATTTATTGATGCTTTAACTGAAAAAGCTTAATCGTGACAGAATTATTGGTAAATTTTACAGAAAAATCACATAGTAGTGGTTGTTGAATGTTGTTATTGATTTTTTGCACGAACTGCACGCATTTCTTGTTTTCCTCAGAAAAAGGCGCAGAGTGATTTTGGTTATTATTTTTATTAGGAGGCAAAATATATTAAGAGAAGAACCTTAAAATACTTGCTGATACTTAAACTAACGATATAAATTAAGAAAAATAAAGTTTGTTTGAAAAACACTCAAAATAAGCGAAATATTGTTAGTGGGTGAATTTGTTCCAGGGGTTTGTATTCTTGCAATATTTTTTTGGGTGCGTTTTTAGGGTTAAAATGGTCTATAAGGTATTTTAATTAACTTTCTGTAACAATATCTTGTGCATTCAAATTCCACATCAGGCAAGCTCCAGGTGTTAAAAGGTCAGGCGTTGGGTTTTCGCATCTTTGAAGAAAAAGGAAATGGGTTAAGTAACAACTTGCTATTTGTATTTATTTATTTGCTTCAACACTACGCATTTAATTTAACATTATTTCGAAAGCCTAACTCAAAATAAATTCATTGAGTAATTGTTATAATCTATCACACGGCATAAATTAAATACAACGGAAATAACTAATTTTCACAATCAAATAATAAAAATACATAGCTAGTGTGAGAAAAAACCAATTCCAGAATAAAAAAACTTACGAATGAAAGCAAACTATGGTTACTATGGCGTCATTATAATTCCTAGATTTACTATTAAAATACTTGAATTTTTTGCCTTTGTGACGTTGACAAAGTGGTTGTAATGCTGATGTTGGCAGTCAAACGAAGAGCTGAGCCGGTGCACAACTTCTGCTATAACGAAAAGGATAAGTAAGAAAGAAAAAAAAAAATAAAAAACATTGAATATGCTTCAACGGCATGAAACGCATTCTTTTAATTTCCGGAAAAGCGTTTGTTGTAGTCTCTCATACACACACAAACACACACAAAGAAAGCAAAAAAGCGAGGTAAAACTATTGGAATTGTGGTAGGCTGCTTGTTTGCTGTTTTTGTTGTTGCTGAAAAACTCAAAGTGAAATTCGTTTACAAAAAGCTAGTGGCAAGCAATCCCTCAATCTAGAGTCTAAGCCACATGCTACCGAACTGGCCATTAAAATTGATTTTTTAGACGACAACAGCGTGTGCTTTTCTGCGGAGCAGTCATTTTTTGTAAAAACATAGTTGTAGGCATTTTCCCATTTTAGACTCAGGCTAACGTTGTCCTTCAGGTCTCAGGCTGCCTACACTGCATAGCAAGCTTTAACTGTGGGCTTTTCTCCCCATCGCTTTGCTGATTTTGTCTAGCTGGCTGTGTTAAGGTATGTCATAGAAGTGTTAGTCTGTATAGCACAAACATGCGTGTGTTTATAGCTTGCGTTTTCCGTGCTTCCCTTGCTTCCTTTGCTTCCTAAAAGGCGTTACGCGCTTGTATTTTTTCACAGTTTTTTATATGCATGTAATGTGTTTGCCTTGCTTTCAGTGCGGATTCTCAGGACCCTTGACGTTAAGTCAATGTTTGTGCGGATGTATGTGAGCTAAACACAAACATAAATATTAATTTAAATATTAACATAACTTAAAAGTGAAATTTGCTACATATTTTTTCTTTCTCTCTGCCGAGCTTCAACGCTAAAGGCGATTGAACGCTAAAATGTTAGGAGCAAAAAAAAAAATCTCAACCTAGAGATATTTACCGAAAGCACAGAAAAAGCCAAGCATTTGAATAGAAATGGTATTGAAAGTAAACGTGCAACAACTAATGGAAAATAAAAGAAAAGGTGGAAGAGAAGCCAAAACAAATGTTCTGCAAAAATAGCGGAAATTTGTTTATAATAGCCAGAGGAATTGATGTGTTGAATTATTGGTGAGCAGCTGGATAGGATGACAGCATGAAATAATTCAACATGAAATGAATAATGAATATTTATTATTTCAAAGCAGGAAACAAGTGTAATTGGACGAGGCGAAAATGAAGGAGCAGACAGATGTCCATTTTCTGCAAGAAAAATGAATTTATTGGAGCATGTTATCCCAGTGCGTTAATTAATATAAAGCATGTTGGCACATTTTCAGCAGATTAGAGAAACGCATTCATTAATTTTGCCACAGTCGGCCGGATACCAACATTTTCATTAAATAAACAGTTTAATCGGGTTATAAAAACTACATCTTACAATATTATTTCTTAAAAATATCAAGAAAATATTTTCAGTGAATAATGAATGCTGCCAAAAAATGATTTACTACCTGCATAAATTACTTCCGATATTTAGTATATTGAAATTTTTTTGAATGACTTTGTTCACCACTATGTCCAAAATTGTTCGTAGTCAAAAAATTCAATTAATAATAATGCAAAGTTCTGGCTTGTGTGTTGAAATTCGCTTGACGTTTATTCGGTATTCATAACTTTTAATAACACACCGCTTAATTAATAGCAAAGTACTTAAAATATTACTGCAGACAGGCAATATAATAACAACAATGATTAAAGTTTACATGTCAAATAAGTCACACGCACACACTCAACTACAAACATGAAATAAGTGCCAATTTGTAAACATAAATTAATAAAATTTATTCATGGCATTCAATTAGTGTACGATAGCCGCAGAGCCATAAGCTCACACACATAAACGCACAAAAAAACGTACAAACATACATACAATCAAATAAGCACCTTTGCACACCAAAAAGCACTGAAGACTAAAACATTTACACTATTGACAAACAGTCTAGTATTTGGTATAAACTCTCGATCAAGCAACAATTTAGCGCTATTTTTATTTCAATTTTTATATCTTCTGGCTTCAGCCAACAAACACGTCAATCAGTAAACCAAAAATCAGTTAGGCAAAACCGCAGCTAGACGCTGGTTGATATGTCCTGCATGGCACTGAATTCGATTAACTAAATTATAGTACTTAAAGTGTTAGTTTATGGTGTGTACTTATAATTTTCAGTCAGATCAAATACTCAACAAATCACTGTTACTATACAATACCTATGATTTTTTATTGAAATGCTTGTGGTTTAAATATAGTTTTAATAGATTTATAATAGAGCTTTAATTCATAATAATTTTTAATAAAATCTGGAGTATATTTTAAAATTATAGCTTTGTGCAATCAATTTTAAAGCTGTTGTTTATGGTCCTAGATAAATTGCTTTTAGAAATAATTTGATTTTTATATTATATAGAATAATTGAAAAAAAAACAAAACTTAATTCAAGTAATAATTATTCGAATTCAATTCGTTTAATCCTTCAATGGATTTTGAATTATGCAATAAAATGTAGTTGGAAAATATTTTTAAATCATCTTCTCTTACCTTTAAAAATATAAAAAGTTTTTCCAAATTATTGTTTTCATAATCCAAAAAATTATTGTAGTTTATTTCAATCGGTTGAAAATTCATCCAGTTATTTAATATTATTACTTTTCTACCGAATTACGGAAAGAACAATACTTTGCTTAAACCTGGATCACTAAACTATTGCTGAGTTGCGTCACAACTAGGGATGTGCAACTGCCACCAAAAGTCGACTTCGACTTTTTCAACCGTTGAAAATGTAAAAGTCGGCTAATCGACTTTTTTATCTGTTAGAAGTCGCCTTTTCAACTTTTTCGACTTTTTTCGACTTTTTTTTAATTACTTTTGTACAGCTTTTGATCGGCAACTTAGAAGAAAATGATTCAATATCAATAATAATAGATAAAAGGATTACGTATTGCGCAGGTCCGTCATGTTGTTTTCTTTCCATTTTGACTTTTCTAGCTACGATAAAAATATTTTTTGCGATCATGACGTCAGGCTAGACAAAGTTTGTTTCTTGAATATTTTGCCAGTGCAAGTTGGTTTCATTCCAACTTGCTTTAAAAAAAAAAAAAAAAACTAAAAAGGTAGCACGAAAATTATATGCGCAGCACTCTTTCATAATTCTTTATTCATATTTTAATAAAAAACGGTGGAAAATTTTGTTTAGTCTATTATATTAACAATTTTATTTCTGTTTTATAGAAATTTATTTTTATGATCTGCGCAATCTATTATTTTATCATTCTTGATCCAATAAGAAAAATGTGTTTTATTGTTAACATAGTCCTTCAATATATGAATAAAATAAAAAAAACAAAACAAAATACATATCGCAATTTTAGTTCTTGTATAGAAAATATCAAGCCCAAACCAACAAATTAACGTAAGCGCAAAAAACTGAGTTTGTATTTTGTATTATTAAATTTTAATTATTTCCTGCACTGTTTACAAATTACTTTGCTATTGTTTTTAGCTTTACCAAAATATTGCCAAACACTGCGGTGGTCATACAAATAAATTTCTCGCAAAATAGTTTCGATTTCTAACGACCGCGCTTAAAGTATAGCCGATTAAAAAGTTGTCAAAGTAGCTTTATTTCTTTTTTAAAAGCGATTTCGTCATTAGTTAAGAGAAGAACAGTTCTCAGAGTATCGTCAAGTTTTTTTTTGTTTAAAACAGTGGTCATCATCGCAGAGTTAACACAACAATAAAGACAGCTTTCCGAGTACGCAGCTTTACACTAAAACAAGAAATTGTAAAAAGCTCTCGCCAAATGGTGCAAGGAAATATTGTCGAGTGATAGATTTTCAATGTAATGTTTTATTTTTGTGTTTGTTTTTCGACCTTTTAATATATAAAAGATAAAAAAATAAACGTGTTGATTAGAATGAATATTTACGTACATTTATAAACAAAACAGCTAACTACACCCTTACCGCATGAACGCTCAAAATATACTGACTTCAAACTTAAAGCACAGCCGAAAAAACCAACTTTTACGCAGTGTACAAAAACAGCGAGCTGATTGCTACTTCGTGTGAAAAAACACAAAAAACACACGACGCCCGCGTGTTATGGGAAAACATAAGTTGATGTTTACTGGCTTAAAATGAAAAAGTCGAAAGTTAAAGTCGACTATCGACTTTTTTTAATATTAGAAAGTCGACAGCCAAAAGTTAAAAATTATCACGCAAAAGTCGATTTTCGACTTCACCTGTACATCCCAACTCACAACTTTTTCCACCAACAAAAAAATTCTCTGCTATAAACATCTAGGAGTGAAAGGTAGTTAAATATGTAGTAGCAGATCATAAAAAATTCTGCCCAATTGAAAAATTGAAAGAAATGCCCAAAATATGCGTATTTAGTGTAATTTTAAATTTATTTATTATATTAGTAATACTAGAGTTCGCCGGTGGTCGACATTCGACATTTTCACTTTGACCTTTCGCTCTACAATGTAATATGAGTTCGTTTACATTCTCAGATGAGCGTAGAAAGAGAAAAAAAGAGCGCCGTTATTTCTATATTTAGTGTGCCGCTCAGTGTTAACAACTTTTCGTACAAAAATACAATGTAATGTGAAAATCTTCAGTTTTCGAGATATAGTCATAAATTTTATTTCAAAGTAACGGCAATTTTTCACAATTTACTATTTATAAGAAATTTCACCATCACAGTATAATATATTCACACATGTTGCATAAAAAAGAATTGTAGGGTATCCGTAAGAGAAAGCGAAAAATGTTTTTTAAACATTTTAGCAATATCTAAAATTTCCTCTCTTATAAATTTTCTTTTATTAAAAAAATTATCTTTTGACACTCATTTTCAGGTCAAAGGTTACAAAAAATATTTTGTACCCTCCGATTTTCCGGAAAAATATTTTGAAAAAATTAATTTTCATAAAAAAATCAAATCATTTCCAATGATAGAACCTTTCGGCCTATTTTTTTAGAAAGTTGAATATCTTAGAAATTTTTTTAAGACAACATACAACATTGAATTAGTAAGGAAATGGTATATCCTATCTTATTTCTCCAAAAATATTTAGTTGATTTCTCAGACAGAGACAATTTTATGAAAATCGTTTGAAAAATAGCTGAGGTATTTGCTTACAAAATCAAAACATAAAATTTCAATATTTTTTTTCTCATTCTGAGGCAATGACGTTGTCTTAAAAAAATGTGATGCACTAACAAAGTTTTTAGTGTTCTATAAATCATTGCGATTTTTTTATGATTGATTTGAATACCGCGCGATTTTTAACATACAATCTGTATAAATTTTATTCAAAAGAGCTTTCGCATACCATTATTTTTCTTAATCAACGACTTTCCATACAAAAATATGTTGTACTGAGAAAATATATAGCTATCAAAATTATTAAAATTATATATTATCAAAATAATGGCAAGTTTTCATAGTTTACTATATATTTACTATTTTTTTTTTATTATTACTAAATGCTTTACTTACAGTACTCTACAAATTAGCGACATCGACTATGCCGATCGAATTTCGGGACAAATATTGATTCGATCGAAAATACATGGACACCATGGGCTTTTCTGAGTTTCAATTTACATAATTACATGATTTCGTTTTCAATCATTCCACCGCAAGGTTTTTACTGGGAATTTAAAAAAACTAATCTGTCAGAACGACGAATTACGGATTTGAGTTTACGTATTTATGACAGCCGTGCGTATTATTAGAAGAAGCTTATATGAGTGGGTTCATGACAACCCGAAGAATGAATACGTAAAATTCCGAAATATCGTCAAAAAATTTACAAATACTTCAATTTACGCAACAACTTTTATTAATAGATTTCGCACTTGCTATCGATTAAAAGATACTCAATCATAAGTTGAACTTTGATGAGCGTATCCACTCGCAGAAAGCATTATATTTTACATGATCTCTCGCGATTAGTTATTAATCAATATAATGTATTGAGTAATCGATAATTGAGTGATTACAGAATGTAATGTGGCACGCTCTCTTAAGAGAGAGAGAGAGAGAGAGAGAGAGAGAGAGAGAGAGAGAGAGAGAGAGAGAGAGAGAGAGAGAGAGAGAGAGAGAGAGATACCGTACTTTTTGTGAATTGATTTTTTGTAAGCTTTTCAGTATATTTTAGTAATTATTCTAAGGCCGTTTTATAAGAAGCAATTTCACAATCAAATTATAACATTCAATATTAAAACACACTTTATCTCTGCGTTTCGTAAGAGTGCTTACAAAATTTTTCATTTAAAACTCAGCGGCTGAATATGCAGAGTACCGTAGAATATCCCATATATTCACACATGTTACGTAAAATAAATGCTTATTTAAGGCAAGAATGATAGAATACAAAGATTGCGCCGAAGACAAGAAAATGAGTACAACAAAATTGTCGTTCTGCGCATGTACGTCATAATATCAATGCTGTTTTGGAGAGCGATCACTTTGAATACGATTTCTACACAGAAATATACATTGTAGTTTGTATAATTAAAATAAAAGAAGTAAGAAGTAATTTATTGGAACGAGAAGAGGTTAATTTATTAAGTACACCTTCGCAAACATTATTTTTACTATTATTTTATTACAGCCAGTAAGCAGCTTAGTCAAAAAAAATTTGTCTGAGAAACCAACTTCAGTGAGCATTATTTTTTGACTTGGATTTTATAAAAATGTTTATTAAGAGTTTAATTGACGTAGTTTAAACGTTCCCAAATATTTTATTTCATTAATTTACCAGTGAATTGAAAGGACAAATAAATTATAGTTCCAAGTTTTTAAATAATGAAACAAATTTTGTTAAGTTAATATATTTTTGTATTTTTGTTTTCATGTGTGTGCTTCTTCTACAATTTCTTGGTTTAATTTTTGTATTTATTGCAAACATCAGGTTTCTGAAAAATATTTGTTTGCTACTGTTACCACAATTAGCAGCTTCACACTTCATTTTTTAATTTTTAAGTTAAAAACTCTCAAATATACTTCGATATATACACAATTAAATAAAACACAACCGATCGCAGTACGTTTCTCAAAGAAATAAAATATTGTGACGTAGTCAACTGAACAGCTGGTTGTCAGACTCGATTAGCAGAAGTAACGGACCTGCGCAAAGCGTAATCTCTTATTCTATCATTCTTGTATTTAAGGGTACCGTATGAGATGGCGAAAAATGTCTGCATTATTTTTTGCACATCTTATCAATGTCTAAAATTATCTCTATTATCATGTTTTTCCATCTGTTATAGCTAAGGTTTTTTTTTTAATAACTGATGGGGGGGGATTTTGATGACATTTTTGTTTTAAACTTATATATTAAGTTACTTATACACAAGTTTTTTTAATTTTATTTTGAAGTTAAGTTTTTTTATATATTAAATATATATATTTTTTTATATAAAAGTGGAATGAATAAACTACCAGATATTATAGGCCGAAAAAAGCTCTTCTAATATGCATCAACAAATTTTAAAGTTTTGCAATAGGATTAAAGATAATACTGTTTTTCGTGAATGTTGAATTACGCCCATTCTCGCCCTTTAAATTACGGAGGTATGTTTTAAGAAGTTTTAGAGATGAGAACGATGTCTTATTTCACGCCAATCATTTTGGTTTGCTGATTGAAACAGCAAACGTGCCAAACATTTTCATTTTATAATTGAATTTTATATATTTTTAACAAACATAGCATAACCAGGAAACGAATATTTGATCAGAGAAGAAAATAACCAAAACTAAACAGCAAACATGGTTTCCTAACAAAAAATTAATATATGCTTTCAACCCTCATATTTCGGGTCAAAGGTCACTAATTTAAAATCAAAAATGTTTCTGTGTATCTATAGTGCAGTACCTTTCGAATGATATACAAGTTATTACCCTTCTTCTAAAATAAATATTGAAACAGCGTACAAAAACTTTCATGTATTAATACATGATATTACATAATATAAACGGTATTCAGAAAAATTTGTTAAGTCCTGCTAAATTGCTTAATTGTTA
The DNA here is from genome assembly GCA_963920525.1 of Dichetophora obliterata. NCBI lineage: Eukaryota > Metazoa > Arthropoda > Insecta > Diptera > Sciomyzidae > Dichetophora > Dichetophora obliterata. The sequence continues at coordinate 193,600,572 of OY986435.1, forward strand.
AAGTTAGCAGCCGTTGATGTAAATAAGACTTTTTACAATCAAGTGCTAAGCTGATGAGTCAAAATCAGCTGACTGATTTGTACAGCTAGAAATATTAGCTGTGTAATTTAATAACTCGTATAACCAGTACTCAGTAGACAAAAATGTATTAATTTTTATATTATAGTGCGTTAACACTTTTTATACATTTGCTGCTCAGAAACTTGGAATTGTTTTAAATCTACCAACTCCATTACAAAATTTGTATTTTTTTATTAATAAAGGGCTGTGTTTAGACTTTGAAGCTGCAAATGAAAAATAACTTGGTACGTGTTAGAACTCATTCCCAAAACGATTCATCACTACATTCAATAAGTTTATACGTTTCCGACTTAACAAACGGTACTTCTTTGCACAAAAACACGGCGCTGAGCGTATTAACTTGCTAACTAGCTGCTAAGTCTTTTCCCATAGAAAATTTTGACAGGACTTGACAAATTTGTTAAGTTTAGCAAGTTAGCAGCGCTACACAAATGTGAATACCGTGGGCATCCACAGGCGAAAAGGGGCACTTACCCCTAAGCTATGAAATTTTTTTATATATATTCATATTAAATCAAAAAAATTGCAAGCTAAAATTAAAAAATGATACAAGAGAAGGAAAAATCTTTCTAAAATGGAAAGTTGCGATTAAACTTAGGGATTTTAGAACTTTGTTAATAAAAATCGTTTTTAGTTGTAGGAGTGTAACATTTTGCAGGAACATGTATTTTGATAAGGTGCATCATAATCAATCAAAAAGTCGATTTTGAATTTTTTGTACTTATGGCGGTTTTGATTTCAGATGAAGATATTTTCATTATGTATATAAATCAGTGGCAAAGATATGGTTGAATCCAAGGATATGGAGGACTCCGAGCCATGGAAACATTTCCAAATATCTCACGTTATTGTGAAGTGATTCTGTGAAGTTAAGCCCGAATTCATATGTACAGTGGTGCTCCAGTATAACGAATGCCGATATAACGAATGTTCGATATAACGAACAATAATTCTGCAAGCCTTATGAACTCTATATAGCGAATGGCAAAATAAATGTACTCCAATATAACGAATACTGCCCTTTTTATATTGCATATGTTTTGTTTTATTTATTTTCGAGCTGTCCGTTTAATGTCCGTTAAATGTCCGTTAGTTATTTCTAGATACATACATACATACATACATAATTCGTGTACAATTCCGTGTAATTTTACGTTTTTTTGCATACTATGGATTATAAAGCCACTTGTAGTTGAAGTTTTGTAAAGAGTGGTACAATAATCAGATATGTCTTTATCTCACAAACGCAAACGGCTTAATTTTGGTGAAAAATTGAAAATGATTGATGATTATAATCGTGGAAAGACGCTTAAAGAAATTTCTATTAAATTTGACATAGCAAAGTCAAGCATTTGCACAATTATAAAAAATAAAAATAAAGTTATAAAAAGTGTTAAGAGTACACATGCTGGAACCATAGCCAGACAGTCCTTAAAGAAGGGGGAGTACCATAGAATGGAAAGGGCACTATATAAATGGTTTGTTTCACAACGAGAATCCCATATGACCATTAACAGCAACATTTTAAGAGCCAAAGCTATTAGTATACAGAAGAAAATATACCCAGAAAAAAACTTTTCAGCCAGTAATGGATGCTTGTGCAAATTTAAAAAACGTTTCGGCATACGTCTGCTGAAGGAATCTGGCGAAAAATTATCTTCGCGCAGTGATTTAGTGGAACCATTTAAAGAAAAACTAAATAAAATCATAAAAAATAATGATTTAAGCCTCGATGCCATGTTCAATGCTGATGAAACGGGTCTGTATTGGAAAATGTTGCCTGAGAAAACTCTAGTTCACGCTGGCGAGAACAGTGCTCCCGGAAGAAAAATAAGCAAAGAGCGAATCACATTTCTTGCGTGCGCGAATGCAACAGGAACAAAAAAAATAAAGCCTCTTGTAATAGGCAAATCAAAACAGCCACGCTCGTTCAGAAATAGAATGCTTCCTGTCGACTATGCAAATTCCAAATCGGCGTGTATGACATCACAGATTTTTAGGAATTGGTTCTTTTTCAATTTTGTTCCTCAGGTAAGCCGTATGCAAAAAAAAAAATTGCTTACATTCATTAATTTTCATTTTATATATGATACATATTTAAGGTTGAACAGTTTTTGTGTAAGAAAAAACTACCTAAAAAGGCGGTATTACTTCTGGACAATGCACCAAGTCACCCCCCGGAAGAAGAATTGAGGAATCCGGATGGTAACATATGGGTGGTGTTTATGCCGCCAAATGTTACACCTTTGATCCAACCCATGGACCAAAACGCCCTTAGGCTGACAAAATTATTTTACCGAAACAGTTTGCTGAGTCGTATAGCTAGCAATACAAGCAGTATTACAACAGCACTGAAGGAGTTTACGATATACGAGGCAATTCAACTAATAGCGTTGTCATGGGAAAAAGTTTCAGAACTTACACTTCTAAAATGTTGGAAAAACATTTTAATTGAAACATCGCACATTGAGGACGATGAAGATATTCCTCTGGCCCAGTTAAAAAATAAAGAAGAAGAAGAAACTGTTATGAACAAAACCCTGGATTTGATGACAACCGTTTTCCCCCAGGTATGGTTCATTTTTTTTCAAATAAAATTACGTATGTATTGAAACTTATTCTTGTATTTTTTAGTCGAACATTAGTGAAGCGGATTTACAAATCTGGAATAATGATGACGTCGAATTTATTGACTATGAATTATGCGATAATGCGAACGAGGTGGAAATTATCAATGATACTCTAGAAGAGGATACCGACATATCAGTACTGCCTGTTGCTACAACAAAACATGCAGATGCAATTGAGTGCTTTGGAAAGTGTATCAAATGGGCCGAGGAAAACGAGATAGACCAAACCAATATATATATGCTAACAATGATGCAACAAAAAGCATATGAAATGAACGCTTCCAAAAAAAAAGTTCAAAGTAGCATTTTAAATTTTTTTTTCCAAATAGAAACCTAAGATTTTCCAAAATTTAATTGAATTGTTTCTGTTTACATTATGTTTGTTAATAAATGAAAAACTGTCCTTATATTTTTAATTTTGAAGTTCTCTTTTTTGTTTTCGGTATAACGAATTTTTCGATATTACGAACGACCCCTGCATTATATCATTCGTTATACTGGAGCACCACTGTATATGTATTGCCAAAAATTCTTAATTTTCTCATGAAAGTTATCAAAACTTTATTTAGTTCAGTGCATAATTTGTCTAAATCGGTCAACAATTACTAGAGATGTTATGACATGTGAAGCTTCCAGAAATTCAGTATTGCTTAGATTTAATTCAAAGAGATCATAATTTTCTTACCTGCCTACCATTTTTCGACGTTTCAACAAAGTAAGGACATAAAACATGACATTTGGCATCACAAAACAGTCATGCAATCAGGTATTCAAAAGTAAACTTTCCGAGGTTACTTTATTTGTGACGGACTCACCTCCCACCACAACCAAAAGCTATCTACGCCACTGATGTAAATATATTTTGGAAGGAATACAATCATACTTTTTTTAGGTTTATTTAAAAATAAGGCTGAGTTCAACCACACATTTTTATATGGTGTGTTGTACCCATCGCTGTAATAAGTTACGATACCATTTCATGTACCCTTGTTTCACAGACACTTTTTAATAAGTATTCTTACTCTCAAAAAATATTATATGTAAATATTACTAAAAACTGCGTAGTTTTATTACAGGGTTTTATTTATTTTGCCACTTACAGGGTTTTCACCCGGAGACTCCGGTTTTTTAAAAATTTCTCCGGTCTCCGGTTTTTTAAAAAAATGTCCGGTTTTTTCATAGATTTAATAAATTTTGGTCAAAAACGAAATTTAAAGTATGTATTCGTTATTAATATTTGATATAATATACCAGCAAAAATCACACATTAATTCATTAGGGTCACCCTGTGTTATTTTTGTAGCGACCGAAGCTTATGTGCATCGTCAACATTACGTATGTATATATTATGCGCCTTGCACTTCCCAGTAGAAAAGTGGATCATCCTATGAGCGATCTGGGAGTGCTCCCTTAGGAGCAGTGGAGTGCTCATTATTGATCCAAGCTAGGTGTATTTTATGTTCTCTTTTAACATTGCATGGGTACTTCGCCAATTTTAATGACAAGTGGCTTTTGTAACCTGAATATAAAGACTGGCTACAAAAGGAAAGCGAGTTTGCATGCGAGTTTTTGATTGATTTCTATGCTGATGAACACGAGTCATCACAGACTATTTTCGACCAAATAGTTCAACGTCTTTGCGATATGGGACTATCACTTGATAAAATAGCAGCTTTATCGGCCGACAACGCTTATGTTAATTACGGAGTAAAAAATTCGGTATACCAGAAATTTTTAGAAGTAAATAAACATATTAGGTCTGTTTCCGTACTCGCACTGTGTGACTTGTGAGTCGCTATTTTCTGTTTCCGTACTTTTTGTGTAAGAAATGGGAGAAGAAGAACAAGCATAAAATCGCTCTCTCGAGCACAGAATGTGCACAGAGAGTGCTAGAACTCAAGACTTCGAGTAAATTAAGAACAAGCATCAAGAAGAACAAGCAAATGTCAAAAGTTTGTTTATGTTTTTCACAAATATTCACAAATTGTGCTGCTAAAAATAAATTTACAAAGTGCATTTTCTTTTGATCTTCCAATTTTTAGCTATAAATAAATTATTTAAAGTAATTTTATAACTTAAAACATAGCTGAAAAGATTTTATAGCTTCAAAAAAATTTACTTCACAAACAATTTCAATTGGCGCTATTTACGTTTGACTCGTCTGCTGTCAGAATCAGCTGTTTTGTGCTCGAAACTTGCTAGAAGCTGTTTCCGTACTTTTGCTAATATTCTCAAATTTTATTTTTACTCTCTCAGTTCGAGCTTACCAGAAGTTACACAAATTTTACACAGTGTAGAGTACGGAAACAGACCTATTGTTAAAGCCAACTGTAATGCACATGTGATTCATAATGCCGCCAAATTTTCTTGCGCAAAATTAGATATTGATGTAACAACACTTGTAAACAAAATATACGCGGCATTTAGTTAAAGCGCTGTCAATGTACGAGAGCTTAAAGTCTGCTGTAATTTTTTTAACATAGACAGCCTAACCAAAAACATTTTAATGTCGACTCTAAATTTAGTGTGAGCTTTTCTGCCACTATTTCTATAAAATTTGTTGCCAAAAAGCTTGCACTAAATTTAGAGTCGACATTATAATGTTTTTTGGTTAGGTTGAGAGTTTGCAATTATTATTTTGGTCTGCATTGAAAGAATATTTTTCAAATCAGGGAGAAGAAGAATGCGATCCATTCATATTTAAAATTGTGAAATGCCAAGAAAGTGATAATGAAAAGAATCTACAATCACCTACTATTTTAGATTTATATCTATATTTTATTTCACAGTTTTTGAATGTAATGTGAGAAACAATTCTTATTTTAGAAAAAGTAGAACTTACAACTGCAGAGCTACATGCCGTGATGCTAGACTTAAAATCAAAATTAGAAAAAAGAATCGGTGATAAGTTTTTGGGTACGATGGTAAAAAAATTTTACAAAAAATAAAATAATTGAATTTGAAAAAAGCATTAAATGTTTACGAAAGATCTATTAGCTACAAAGGAAAATATTATACTTTTGAAAAAAGCCCTGTGCAACTATTTGGACATTTAAATATTTTAAAACGTGATCTCGATTTAGATAACTTTTAAAAATTGGGGATATACTTAGCTTTAATTTAGACATTGATAAACTTCTGTAAACACGTCTGTAGAAAATGCGTGGGTTTTTGTTTTTAAGAACTCGCAAGTCAATGAGTTAAGAAAATTTGTTTCAAAAACGTTGAGTAAGCCAGTGAGTAATGCGTTTGTGGAGCGGGTTTTTTCTATTATGGAATCGGTTTGGGGAAACGACAGGGGTAAAAGAAGAACAGAGCTAGTAAAAGCTGAATTGCGTATTAGAATTAATTATGATTTGGAGTGCAATCAATTTTTTGAATTCATGCAACATGCAGACCAAAAAAAAACTTCTGCAAAGTTCATTAAAAGATCAAAAAAATAATTTTAGAAAATAAGTTCTTTTTAAAAAATAATTATTTTATTTTATTTTTTGTAATTATTTTGTAAACTATTTGTAAAGTACAAATAACTGTGCAGTATAAAAATATGTAAACAATGTGATTTTTATTTGTAAGTTTTTTTTACCTTATTTTAAAAAATATATCCTAAATAAAAGGCTAAACCTATTAGAAAATAATTTCTTTTAGCAATCTCCGGTTTTGGGCTTCCTTAAAAGTGGCAAACCTACGTAGAATGGTCGTTTTTAGGTACATACAACGAATATTTTATTCGCAAAACTCAAATACGTATTGTAGGAATACATTTGTTACATTTACGAATGATACTAATACCTAATAACGAAAAAAAAAACATTCTGTCTGAGCTGGTCTTTGAACCGAGATTCTTTAGCTGACGGGCCACTTACTCTTCCAGTAGGCTATGGCCACCTTGCAATCATACATTTCCGTCTATTCAGCATTTGTTCAACAAACCAGTCTGAACGATGTCGGTTGTCAATTTTTGAAACTCAACTAAACTTCGTACATTCTATGAATAATGCGTACGGTCAACATACGAGGGAATTTTATCTACTAATATTATTTTTAATTAGTAAATAGTACGAAACCATAAGTAATTACTACGAATGAAGTGGAAGAAATTACGAAGTTATGCGTACGAGAAATTGATGAATGTTAAGAAATGATATCCCTTATAAGTGGAATATCATTCTTCGGAGCAACAGATGGCAAGGTTTATTTAAGCCAATAACGCATATACACTTTGATGATTGAAAGGAAAATAAATTTTATTAAAAATTAATTAAATGTAAATAGGAAACTCTAATTGAACCATCTATTTTATATTTATTCAAATTCACTTTTTTGAGAGTTTTCTGGACTTTTTTTCGCGTCACATACTTAACTTACATACAGGATTAAGAATCAAGCCTTCTAGGGACGCTCTGAAGTATGTTCAGAAAATGTATGGAACCCAAAACTCATCTAATAAATTTGTATTTATTCATACCTTTTGAATCAAAAAGATAAAAAAGGTATGTTTCCATACTTGATTGTAGAAACTTGCAAGCTGCTAGAACTGATGCATGTTGGAAAAAAGAAATAAGTGGATTGGTGTCAAAAATACTCCCTTATCATGCGGGGAACGTTTATAGAAAAGCGCAGATAGTAAAAATGTAACCATTTAAATTTCTTTATGCTCATTTTAGACTCTTTTAGGCCTTTGTTTTCTCTCCCCCTAGAAAATATCCTGTGGACGTCCATGGTGAGGGTGAATTCTCTCTTCACGTAAACACGACCTACCTGTGATGCCAATCGTGCAGCACACGGCAAGAATATACAATAAATTTGCATGTGGCGACTCAAATCACGTGTCACTAAAGAGTTCCCAACAATGTAGATAGCTTTGATCATGAAAAATTATTTGTGAGAAATTTGTTTAAAAAAGCAAAGTTAAGAAAATCAGCATGCAAAAGTAAAAATCTATTTGTAATTAGTTTGTAAATCCTTATGCAGCTAGCTAGTACAAATAGGTATGTAAGTTTGTTTTGTTTTTTTTATAATACGATGAATAAATAGTTTGGTTATTTTTTTACATTTTCGCAATTTTTTGCGTTCTGGCTAAAAAAAATTTGCTTTGGCAACACAGCTTATAACCCCATCACTAATGAATCAGCGGAGCAAGCTCTTTCTAAATAAAACAATTTTTTAGTTCAGCATTCTTGAAAATTCTCTTGCAAGGCGAAATTGCCCGAAACTATTAGTTTAAGTTATTAATTATAAATGCTGAGGGGTAAGAATAAACTCGTCTGCATAACTAAAAATTATACCCCGTCATTGATAATGAAAGAGGTAAAATTGTTATGGCTGACAATTGATTGATTTTCATATTTTGGGAAATATTTCAAAAGAACACTGTAACGCTTGTAACTGTTCTGTTTTGACAATTTTATAAGACATATAAATTCCTTGACAACCAAAACAAACCAAACCAGTCTAAGGTAGCAATAGCTGTTAATCACGCAATTGCTTGAATTTTTTTTAACACTGCTGGCTGATATTATATATGTATAATACTTTATACGCCACTAATTTGGTAGAGTGGAGTAGTAAAAAAAAAACAAAGTTAACATTTTAATGATGACGGTGATGACGATGATCATGGTTGGCCATAAAAAATACATTCTAACAGTAATAAAAGCAAATACACAAAATAAGCAGCAAAGATTTAATAGTATTTGCTATAATACAACGATACATAAAACGAGTACTTAGATGTACAAAATATGGGTTTCTAAGCTTTGAGGCTTAGTTTTGGCAACCCTTCTACTTCGTCGACAAACACAAATACCCTTAATTATGATGCTTAAGCACTTTAGAGTGCTTTAAATTTTGTGACTATAATTTTCTTATTTTTTGCCCCCTTGCCATTTACCTTGAGTTTCTACTCTATACGGGTTAGCTACAAAAACCTTAGCAAAATTCGGGCACACAAATAAACGCAACACTTGTTAATCTCTTAATTCAACAGTGCATAAAGGCACGTTTAATCATCAAGGGGCACAAAAAAAGAAATCTCTTTATTTCGCTACTCAAGAACGATAAAAAAACACAAGTTAGGAAAACAATGCCAGTCAGTGTTGTTTTTTCTGCATTTAATGCTTCCATAAATTTGCAAAATTTGCACTGTGGCATCGGACAGAGTTTGTTTGAATTTTTTTTTTGTTCCATATCTTACTTTTGTACCTTTTTTTTGTTTAATTTCTGTTTACTTAAATTCTAGTCGCCTCAATTCAGACCCAGTCGACCCAGTTTAAAAAGGTTATATTTTTATTGCGCTCTGAGGGTATTTTTTTTTATTTTATTTTCTTGTGCTTATTTTGGATAAGGGTAGCAAATTAAATTTCGAAATTGTCTCGTTCATAAGTAAACAAGATTCATAAATTTGTCCGTTTGACTGTTTATTGACGCTTTTTATAGCCTTTGGTAGAGAAATGATGGACATTAAGAAAAAATAATGCAATTTAATGAATGCTCATATGAATGCTTCATATGACTTTCATATAGCTTATATGGCGATTGAAAATTTTAGGCAGGATTTCTCAAAACTTTGAAATTAAATGTTACTGAAAATTTTAAAGCCTATGTAATAGAAAAAATAAATGTTAAAATTTATATTGTGAGAGTTTGAAAATTTTAGGCAGGTTTTCTCAAAACTTTAAAATGAAATGTTATTGAAAATTTTTTAAACCTATATAATAGAATACTTATTTTGAGTAAGTGGCTCATGATTCAAAAATGTGATTCACTTTTTTTCGAATCAATCACATATGAGTACTACTTTGGAAACTACTTATACTTATTCATACTCATTTTTGAGTAGGTGGCTCATGATTCAAAAATGTGATTCATTGCAAATCTCTGACTTAAATCACTGAGTTTTGCACGAATAGTACTTGATTACAACTTATTTTTAAGTATTCGTTGCAGATCTCTGGTCATAACATGGGCGTAGCCAGGATTTTACTCAGGAGGGGAGCCATTTTGTGTTTCATGTAGCTGAAAAATAAAATTAATTTTTTTAAATATTGGCTTTATTGAGAAAAATATAAAATTAAATTGGAAACGAAATTTAAAAAAAGCGATTTGACAAAAGTGAAAATCAAAGTATTCATCGGCGCGAATCTTCAGCAAAGCAATTTAAAAAATCATTATTCAGCTTCTCTGTTTTCACTTCCATCCAATTTCTGTGCACGTTTTAAAGGAATAAAAACGCCGTTGTAAGGATGATTTTATTAAGTCGAGATATGGTATGAACAGCGACACCTTCCAATATTCGAAAGGTAATTTTGGTGAATGCATTGTAAGCTAATTTCAACATTTGAGTGAAGCATTATTTACTAAACTGGATGAATGGAGGATTGGTCTTTTCCACGAACTGGAAAGTCGTGAGATTCACAAAAAACTATAACCGAAATAATCGAAGACAAAACCTTTCGATTTCAGTAATTTCTTGTGACCAAACAGCATCATTAAATCAACAAGTAGGTCGGTAATTAATGCGTGAGCTGCTTATGCTGATCCTATGTGCCACTGGCTTGGCTTCTACAACACTCATACACATTTTTATATATTGTGATAAGCTTTATACCGAGTGATCCTAAAACGGCTTGAACGTTTTAAGGTGGAAAGAGGGAACAGTATAAGCAAAGTGCACCTTTTAATTTTTTTGACTATATTAACCACAGCGTATTGGTTTGTAGAAAATTGTGACAAAATTTCAGTTTGGGTCCAGTCGTGTCCTCCTTAAAACCGTAGATTTGAGGAGGAACCCAAGGGTATTTGAGCATTTATAATTTATGAGATGTACTCATAAGGGCACACCTGTCAACCCACTTGCCCAAGTCGTGTTCACAGAAACTGTCACTATTGCATGTACTAGAAGAAGCAGACGTAGATAGATTCTTTTGCAATTAAAGTTTCGGAAGTGGGCGCAAGCAACTCTCTTCCGATCCGCTTTTATTGTCACTCAATTTTATTTTCTTGACTGTAAAGCAAATTGATTAGAAAATAAACATAGACCTAATAATTTGTAGTAACTTAATATAAAATTACCACCAAAAAACTTTCTTATATTTCCATCTATAACAAAAATATAAATTAAAAAATGCACAAATAAATCCAATCAGAAATTTCATTTTGAACAGCTGATTTGGTTTCGTAAGTATTACCAACGAACGTTAGTGTTGGTGAAAAATCGAATAACGAATTGTGCAGCTCAGAATGCAATAAACATATATGTCTGAGTTACCAAAAAATTTTAATTAAAGCTTTTTATAAACTTTTTACCAATCTTATACATATAACGCAAACGCAAATTTCGTCCGGCGTAAGGCTTTTTAGTACAAGTCCAATCTTAATAAATTTAGTATGTTTTGGTAGGTATAGACCTGTAGATGTGCAAACTGGACTTTTTATTTCTTAAAAATTTATATTTTGTAAGTTATATCGAATTAAAGTCTGCATATAATTGTTGTTGTTATGTTGCTTTTCTCTTATTAATTAAGCATATTCCCAAAAATATGTGAGGTATAATCAGCCTATTCCTAAAAGTGAGGCCACCTATCGGCTTATAGATATGAAACTTTTATACTGACGAATAATCTGTTATAATTTCACAGCTAAAACTATGAATTGATATATTCAGTATCAAAGTGAACACAGTTAAAAAAAGATTTCTTAACTGTTGGTTGGAAAATTTTTTAATTTTTAATTTACACAAAAATTTAATAAGAAATACCGCAAAAAGGCCAAAATTAATTTCATTTCAGTTTTGATTAGTTGAAAATCTATTTAATAGCTGAAAATAAAATCTTGGTTTGTTCGATTTTGGCGTTTTAACTCCACACGGGCTTACTAGTAATAATAAATGTGTCAGACTTAAGTTTGTATTGTAATAAAAAAAAGATTAATCTTTAATAATTATTAAAAACTTCAATACTATTTTAGTTATAAGAAAAACTTTTTTAAATATCTAACTTTAACACTAAATTATTTTTCTTAAGTTTAGGGGGCCACGGCCCTCCCGCCCTCTCGTTACGCCCATGGTTCATGCCGTAGCCCTCCGGATAATTAAAAAAATTTAGAACAACGTTATTTCTAATTAATTTCTCTTATTCCTAATTTTTCTTCGGAAAGGGATAAAATTTTCCCTTTTTTTACATTTGGAAAGCTGAGACCACGTTTTACTATTAGAACAATTTTTTTTTCCACTTTTCAACTCAAAAATATCGTTTTTCTCATGTCAAAAGTACCGTAAGTAAATTATGAAGTCAAGTTGAAGATAATAGTTCTCTCTCAATAAAGTGTTCATTTAAGTAGAATATTATGATACCCTACAGCCAGTCTTATAAGACATACCAACAAAGCTTCGGTGGTTTTATATATATGAAACGCACCTTACTAGAGTCTATACAAAAATCAAACCACGACAAAGTGACCATGGAAATGCCCATATCTACACTCCGAATTTCATACTCATACTGTTTAAAGGGCCTTACTTATAGCGGTTTTGTTCATTGGACACTCACCTTCAGTCGAAAGAAGTTTCACTCTGAGAAGGTCCATATTTTGGATCACCTTAAGGCAAACGTCGCTCAAGATATGTTCTCAATATCCCTAGACAAAGTCCTAAAACTAAGAAACGAACCACGAATAAGCTACAAACAGATTCAAGTCTTTTAAAACAAGCCCATAATTGTAGCTCAATCAATCATTTTGTTTCGTTTATTATACTTGTTTTACAAAATCAATAAAAATACCTTAACCTCTATGTATAGAAGCTAAAAATTTTTTTATATTTTAACTACTCTCATACTTAAATGCTAAAAATTCTGATTGAATTGAATCCAATTGGTTCAAGTTAGTACTTCCAGTGATGAGAACAACCACACGCATCTATTCTAATTGATTTTTTATTTTCACATAAATAAATTTTCAAATATGTTGATGTCAATTTAACTTAAATTAAATGGTTGCAATTGGTGGTCCCACTTTCAAAACCTACTCTCGTAATTATTGAATCGAACCTTGCGCAATACTTTCCACTCGAGTGTTACAATAAATGAAATTTTCCAATTTGGTAAATGGTTTTCAGCGAAATGCTTTTAAGCGCATCTATAGAAAACGTCACAGTATGCCAGGCAGTCAGGCATCGTAATGTAGTCGTCAGTCAGAGCACAGAAAAAACGCAAAAACCAAAACAGTGTTGCGAACTCAGCTCCTATTTGTGTCAACTAGAGAACGAGAGCAGCTTCTATTTTTCCTCATTTCGTTTTTGTTTCTATTTTTCTATTAATTTAAAATTTATGCTCCGCCGCAGACATAATTGGGTCAAATTCCCATTCGTTTGCATAAATTTATAAGCACCATTGAGACCGGTACAAGCTCTATTTTGCTATAGCAATTGCAAGTGCATTTTTGTTGAAGTTATACTTTGTTTTTGCTAAAATTCATGGTGCACGATGCACGTAGCAGCAACCCAGCAAAAATTGTGGAATACTATTATAGAAAAATCAAAAATCTATATTGCGTGGCATACTTCTCTTTATGATGACTTAATTAGCGTTCACTTGTGACCCAGCCAATATCACATGTGTTTGCACGTAGCAAGGTTACAAGGAAAAAAATGCTACTCAAACGTTTGTTCAAAGCTGCCTATGAGGTTTATCTACTTGAAGCTATTTACTTTTTTTTTGCAGGGATTCAGCACAGTTTTATCTGGGTGTGTGGTTTTGTGTGCATTATTTAAGATGGTGGCTAAGATTTGTAATTTCCAAGCAAAAATTAATTTATCCTAGCGTGGCGTTTTTAAAACGTTTAAATTTCATATATATTCGCCATAGTATTCGCATTCGCTGCACTTGTCTTTCCTTTGATCGCAACCAGGACTAAAAATGTAGATACAACACAAAAGGACGAACACTTCGCCCACCTAGTTTTCGAGTGCGTTGAACAAATAACAATTTAAGTGTGCAAACCGCAAATTAATAACAAGCATTAAGCTCTTTGGCTTAGGCTTTTAAAGTGGCCACCTTTTTAGAGTGCTCACATTTGGCTATGCATAAATGTTGTTTTTCGAAAATTGGTTTAAAGTTTGAATTTCGGCCTTAATTAAAAAGCTCTTTAAATTGATGGAAGAATGTTTCGGTGTGGTTTAGCGGTTGCAGGTTGGGTTGAGCCTGAATTCCATAAAAGGACAAGCAATTTGTTACTAGGCATCGAACTTATACAAGTTTTCAACAAACGATGGTGCTGAATATGGAATATTAGTTGTGGTAGTGGTTGCGAAGAGATCATATTTGCATAGGTAAAACAACATTCAAAATTGCATTAGTGGTATGCGATAACGTTCCTTCATTAATTAGACTTATGTATATATAATACAAATTTATCCAAAGAATTTAACAAAAAAGGACGTAGGAATAGTTATCATACTTTTGTAAACTTTGAAGCAAAATATGGCTGTTAGCATTTTTGCTAAGATACTTAAGACAACATTTAAACCTTCGCAAATTTCTTAGTTTAGTCGTGTTAGCATTTTATTTCACATGCTCTGAATTCTTCTGAGTAAATATTAAAAGGATTTAAAGTTGAAGTCAGACGAAAAATAAATTACTTAAATTTCAATGAAATCATCTGCAAAATTCGAGGCATAAAAAGCTTTTGTAAGATAATGACGTGAAAACTATTGCGTGCATTTTCTTCAATCTTGGCATGTAGGCTCTAATCAAGACAGTCATTTGCATACATTTCAATCCAAAAAAGGATTATCTTTAAAGTACAGCTCTTTTGACAAGAAATATAAAATAAATACACTAAAAAGTGAGTTAAAAATTGGAGCTACGATTAAACTAGTTATGAAAGAATTCTTGGCTAGGATACAAATCATTCATCTCTTATGAATACTCTACAATAATTTTTTTATTATATAATATAAATAGATGAATACTAACTTTTAAAATTTTTTTTAAGGGTCATTAAGTTAAAAAGTTTTCCGTTTGTTTGACACCAATAACATTCTCATATCTTAAAAAATTTAGAAAATTTTAATATAATAAATTTTTTAATAAAACATCTTTGCCTTAATTTAAATTTTTAACATTTCCTCTGCGATCTTTTTAATTTTGTTGAGTCCTTATCATTGTAAACTGTTCGTTATGTTCTTGGTAAATTTAAAACTGCTTTAAAACAAGCCAAACTATTCATTCAATAACATATTCGCTTTTTGGTACACTTTTTTCTCTGTTTTTGATAATTTTAACGTTAATTTTTGTATAAGAAATCTCGTGGTGACATTTGTTTTACAACTTTACCGAACATTTTGGAACAATACTTTTTAAAGAATTTTGTAATACTTTAAGTTATTGAATTTTTATTTTATTTTAATAAAAAATATTTTTTTGGACTAATGTCCGATTTATTTCATGACCACTTAAAAACTAAACTTAACAATTTTCATAACATAATAATGAAAACAAAAAGAGCTCCAAATTGCTGCAGTCTGAAATTGCGTCAGCACATTTCCTCACGTAGGCAAAAGGTTGTGGTTTTTACAAAGATATCGGGTTCGTTGTCCGTTTATCGTGAGAACTGCAGCGTCGCATTTTATTGTTGTTAACTTATTTAGCTCAGAATCAAAAATTACTCAAGGTACGCACTCATTTTCATGTTTATAACTCTTGAGCCATTACGATTTATTTAAGTTTCTTCAGCAAAGTTGTTTCTATTATTCTGATCAACAACTTTGCTGAACAATTAAATATGAAAAAATCGCTTCCAGTTGGTCTTATCGCGTGAATCTAACAAAAAGGATAGCTTAAAGTAATAGCGTATGAGTAACATTAATTGCTTTGAAGCGTTGAAATGGGTCAAGACATATGTGACTTGTCGAAGGTTTAAAGACAATTTCAAACGATTTTTTCCTATATATTTGTTCAGCAAAGATATTGTCCAGAATAATAGGAATACATTTTTTAAAGAAACAAAAATTGAATTCTTAATGGTGTAATTATCTACGTGTAATTAACGCGAAACTGTGCAATTATCTACATTTTTTTTTTTTGGTTATATTAACTATCATAATTAGTATTCAATGAATTCCACTTAATTTCAAAATTTCTTCGATAAATTTGCGCCATTTTCATTATTTTATAATTAACTTATTCAGTAAAAACTATGTTTTACATAAAATTTTTAATAGAATTGAAAAGCTTAAGTACAAAATTACACATATGATATGCCACATAAGAAATATTTTGAAATAATCAGCTTTAAAGTTTTGTAAAAACGTTATTTTGTAGAAAAAATCGAATTGCACAAGAATACTTTTACACATTTATCCCATTTAGAAAATTGAAAATTATTAAAAATTGTTTAAGAAATAAGACAAGCCAATCCTGGTTATCAAATTTAGCATTGAATGCTAAAGCTAGGCAAAAAATGTAATAAAACGACACATAAAAAATAATGTTTCTTTGATATTTGTAGATATTTTTTTATGAAATTTTTCTGGCAGGCGCCCTTTTTCAGCTTTGTTCACGGGCCCTTGATCACCTAGTTACGCTACTGTCGATAATTATAATTGTTAAGATATAATTTATTAAGTTATGTATCAAGCCATGGATTTATGGATTCATGTGGCTTATTACGTTTTAGCAGTAAGCCCATTCATTCTTAACGAATAGAACTCACTTTAAACTATGTACATACCAACTTTTGCATTTGTTTTTTAATTTTTTTAAATGAATGTTGGAGATAGTAATAAATTTGTTTTATTACATAGTAAAAAAAAAGTTATATAAATAAGCTTAGACTATCTATATAACTGAATAAAAAGGAATTCTACGTCTACTAATTTTTTTTAATAAATGTTAGAGATAGTAATTAATTTTGTTTTATTACATAATAAAAACAAAGTTATATAAATAAGCTTAGACTATCTTTATTATTGAATACAAAGGAATTCAACGTCTACACTTCGATACTATCGAAACCGTGGTGTCTTTTTCTATGTATTGTATGTCATTGTAAGGATAGCAGAATCCAATTTAAAATTCTCAGTCATACTTTACGACTCTGAATACATAATTTAATATGTTGACATAATCTTATTCAAAAACATTTCCCACAACGTTCTGATAAATTATGCAAATAGTGATGTTAATCAAGTTTGATCACTCATCGCGATATAGTTTATTGCTTACAAACTGTTATGCCTTCTGGTGTCCTCAACACAAGAATATCTAAAATACTAGAATTACAAATCTACGTTTTCCTTTAACATGTATTTATTTATTTTTTTTTAGTTATATATGCGCCAATAAATATCTTAACACTTCAGCACCATGTCAGCAAGTAAGTAAGTCAGTCAGTTAGTCGTCCATTTGCCGTCTATTCAATGCGACCAACCGCACTGCACCAGGTGTAATAAAATCGTTGTTTTATTACCGATTTGATAAAATAAATATAATTGCAAATGTCACGCGATTCGCATGCTTTACAATAACTGCGCAAACACGAATACAAACAAATCAAAGTACTTATATACAAACACAATTAATACACACACACAAACACACACACGCTCACATAATTGCGGCAATTGAAATTGCTGAGGATGTGCAACGTACGGAGAATCCATAAATATTATGTGAGGTTGAAATGTCGTGGTAGCATTACAACAAAAACAACTTGAATAACTGCTAAAGCAACAACTAAATACAAACAACAACAAAAAACAACAATGTTGATGCACTTATTTTACTCTAAGTAAATTTAAGCCACCCATTTGTGTTGAAACAAAAGCATCCCATTTAAATGGCAGCTAGCAACTAGAACAACAACAAAAACTGCTACGTCCTTATGACTGTCTTATTGTGTTATTTTAGTGTTCAAGATTTAATCCTCCCATCTTCAACCCAAACCTCCAACCTTTCTTTATACAAAAACCACACCAACCTGACATAGAAGATCATCGACCGCTTGCGAAGAATCCATTCACACTGCCGCAGCAAATGTATTGATTTTCGTTATCATTCCAGCCAGAATAGTACTTAGCGTTGTATAAAAACCAGCTGAAGACAAACGTGTTTGCATACAGCCAGAGTCATAATGGCCAAGGTGGTCTCCACCAACACTGACTGCCATGGGCAAGCATGACATTCACAGCGACAGCATGGCCAACACCACCAGAAAATACCTTCTTACAACATGCATACGTTGTTTCCGTTTCCGTTTTCGTTTTGTTGCTGTGGCAATGTTGGAGCTAGTAGCTATCGTGAATACAATATTTGCGTTTGCTGTACTAGATAATGTTTTTCTTTTTTTAAATGCTTTCTGCTGTTGGTCTGGTCCCTATTCCGGGCAAAGCGATAGGACCTCGCGGATTTCTTGAGCAACTGATGACCCAGCTGTAGTTGTTGAAAAATTTACTGAAACCCATTTCCGTTGGTCGATGGCGGTGTTGCCTGAATGCGATTCTGGCTGGCTGGCTATGAATGAACAAGCGTGGTATTTATTGCCGCCCATTTTATGCAGTATCCACACTAAAAAGGGTGTTTAAGCAGCCAATGTTAAACCATTGAGGCCACTTTCAATGCACAGATAACATTGATAGGTTTTTGAAATATTGATGACATACATGTAAGCAATCGAAGAAGATGGATGATAAATCTGGGCGCATGAACTCCATCAATCAATTATTTCATGAATTCTTTAAATAATATCTAATTAGTAATGAAATGCAAATAGATTGATTTTGCGCTATAAAATTTTGGGATGACTTAAAGTATAGTGAAGCTATTTTAAATTTTAACCATATTGGAACATTTTCATATATTTTGCTCATTTTAAACCACTGCTATACTATATTGGAAGGTGGCGACTATTATTCCTGTAGCAACAAAAGCAAATGCTGGCGAGCCATGCGATTCCCGCCCAATAAGTTTTCTGTCCTCGGTATCAAAGGTATGTGACACGCTCATAGCTGAGCAGATATCATACCACTTCCCAGCAAAATTTTTGATATAAATGTAACAAACATTCTTAGAAACACTGCTTGCAGATGACATTCTGTAGATCCAATTGCGCTTCTTCTTAGCTTTATTAAGAAGTGTTTTCAAGAGTCATTCTCATCAACTACTTCGGGAAGACATTCAAATATCATTAAAATTCAATTAAAGTAAAAAAAAAATTATATATATAATTATAATATATGTTTTAGATATTTTACGTGGGATTTTTTAAACCCAAAACCTTCTCATTTCCATCACCAAAATCGAGAGAAAATCGAGAAAAGGGATATTTTCCGAGAGATTTTTTAAACCTAAGATTTCGATTCCATCAGCCACTCTATCCTCTGCAGAAAACTATATCAACATTTTGGATTAACCGTGTCTTAACCGTGAAGACCTATAAAATTAAACTTTTATTTAAAATTTTCTAAATTTTACTTTTAAAAATAAATTACCCTGAATATATATAATCGTATAGGTCTTAATTGATTTAGTTTTGCAGCTACTTGAATCGACCAAATTAATTTTTATTCAAAACCAGCTGATATACTCGGTGTTACTCGGGGGAAAAAACGTAAAATTTTGATGTTTAGGATTTATTCGTTCAGAGAAGCTAGAAAATGTCGTGATTCTGGTGTTTCGCCACGAAGCAATGAATGCAATGGCTCAGGTGGCGAAGTCAATAATTGCAATTTCACTTTGCCATTAAGGCAGCACAAACTTCAATGCGCCGCAATGCTCGCAAACAACGTCCATTGCACCAATGCGAACGAAAGGATGCGAGCTGTAATCAATTGTGCCATCGTATAGAAACGGTGCTCGATTCAAATCCACACTTGAAGCATTTCTTCTTGCGTGGCGGAGATTATCTCGTTGTTGATCTGTGCGATAAGCTCGACGATTTCTACTCGCCAACCGAGCCGTTTCACGATCTTCCTCTCTGCGTTCTTGTGTTTGAGCCCGAAGTCGGGCCATACTTACGCGGCGCTTTTCTCGTGCGATTTCTCGTTTTTCTTCAATAGGTTGATTCGCAATGTTTTGAAGACTAATTGCATTACTGCTTTGTTTGGAAAGATTGGATCTTCTGGGTCGCAGCATTGTTAATAATAATACTCGCACAATAAGATTTATTAAAACACTCGCAGAAAACAAAAAAAAAAATGGACCGGTAACCTAAAATATAATTTTTTCAAAACAAACCACAGACAAAATGAAACAAAAAAAAAATGTACACTTTCGCGTCTTACAGCTATTTACTGACAGGCAGCGGCACCGAAGTATTCCGAGAATTTCTTGTTTTTATTTTACAGAAAATGATTTTTATTAATATACTAGCAAATACCCGCTGCTTCGCCTGCGATAAAAATATTAAATACCATGTACAAATTTTAAATCTTAAATTGAAAGTATTTAGTTGTATTAAAAAAAATTCAAAATATAAAAATTATTGTGTTCGTTTTGCTTAATTATGAAAAAATTATATTACTATTTTAATTATTAGCATATTAAGAAATTACTTTATTTAATTTGAATAACTTATTTAAACGGTAATTGTTATGATGACATAAATTTACCTGGCATCCTTTTATTATTTACTTTTGAAAAAGTCCAGCATAACAGCGTTATAAAGAAATTTTGGTAAAAAATTTTTAAAATTTGTAACCAAAAATGTAATTTTTTACACATACTCTGAAAATAAATATATTCTTCTTAAACTGTTGTAGTTAATCGGCCAAACAACAATTCTTCTTAAATTTAAAAAAAACCGTTATAATAACATCAAACTTTTGGCGATATCTCAAAAACTACAGATTTTCTCAATGCGTAACAATGCATTTTTGTATGGACAGTCGTTGATTAAAAAAATTAATGGTAATTTTTATTTCTTTTCAGAAATATTTTGTACGAATATTAGATATGTTTTAAAAAAACCTGTTATTATGACATTAAAGTTCTTGCGATATCTCAAAACTATAGATTATCTCAGTATAACTCATAAGCCTCAGAATGAAAAGAAAAAACGATTGAAATTTCATGTTTTGACTTAGCAAGCAAACATTTTCATCCAATTTTCTTTGTTTGAAAGTTCATTAAAGTAAATTGGGAAAATGAGAAAAAGTTTACCGTTACCACACCAATGCAATGTTTAATATTGTTTTCAAAAAACCTCTAGAATATCCAACTTGTACTAAAAAATAAGCCAAGAGTTGCTTTCTTTGTACATATTTTTTTAATTTTAATTTTTTTTTATATATCATTGTCCTTATTCTTTCATATAACATAATTTACCTGCAAAATTTTTTTCATGGGCCACTTACCCCACCTATGATTTTTTGATGAAAACTATTTTGCTTAAAATGTTGTTATATTTTTTGCAATGTGTTACAGCTAAAAAACTTTTTTATGTGAAAAACATTTTCAAATATAGCTTAAATAATAATTCTGTGAAAATTATTTCAAATATTTCAAACTATTCCAAAGTTATATACATAAATCCATGTCTTAATCTATTTCCTTATCTTTATATTCATATTTAACGTTGAAGTTATAGTAGAATTTGTCCTGACCCAATTCAATGAGTTTTTTTATGATCGTTTTGCGAATTTGTAAAAGTATAAATTGACCTTCGAACAAAACACATGCTAGACGTTTCTCAATGAAACATCAATGAATGACGATCAGAATTTTCTAATGTATACAGCATTCTTATTGATGTATAGAATTGTCCGGCAGACGTTGTCCTGTTGCAGACCACCTTACTGCTATATACGAATTTTCATGCTGTTCGGGAAAAAAAATTTATATATTCGCCATTTTTAGTACAGTTGCCGAAAGTAGCCGTATGAACTAAATTATCCAATTTTAGTCTAATACAACCAAAACTGTTCGAAGTATAACATTTTTGATTACTTCTGGGCGGTAATGGGGGTGTGGCAAAATTTTTTCACTCAAACCATCTCATACTCGAAACAATAGAATGCCAGAATTTCAGCTCAATTGAGTTTAAACCTAGTTAAACCAAGCTTATCCCTCAAAAAGTGGACTTAACTAAAAAATGGGTCATGCCCATTTTTAGTTAAGTTGGCGAAAGTAAAAAGATTACCAAATTCTAGTCTCATACGACCAAAATCGTCTGAAATATTGCATTTTTTGCAAAAAGTGGGCATGGAAAGAAAGTAGACGTGGCAAATCTAACACAGCATATTACGATTGAGTTGAAATAACAAATCGTTTGATACCTATATCGTGTTAATCGGTTCAGTGATTTTTGCGTGATTGTCAAACATCCGTGCAGTGTCACAACGCTTTTATATATTCGTATAGATAGACTAACACAATCTCAAGTGGGGAAAAGCTGGCTGGCAAGGCTGCAAAACATAATTAATGCTGATAACTAAATTCTGGCAACTCCCCTCAAAACATTAACATAGAAAATTAATGAACACTGTATGAAAGCAAGAATCTCAATGAAAGTAAAGCTGGATTCACTGATCTCCTTCAGCATGTTTTGAAAGTTTTTTCATATGAATTTTTCGTTCAGAGAGAAAAATTTCTACACGCTCTCACCTTGATTAACATTATTTTAAATCACACAAAAACATGCTGAAGGTTATCAGTGAATACAGCTTAACTACACAACATGGCTGTCGTGTTATATTGAGAGAAGCTCTCTCGAAAAAGCGAGAAAAGCTTTGTTTGCTGTTATATTGTGCTGCTGGTTGAATGTAGGCATCAAATAAAATGCTTGATTTTGCAATAATTAAAGAAAACATTTTTAAAAACCTTGGTAAGCTAAAGCAATCTATATTATCATAGGAATCGAATAAAAAAAGAATTATCAAAATCGGTTCAGCGGTTACCGAGCTTATTCTGGATCAAATTTCGTGAGTCTCCTTTTATATAATAGTATAGATATGCATATGACAAACATGGTTGGTTTATGTCTAAGAAAAATGTAGCACACTGCCGTCATTGTCATTTCACTGTTATCATTTAATTTATTGCAAATTCTATTAAGAAATTATTTTAGTACATTTCAACTTGAATAAATGTACTTTCGATAGCTCAGTCGGCTCAACCATCAGCTTTGAAGCCATGAGGTAGTGGGATCGATTCCCGCAATGAGCGGAAGAAATGATTTTTTTAAAAAATTTTTCATTATTTTTAATTTTTTTTTTATTTTAAGGAAAATGCAACACAATAAACTTTACCAAAAAGTAATGAAGATAAAAATCTTTTTCAGTTGCAAAATTTACGGTTTAAAAATTAAAAATGAAGAAATTTTTATTCGTTTAGAAGATTTGATTTTGATTGAACAAATCAATCAAATGCCAGAAAAAAGTTAGGTTTTGCAGTAAAGTATATTGAATTGAATTCAGCTTGTGTGGGCGAAGCCACGCCAATTTTCCAATGCCCGTGCTAGTTTTCCAGTAGAAATGGCT
The DNA here is from genome assembly GCA_963920525.1 of Dichetophora obliterata. Lineage (NCBI taxonomy): Eukaryota > Metazoa > Arthropoda > Insecta > Diptera > Sciomyzidae > Dichetophora > Dichetophora obliterata. Next base: position 193,623,756 of record OY986435.1, read on the forward strand.
GACCAATAAGTAATATACTGAATTTCATTGTTATATGATATTTATTTCCAAAGTTATTCGATATCAAAAATTTGGCTTATATGGGCGGAGACACACCCCTCCTAAAAATTTGGGCCGCTGAAAAGTGCCACACCCTACGTCCAACGCCCATAAAATTTTACCATTATAACGGCAACTAAAAATTAAGGTCGAATACCGAATTCCGTTGCTGTGCGACCTATAATTCCAAAGCTATAAACATAAGCAAACATATTAAATAAATTGTAAGTCAAGCGTACGGTTAGTTTTGGAGTCTAAAGAATACACACATTAAAAACCATCTCAAATATTGCATTTTTATTGATTTGTAGGCAAATGGGGCATCCTTTTTCTAAACCATACCTTAATCGAATAAAATCTACGGTAAACATTTCAGGTCAGTCGGCCCAGCCGTCAATTTCAATATCTTTTGAAAAAGTGGCGTATATAAAAATTGATAACGCCCATACAATTATAATTTACAAATTACCAAATTTTAGTCTAATGCATCTAAGACCGTCTGAAATATAGCATTTTTATTGATTCGTGGGCGGTGGGAGGGTGTGACAAAAATTTTTTTCTGTAAACTATTTCGCACTCAGACATAATCCACCAACATTGCAGCTTAAGGTGTAATAACAGTGTGTAGCTATAAAAAACACATTTTTTATTAATTTTTTTACCTAGTATTATTAATTTAAATGATTCAAATTTTTTACAGAATTAAGAATTATTCATGAGGAAATAAAAAAAAAACTCTTTTTGTCTTTATTGTTGTTGTTAATTTTCTACAGGGCGTTCTACGCTGACTTGTATTTAAAAATTTGTTGCAATTGGCTTCTCGTCTCCAGCATTTGCAAAGCGTCGGAAAGGAAAAATCAAAGTGCATTCTTGAGTTATGGGTTGTAGTTGAGCACTCAACCTACGCAAATAAAAAAAAATGGCATGCATTGGAAAAAAAAATGTACAAAAACCCCCTTTTTTTGCCAAAACTTTCAGCCATACAAAAAAAAATGTTTTTTTGTGTTTTTATAGGTCTAGTGCTTAACAGAGTCTATAAGGATCACAATGAATCAAGATTCATCGAAATCGATCAAGTAGAACTCCAGATATCTTAGAAGCCGATTCGAAAAAAACCTTGTTTCGAGAAAAACTCGATTAAAGATTTAAAGCCTCTTGAATATCACACGATATACGACACTGTAACAGTACTTTAATCGGCTCAGTAGTTTTAAAGTCATTATAATTTCTTAATCATCTTCGTCATTTAATAGTTGATGTACAGTCAATCAAGAAAGTTTACGTACATATTTATTTCATATTTAAGACTCTTCGCGAATAAGTTTTATTCATAATTTTGTACTACTTTTTTTGTTGGTCAGAAAAAACATTGATCTCATTTGTGTACGTAAAGTTTTTTATATAAATTTACGATTTTTTATTTAAGATAAACTTTTCCTTACGTAATAAAATTAAGTGAATTGTTAAGTTATATATGTTAATAAATGTGTAGTTTTTCTAATAAAGTTGATTTTATTATTCCTTTTTTAATTTTTGTTTTTAAATGACTAAGGCCATTTTTCTATAAATTTTCTTTGTAAATAAACTTTATTGTTTGATTGTATGTAAGATGGAAGTTGCAAAAATTAGAAGTGAGATGCAAGTTGTTTCATCAGAGAAAATTTTCAATAGAATATCGATAATAATATGCGCTATGAAGAAGTAATAACGGCAACCATCACATTGTCACATTTAATTATGACTAAAAACTTAAATTCGACTGCAGAGTTTATATTTATATGCAAATATTTTTAAATATTTGGGCTAATCTGCACTCAAGAACTGATTGCAAAATCACTACAATAATGTTGTGAAATTTCAAGACATTTATTGGCGGTTTTTTAAAAAAATCATGCTATGCAGCGAGTTTTTTTTTTTAGTTCTGTCTGAAAGTCAGCGTATTTTTCCAAAATATGTAAATTAACTCTAATTTTCGCACTATTTAAGCGTGTTTCCGCTCAGAGAGTCTTAAAATATTTTTAATGCTATTCCAGCTTGTTGTCACTCAGAGAGTTCTAAAGTATATATATTTTCAACTTTTCACGCTATTTCAACGTGTTTTCGCTCAGAGAGTCCTTAAATATGTATATTCTCTCTACTTTTCACGCTATTCAGCGTGTTCTCGCTCAGATAGTACTTGAAACGCTCTAGCAGCGCTATTTTACGCTATTAAAAATTTATATATTAAATTATATAAAACTTAAACAGTATATTGGTCACAGCTTAATTAGTCAAGCCTACTAAAGTTGGAAAGAGTAGCGCCAAGGTTCATTTAATAAGGTTGTGGCACTTGAATGCACCCTTTTTTGGCCTTTGCTTGAACTGTCACTGTGCTTTTCTTTGTTCTATGCATTCATTTTCTTGCTTTCTTCTCATCCATTCTGACAGTTTAACCGAGCTCACTCTCAAGTGCCACAACCTAATAAATGAGCCTTGAGCGAACTACTGAATTATATTCTCTTCTGTTGTGAGTTTCGCGTGAAAAGTTACGCTCAGAGAGCGCTCAGTGAGCCATGGGGCTCCCAGCGCAGACACTGTTTTTGTTCTTGCTTGAATTATATTCTCTTCTGTTGTGAGTTACGCGTGAAAAGTTACGCTCAGAGAGCGCTCAGTGAGCGCTCAGTGAGCCATGGGGCTCCCAGCGCAGACACTGTTTTTGTTCTTGCTGCCTTGTTTAAAACTTACTTAAGAGACTTCTTGCATTCTTTATATAAGATTGAAAGAGATAATTTTAGAAGAGAGTTTTTACAAGAGCGCAAAAAAGATAATTGTAGTTGATAGGATTCACGCATTTCTAGCGTGAAATATTTATAATTTTGCTCTATAGGGTTTAACGACAATTAATGTAGGCAATCAGTTGCCAGCAATTATTGTAGTTAATTCTCGTGAATTTTTATAAGAGTGTAGGATACTTTGTATATTAAGCGGAATCAAGTTGTCGATCGATGTTTGGGACAAATATTGATTCGATTAAAAATCTGTGGATTCTATCGGCTTTTCTGTATTTAAATTGCTATAACAACATGATTTTGTTATCAAGAAACGTTCCACTGTAAGATTTTCACTGAGGTTTACACTAGGAATTAAAAAACGAGGTTGTCTGAACGACGAATTGTAGACTTGAATTTACGAAGTAATGAGAGGCGTGCGCTTCATTAGAATGAATCTAATCTAGAAGGTTCGTTCCAATCATTATCGCTCTTTCTGTAGTTCTTAACTTATAAGCATCTGAAATATCGTCTGAAAATTTACAAATATTGCAACTTACGCATTAATTTTTTTTAAATATACTCGCGCTGTAGAAGAATAATAAAAACCTTTTTTGCCTATCGATTCCCTATTACTCATGGAAAGTTTTCTTGCAAACGGAATCATCGAGCATGCTACCAATTAAAATATAAATCAATCCAAAGGAAAACATTGATCCAAAGTTGCTACCCACGGAAAGCATTATATTTATCATGCTCCTTTTGGGTCATCGTGTTAACAGAATAAAGTATGACACCGGCAAGTTGTATAAAATTTTAATATCCAGGATATTACCAATTTTAAGAGAAAAGACGTACGTTTTAAGAATTAAATTTGTGTGCATTTTTAAGTACACTTTACGAATAAGTCTTAAGCCGTAATATGAAATGCAATTTCACAATCAAACAATGATAAAAGATTTTAAGTAACAACTTCCTTTTAAGTTTTGTGAGAGTGCTTATAAAATTTTGCAAAGCTGCAAATGCAAAGTATTGTATTATAGTCCATTTATATTTTCTTTTTTCTCTTGGATACAAAGCTGTAACCGTGAAAATGAGCCTTGCTCAGTAGAATTCAGCAATAAATGTTCAATAATTAGCAATATGTTAATTCTCACAACGAGAAAAAAAATAATTAAAATAAGCATGAGTTGCGAAGATCTTAGATATGAAAAATATATTTTTGCTAAATGCTCCAGTCTTGAAATAAAGTGTTCTTTATATAAATGCTTAAAATTAAGGTTGATAGCCAAAAAAACTCAAGTGCAAACATTTTAAATTTAAATGTGTTTTTTTATTTATATTTTCTCTCTCCCATATTATTAATACTGGGCACGATTTCCCAAAAAAAAAAACACATTAAGTCCTTGTTTTGTTGCTTATTCTGTTAATTGAATAAGTACACAAGCAGCAATTTGTATAAATTCACTCGAAATTTATGATCAATTCTATTCCCTCTTTTTGCCAACAAAGGAAACCTTTTGTTACAATATTAATGTGTGTATGTGTGTATGTGTGTGTGTGTGTAAGAGAGTGTGTGCTTATCTTCTTTTCTATATCGTCCATTTTTACCCAGCAATTTCTGCCTCCAGTTTAAATGATGCACCTAACAATACATACCTTCCATTTTGACGCTCACTCACACAACTTTATCGATTTCAATATTTTGTAAATGTATGTGTGTGTGTGCCCTGCCCTATCTCTTAATTGTCTGTTCTTCTGTTAACTTTTTTAAACATATACATATATCTCCCTTAAGCATTGCCTTAAAATTTGCTTCCATCTATATTATTAACTAAGTATAAAGTTTTCCCATTTAAGTCCTGAGTGCGCCTAAAAGTTGAACTGATTTTAACTAATAACTTAATTTATATCATATCTACAACACGTTTCTATGTGTTCCCATAAAAGTAACCCAGGTTTTAGTTTTTATGTATCTTAAAAGTTATCTCCTAAAACTGTTGAAAATCGCCTTAAAAAGAGGTTAATTAATATATTACCCTTTTACCGTTTTATTGCACACACCGGGATCGTGTGAACTGAAAATAGTTAACAACCTTTCGACGAAAACTGTCACTACCTCTGTCTGTGTGTCTGTCTGTCTGTCTCTTCATCACGTTCTGGTCCATCCGTCGGTTAATAATCAAATGTTCAAAATTTTATAACTAGAGAAAAAATAAAAAGGATAAACTAAAAACAAGAACATGAAAAAAACGTAGCAAGGACTAGCTGCAACAACAGTTACCGGAAGGCCTTTGAGTTCGAGCTGTTGTAGTTGTTGACTTGTACATCCGTACTCTGTCGTTGATATCCTAGATATTTATTTTCATGTGAGTGTTTAACGTAGTATCATTAAAGAGGATCTACGAGCTAGTGACAAAAATTTGTTGCTGGATTTTAGGTGAATGAGCTGAGTAGGTCCAGGCTAGTTACTGTGACGATATTAAAGCTTAGTTTTCAGCCATCCTAGATAGAAAACGTCATGATGTTAAAATGAATAAAATATGAATTAAGCTTAAACTACATACTGCACTATTAAAGGCATCTATGTGAAGCTAAGATAATGATACAGCTATTGATGTCCTAAGGGAGAGCAAGGATGGGACTTGCCTTCCCTTGACTTCAGAAAAATATAGCATTCTATCATATATTATCTTTATAACAAAAATAATGGAGTGGCCATTTCGTGGCCATATACGATAAAATGGGCGTGGTTGAACACCTGATTTTAAATTAAGCTTATACATTTTTTAAATTTTAATTTTGATTTTTTTTTAAATAATTACATTTTATAATTAATTATTTTTATAGTTTTAATAATTTTAATAATTACATTTTATTATATGAAATACAATAAAATAATAATTTCATCATGAGGAATTTTTGAGTGTATCATAAAGGAAAAATATGTTACGTAACGAATGTATTGATATGTTTCATATTTTGGTTTGTATAAAAAGAATTAAAAATATTCTTCAACGAAAAATTTATGAATACATACAAACATTGTTTCATATTGTAATAAAAAAACTTTCATAAAAAAATCGTGAACTCTTCGCAGATTTTTTGTTTTTGTTTTTGATGCAGACAAACACCACTTATATTGTCACACTTTTTTTTTTGTTTTTTATATCCTTGGAAACTTTTCCATGCTTTTCCTAATTTTTAGCAACATGAAAGGCGTAACAACGCTACGTGCGCTATTGTGGAAATGCCTATATTTTATTTAACAAATGGTCGCACTTAAAATTACAGAATTTTTAGTCAATTTGTAACACCAATAGAATTTTTTTTAACTCAACTCACTGCTCTTGCTTTAAAGTACAAATTCTAATGAGTTGCACCTAAAACGAATAAATAATAAGGGTATTCAAGAAAATCGGAATCTTATAGTTTGAGCATTTATTAATTTTTATCATACAGGTTGCATGAACAGCCCTTAAACCCAGAAAAAAATGCTTCCAAAGAAAATAAAGCGGAAGGGAAAGTCTTGAATTTCATACCTTCCACTTTTATTCCCAAAAGGCATTCTTTTAACATGTGCATGTCATTGGAAGGAATGCTTTCCTTAGTCTTTTCTAGAAGTGCTTCCTAAACTTTTTCAAGGGAAGATTTCTTTGAGCCCTTTAACAAAATGATTCTAGTAGGTGTTTTCCAGGAGAATTTTAGGATGACATTCTATGGAATGAAATGGTTTTTTTTGTGTTTAAAATGAGAAGTGTTTGGCTTTAGTTGAGGGTTTAAAAAGCTTACGGCAAATATTCCTTGTTCCGATTTTCACAGCTTTTTGGTATTGGAAGTATTAAGTGGTTGGGTTTTGTTGGGGATAAAAAAATCCCACGGAAAATATTTAAAATATATATTATTGATTTTGAGTTTAATTTGGGCTCACGGTCAATTTTGAATAAAAAACAATCTTATATTGTTTTTTAGTCTTGGCTTAAGGCGCAATAAAACCAAAACTAGAAAACAAATATAAGATTGCTTTTTATTCAAAAAGTGACCTTGAGCCCGAACTAAACTCAAATTCATAAATTAAGAGGCCGAAGGAAAAAAAAAACACATAATATCTATCAAAAATTTTGCTGGGAAGTCGATTGAGCATTTGCAGCGTATATGTCAGCTGCAATATATTATCATTTGCTGCGAATAGTGTCAATAAGTAATTTATTAAATAATGATAATAAAATATGTTAATTTTGCTCCAGCTCACAAATTCTTACCGTCATTATTTTTTTCCGGCTTCTGACTAGAAATTAATTAACTTTAAAAAAACCAAAACAGCTGATTGATCACATTAGTTTGCCCTCTCATTTGCTCAACTTGGTGGAAGAGCAAATATATCTGCTTTTTGCAACTATATCTCCATACAAATTTATTTTTACAGTTCATTTATAAGGATTATATTACATATATACGGGTATTGCCTACTCACATGAATATCCTTAATGATAACAAATAATTTTTTTCGCAGCGCACGAAATCAAAGAAAGCAAATAAAATAAAAAATTATCGTTAATTTATTTTAATTTGCTCTCTTGACATTTTTTTTAGTTATTTTTTGTTGTAAATCACATTTTGTGTTTTGAGTACAATCTCTATATGTAAATCAAAAGAAGTAAATATTAAAGAGAAAATGCTATTAAATATTACCATCAGCGATACAGATATAAGTCAGTTTTCTTATCATGGCGACTGAGTTAAGCTAAAAAATTACTTAAAATAATAAAATTTCAATATTTATTTTCATGGAAATCATGGAATTTTTTTTTTTATAAATGCTTTTACTTTTCGCTGACTGTGGGTGGACCATCTTGCTCTGGAAATGATCATACACGAAAAAACAGATTTGTTACTATATTGTTGTATACAAAAGATTTCAACGTCTTCACTTACGATATATAGTATCGGAACTGTTTTTTTCTTATAGTCAGGACACTTTTCAATTATTTTCATTTAAGAAAACTTATTTTACCTGATGCAACTGAACCCGATGATCTCTTGACTTTTTTTTAACTATCGCCATTATTTAATTAATTGTGATTTTTTTGAGAAAGCTAACCATTGTCTCATACTCAAAGTATTCACGGAGCAAAGGATCGTATGTCGCTACTGCATTAACCAATTACAAGAAATTTTCATTACGTCCTGTTGAATCATGAATATTTTTAGTCGAACTCACCGAATGTTAAAAAAAAATTAATGATGACATTTTTTACCTTCTATTTATTTTCTAATAAAATTTATAATTCTAAAATAATAAAATAATTTAGCACAACAAATAACTTCATCGAGCAACTGTTTGCAAATGCATTTTGTTGAGTCTTTCTTCATTTTGGTTAACAATAAATATCTTTGTTGGGCATGGAAATCGTAATGTAAGAAACATATGCCTTTTACATAATGTGTTCGTGTTTTTTTGATTGAAATCAACAGGTTCTAACTTTTTTAATTTTATAAACACTTGTAACTGCGTGCAATTTAACTTAAAATTTTGTTTTTTGAGGTATTTGAATATAGTACAAAATTTATTTAATTACAGTTTTCAAGTTAATTTAAAGTAAATATTTTTTTTTTTTTTTGTAAATCCGATTGCTGATTTGGCAAATATGTAGGTACTTAAAATTTTTGTGAAAGAATATCCTTTATTACATATCTTAAAAAGAAATGATTTTTAAAAAAATATAAATCTGAAATTCAGGAAGCAATTGAAATGAAATAATTTTTCGAATCATTTTAAAGCCTCATATCAAATCAAATCAAATTACAGTTCAAGCAATAAGCAATTTCTGCAGTTTACAGAATATTGATGGAGTTATTGGCAAAAGCTTAAAAAAAGAGCAAACAATGCTCTTGTTCACGACATCTCGAAAATTATGCTTAAGCTATAAAAAAATAGTTGGCATTTTTTAATTCGAACCCCAAAATGCAAAGAAAAAATAAAATGAAAAAACAGTTCTATTTTGGTGTGAAGAAGTTTTTTTGTTAAGCAAATATTCTTCTCATTCATATTTTTGAAACATTTTTCACTACTGAACCACTCTCAAATACAATAACTCTTCATATAGACCTTTATTCCCATTACCCTCTCAAAGTAAATCCTTCGGACGCCCTTGGATACAACCAAAATTCTTGCCTATTTTTAGGCTGAAATGCCGCGAACAACGTTAGACTATGCTGTAACAGTGTGTTTGTATAACTTTTTTTCTAAGTTTCTGCTGTTGTTATGCAAGCATTTTAGTATACTACCTATCTAGCTGCTTTTGCCTCTTCGTTAAATTTTCAACCTGGCACCATCATCTAAATTTACTTTTATGTTGTTATTATTATTCCTCTCGTTGTTGTTTTTGTTGCTATTGTTGTTTCGAGACGTGGTTCATTAGAGTTTTCATTTTATTTTTCTTCTCTAATTTCCTCAAAAAGGTTAAATATTTACCTCGCTCTCCAGAATAGGCTGAATTTTTTGTTTTGTAGCAGAGCAAACATGCTTTTAGGCGCTTCGACACACATAAGTTTATAGGACATATGTATAGCGTAGGTTAAATTAAGCAACCAGTGGGTGGGAAGTGGGTGGTGTGTGTATGCGTGTGGCATGTGTGAGTACACAGAAAGAGGATCAAAAAAGCATGCACGAAGTAAGGATTAGGTAACTGTAGTAGTAGTAGTACCTGAACTCCTTGGGTTATCCTTAGGGTCGGTTGGTCTTCTTCACACAAGTGAAGCAAACAAGTTGTAAATTAAAAGAATATTAAGTTTTTCGTGTTGTTGTCGTTGTATTTGCCGTTTTTTTACTTGCTATGTTTTTTTAGATTTTTTTTTTAGAAAAATCATGCATAATTTGTGCGGTTTTTTACAACAAATATGTTTGTTGATTTAAGTTGTTGCTGTTGTTTAATATTTTCCAGATATAGCAACTCGTCGTTGGTATCTTTGTTGTGTTCCTCGCTATAGTTATTTGCTTCTGTGTGTATGTGTGTTAAATTGTATTTATTTATATTTGAGTGTGCGTGTGTGCGTACATGGTTGCAAGGATTCGTGTGCATGTGTAATATGTGTGGGATTACTTTGAAAAATCACGTAATACTTTTTCTTCTTTATTTTCATTTCTTGCACCTCTTTTTGTGCTCCTTGCAAGCTACCAACAAACCCACTTAACGCTGCAAGGATAATACTTAAGTCCTTATTTAATTTGTTTATTGGAGCAGCATATCTAATGCAAGGCAATGCCTGAATGAAAAAGTACGTTTGAGTATGTTAGTGAATGTGTATGTGTTTGGGTGCGTGCGCTTGTATGCCTTTATTTACTTTTTGGATTTATTTGTGTTGGGTTATTTTTTCTTTTTGTTTACTTTTTTTGTTTGCCCTCTCTCTGTACTTCAAAGTCAAATTGAACTTTCTGAGGTTTTTTCCGGATTATCCTGGTCTCGTATGTTAAAAATTGTGAATTTATTGTTACACACAATATTTTTGAAACCGTGAAATTGAAGAGTTTAAAACCAAAAAGTAAAAGCTAAAGATTTATTTTGGGATTTTTAAAGTATTTTTTGATTATTTAGACTAAGATATTAGCTAGAGTTGGCTTAGAGTGGAGTGAGATGACAGTTGTTGAAAAAAGACTGATATAGAAATACAGAGAAATAAATAATTTATATGACATAAAGCTAAAACTTTAGCATAGCTTATTGAAAGTAGGTGTTTTCGGTGCAAATGTTTGCCTATTTTGTCCTTTAAACTGGGCTAAGCACAACGCGAAATAAGACATTTAATATATATTAGGAAGGTTACTGGCGTATCAGTCAGAAAAAAACTACAATATTTAACCGTTTATTTTTCAAACAATTTTAAACCATTTTTTATATACCTACATAATTCTCGTTTTTTTGTAACATTAAATTCCTTATAATCAATACAAAAAAAGTCAAATTCTTAAAAAAGAAAGAGTCAATCGCCCTACAGTCAATCTCCGAATTGGTAACACCCCTGTTATAGATTTTCATACGATATATGTATCAGTTGTCTGTATTCGTTAAAACAATTTCTGTATTTGCTGCAAGGTCGTAGAAAATGTTCGTTTCGCCGTTTTTCCCCTAAAATGACGGAAAAAGGTTGATGATGGCTCTGGACGCAGATAGCTTTTAGACTTTAGGAGGTTAATTAGAGGTTAGCGACCTCAAGAACTTAGTAGTTTTATTGACAACTTTGCCGCGAAATGCATCTGACAGTGCGTTTTTTTTTGCGTATTCTCGTAGAATATCATTGTCGTGCAAATAATCTTACAGTGTCTTAAAATTTTGATGATATATAATTTACTAGCTGAAACCCGGCGCGTTGCTGCCACTCTCCCTATTCAAACGCCCATAAAATGTTATCAGTTAAACAGCATGTCTAAATTGAGGTCAAATACTGAATTCTGAGACTGTGCGACCTATATCCACAAAGCTATTCGATATAACAAATTTGGGTTGTATAGGAAGTGCCACTCTCTCTTCATCACCGCTAATAGAATGTAATCAATTAAACTGGATGTCTACATGGAGGTCGAATACCGAATTCCAAAACTGTGCGACATATAACTCCAAAACTATTCGATAGCACAAATTTGGGTTGTATCGGAGGTGCCCCTCCCCCTTGTCCACTCCCATAAAATTTCATCACAGAAACGGTACGTCTAAATTGTGGTCGAATACCGAATTTCTAAGCTGTGCGACCCATAACTCTAACTAAAGCTATTCGATAACAACAATTTTTTATTTATATGTGGGAGGTAAAAGGGGGTGTGGCATTGCCCCTTAAACCATCTCGTACTCAAAGCAAAGCGTACTTACAAAATTTGAGCTCAATCGGACCAATGGTTTCGAAGTATTTTGATATTTTCTTTAAAGTAGGCGTAGATGAATTGTGACCACGCCCATTTTTTCAAAGTTAATTATAGTTATCATACGAACTTATTTACCAAATTTTAATTTCATACGACCAAAACCGTCTTAAATACAGCATTTTTATTGATTTGTGGGCGACAAAAGGGGGTGTGGTACAAAACCTGCAAAGATACACACATGCAATTTCTTATGTGCACCCTCCACACAAACCCCAATCACCCCTGAAAATTTCATTGAAATCGGGCAAGCCGTCTAGGAGGAGTATGCGAACAGGAAGTTTTGCCACTTAATTTTATATATATAGATATCAAAACAGTGGGCGCAAAAGTGGGCGTGGTCAATTTTTCTTTCAGTAAACACTTAAATTGGATTACTACGAACATTTGAAAAAAAAATTATTCAAATCGGTCCAGCCGTTTTCCGATTTTAGATAAATTGAAAAAAGTGGGCGCAAAAGTGGGCGTGGTCAATTTTTCTTTCCGACAAAACTTAAATTGGATTACAATGAACATTAAAAAAAAATTATCCAAATCGGTCCAGCCGTTTTCCGATTTTAGATAAATCAAAAAAAGTGGGCGCAAAGTGGGCGTGGTCAATTTTTCTTTCCGTAAAAACCTAAGTTGGACTATTACGAACATTTTAAAAAAAAAAATTATCCAAATCGGTTCAGCCGTTCTCAACTGATGCAATTACCAACGAACGACATTTGATTTTTATTTATATAGATTATTTTTCACCCCGTAAACAGATTGAACGCAGCCAAAACTTTGCGAACTGACAAGACGTAGCTTTTCATACAAAATTTGATTTTACCCCAAAATTTTCACTGTTAGCTGCTCCAGCATTTCAGTACAAATTGGCATAATTGTGCGTTGGGTGCACTCAATCTGTCCATAAGGTCATATCTTGTTACTATCTTATGTTCACATTATACGAAACACTTACTTCTTTGCTTAAAACAGTATCTTTTCTTCTGCTTAGATGCGTTTTTTCTATCCGAAATTTCAGTGCACTCAATTGCAGAATCTGAAAAGTTTAAAACATGAAAATATTAATTTTTGAATAATAGAAAATGTACTACTTATTTCCAAGTAGAATTTGAACATTTTGTTTTTAAACTTCTGCACCCGTATTCGTTCGCAGCATCACCTTTGCCGCATTTACTTGAAATGCCGCACAGTGTTTCGTCTGGAACAAACTAGGTGGACAAAACTAAATTTACCAAATACTGAAATGAGCAATGTAATTTGTTAACATATGCCCCGAGAAAGAAAAGCAGAACATATAGTTGTACCTCCTGCCAAAAGTTGAGTTCTTTGAAGAATGACTTAAGGTATAGAAGTCCAGTGTGGCGGATTCCAAAAATCAATTTTTTTTTACATTTTCCGCAATAAAAACATCTAAAAAATATACTCTAAAAGTTTCAGACTGAATTTTAAAATATTTTTAAAGAATTTTTTATTTCTAAGGTTATAGATTGTAAGGTTTTGGAAGGGCACAAATACCTGCCAGGCGGGTACAAAAGCGAACAAGGCTACATTTTTAATATATATTTGTTTTTATTTTATAATAAAAGTGAACAAGGCTACATTTTTAATATGTATTTGTTTTTATTTTATTATTACGAAATCAAATGCCTGGCAGGTTTTGGAAGGGCACAAATACCTGCCAGGTTAGGATTAAAAGAATACCGCAAAATCAATAAATTAAATTTTGCGAGAAATGAAAACAGTTTTTATTAAGAATGATATGTCATGCAAAAGTAAATAAGAAATGTGATATAAATTTTTTTATTAAAAAAAATTCGTCTACTTTTTGCAGAAAGTAATTAAAATGTAAAACTTTTTAAAGGCAATATTTGAAATATAAATGGTTAATAAAGGGAAAAACTAGTATATTTTTTACATAGCTAATTAATTATTATATCATATAAAAAAATTTAATAAAATTCATCAAATACAACCTCAACAATTTGCTTAAAAAAATAATACTTTTTTCTTTAATCCTATCATATACTATAGAACTCTCATATGGTCATTTTTGAGATGTTCTTCGCTCCTCTAAAAAAATGGATGTCATCAGTGGAAAAAACCTGGTTGTTTCGTTGAAAGCGGTTCATTGTGAGATGCAGTGAGGTTCAACACGCATGCCTCGCCAATTTGACTAGAAGCTGTATTTGGTTGAGGCAATTTTATCAGCCGTTAGATTGCATGGCTTATGGGGTTGCTTTTCTTGATTTTCCCTGATTTGGCTTTTCTCGCAATTCGATCTTGAATATAATTATGTGGTTATTTCGGTGTCAAATACTGGCTTAGTTGAAATTTTTTCTTAAAAAAATTTATTTCTGAAGAAAATAGTGAAAAAATTAGTCCCTTCCCAGTAGCGGATGGAATATATTCCGAATATATGAAGAATCAATTACCTTGTAATGACGACCAGTGTTCGGACTTTACTGCAATTGCAGTAGATCTACTGCGCTTTTTAGCAAAAATTAATGTTCTACTGCGTTACTGCGGTTTACCCAAATCTACTGCGATTTATTCGCAACAAACATTTTTGTGGTTTTTTTTTTGTGATATTTTTGGAATATGTAAACATTGATGTTGATTATAAAAAATGTAGTTTCAGGGGTCCATTCCATCTGTATACTGTGCGTTGAAAAAAAAAAAAATCTGTCAGATGCAGCTGTTATTGCAAAAAATATATATTTTAAAGTTTTCTATGTGACCTTGTTATTTATTATGTTAATTTTATTTGATTTAAATACAAATTCTAACTATTTGATAGTTTAAAATCGTTTATTGAGTTTTAGGTCAGGTTAGAACAATTAATTGCTCTATCGAATTTTTCCAAAGAAACAACAACGACAACAGTTTCAATATCAAAAGGAAAACAACACTAGCTGATTTTATTGCAATTTCGGCCCTGCTACAGGCTTCATCAGAAAGCTTTGTGATGCCAGCGGGAATCGAACCCAGGCCATGCTTGCCTCGTGCAAGCGCATCTTAGCGCAACACACCAACAGAGGCGATGAGATTTCAGTGTCAATTTCTCAGTTTTTCTCTCTTTTATTGTTGTTGTTTTTTATTTTGCTTTACTTTAGTTGTTTTTAGATTTGCTGACTAGATTAGATTAGATTTTAAAGTTTTACGTAAGTTTTTGCGACCAAATTGAAAATTGATTTCCTTTTAAAGAACGTGATTGAATTTGTCTACGGAAACTATATTTTGAATCAGGAAGAAACATGTTTCTGCAACATGCAAATATATAATATATAGTTATGTATATATTTGTGTGTATATTATATTACTACCCAACGGGCCGGCATGTCAGCAGCTTCCTACAGAAGCAAAACGTCAGCACTTATTTTTGTTGTTGTGCAAATGAACAGTACATTGAGAGTGCTCAGTAACGGACACAAGAAAAAACGAACAAAAGAAAAAACGAGAAAAAACGAACAAATTAAAAAACGAATAAAAAACCGAACAAAGAAAAAAAAAGCGGCATGCAAAGAATCAGTTGTTTGATACAATTGCGCGTGTGAGGTATCGCAAAATTCAATTGAAACCATTGCTTTTGTTATTGTTTCAGCAAAATGTATATTTTTCGCTAATGCATTAAAAATAGTAACGAACTGCTGACCCAAAGCCAGTGATGTGCGGCGTAGAGAACATGATGTCGACAATACTATTGTCGACGGTGTCGAGAATGTCGAGTAGACAATTGCTTTTAACGACGTGTAGATAATTAATGTAAAAGGCTGCATGTTTATTGTAATATTTTATTAAATTGAGTCCAAGTTCGAACTGTTCCTTATTTTTACGCCTTCTGGGCATGGCTTTTGTTTGTTTAATTGTAAAATTTGTTACTTTGTGTTAATTAAACGACTTTTCAAAAGGTTTTAAGAATCAGCATAATCTAAATGGAACTTGCATTTTCGCAGTGTTGCATTTTGTTGACATTGTTTACACAATTCTCAACATTGTCTACATTGTCGACACATTCTGCATTGTCGACACCAAAATGTCGACAATTAAAGACGACGCGTCGAGGAACATCACTGCCCAAAGCTTTTCAATGAAGGCCTTTTGAAGCAGTATCGACGGTTGCAAATTCTTACCCTTATATTCGATGAAGTAAAAAATTTCTCTCTCTCTCTCCCTCTCAGCAAGTCTCTTTTTGAGGTAGGCAAATCAAAAAGAATTCGATGAACTGCTGACCCAAAGCTTTGCACGGGAGGCCTTTTGAAGCAATTCATAGTCAGCTAAATTGAAGTGCTCTTTTTCAATGACATGCAATGTTAAAATTACAATGGTGTGTCATACGTTGGGTCAGCACTTTCAGCTGACTTGCAAGCACTCAAAAAGGCCTTTCGGAGTGCTTTTTTCCCCGATGGGTAGTATAAAGTATACATACATAAGTAGTAAATGTACGTACATGAGTATAAATAAAAATATAAATAAAAAAAATCGAAAAAAACTACTGCGAAAAAATACGTTTTACTGCGTTTTTTTTCAAAATTTACTGCGATTTACGAATTTTGAAGTCCGAACCCTGATGACGACTACTTCCGACTATATTACCTTACTATGCATAAAAGGCCTTACATTTAACATTGAATGAGACAGGAGGTAAGTGATCGCCTCCCTTCAGCATTACCTAGAAGTTATGGAGTAACATACTACTTGTATTAAGTTATAAAAATCACTGCATTACTTTTCCTTGTATGCTACATTACAGGTAATAAGGTATGAGTTAATTACTTCTGCTATATGCAGACGCATTACTTTTTGAAAAAAGTAATGCTTCCTTACCTGGTAATTTATTCTGTATTAGTTCTATGGTAGCCACTGGCAAATCCGCTGCTGGGTTATTTTAAAAAATAATTAAAAAAAAAACTTTGAAATGCTCTCATGGCCTTAAAAATCAACATTTTGAAAAAAAACAAACTTTGGATTAAACTTAATTTAGTGGTTTTGTCATTATGTAAATTGTACAGAAATATCTTTCTCCAAAAATTTACGAGTGTCGTTCACAAAAACTATAACCTACAAACTATGACTTTGACCGCTTAAAATAACATGAAAGGTCATTCCAAGGCCAAAGTTGATTATAAAAAAAGATTTGTCTGCTTATTTTGCATAAAATTGTTAATGCGGCTTAAGAGCGTAAAGCTGTTATTTTAAGAGCTATAGAGTAAGAAAACCAAGTACAATTTTAAGGCCCTTTTTTGGGCATTTAAGCCTAAGGGGCCCGGATTTTTCCACTACCGATATCCATTTTCTTATGCAGATCTTATTTTCTAGCCTTAGTCTAACGAAAATGCACGGGAGCGAAGAACTTCTGAAAAATACACATGGGTGCTCTAGCGTAAATCGTAGGATTAGAGAAAAAAAAGTATGGTTTTTGGAAGCAAATTTTTCCGGTTGTATTTGTTGAATTTTTTTTAATTTAATTTTTTTTTTATTTATGTTATTATGTTTTATTTTTTTTATGGTTTTTATTTATTTTTAATTTTTTATTTATGATAAAATAAATAAATTATCTAAGTAAAAATTATTAAAGTTTTTCCATTAAATGACTATTTATATTTTAGATATTGTCTTTTAAAAAAGTCTTACGTTTTAATTACTTTCTGCAAAACGAAGACGAAATTTATTTTTTTTAAAAAGGACATTTAAATCACATTTTTTATTTACTTTTATGTGACATAAAATTTATTTATAAAAATTGTTTTCATTTCTCGTAAAATTTAATTCACTGTTTTTGCGGTATTCTTTTAATCCTTACCTGGCAGGTATTTGTGTCCTTCCAAAACCTGCCAGATGTTTGTCTTCGTAAATATATGATAATGTAAAAACTAAAATATATTAAAATTTTAGCCTTGTGCAAGCAAGTTATTCTGGGCCCTTTTTTTACACTTTTATCGTTAAAAAAGGAGATATAGTAACCGCGCCGGGTCTGCCCGATCATGGTTTTCTTATTGTACTAATACTTAATTGCGCATATACAAAAATGTAGGTTTGCGTCTAACAAGTTAGTCCAATTGTTTCACAGCTCTCCTACTATCAGCTTTGTTTCGAGGAATCTACTTTGGTATAAATATTATTTATAATTATAATTACTTCTAAAATAATTATAAGCAAATTAATGTAAGATTAAGTCAAAGATTTCTTTTTTACACTTTAAGACAGCAATAAAAACATGTTAAAATTTCAAAACGATCGCGTTTTATAATCTTATCTAATAAAATTTATAAAAACACGTTAAATTTTCGGTAGTCACACTGGGCTACTACAACCTTGAGCATGCAGATGTAAAACATCTTTTTAAATTGTTATGAAAAACATACGATTACTTTGATATTTCAGATAAATCTTCAAAATAAATGAAAATGCCAATCCCAGCAAGTTAAAAAAATTTCAAGAAAAGGAGTGTGCTTGCGTGAAGTCTAGGGATCGATTTTTAGTAAAAATACAAAATTCCTTAATATTATTATGCAAAGTATAGTGGCGTATGTATTAATATATAAAAACGTTATGTATTACACTTTATGTGTATTACACTAACTGTGTATTTTATTACTTGAATCAATTTTAATTTATATTTATTTAGTTTGCGTAAGTGACCCAAATTTAAAAATCATTTTTTCAATTCAAATTGCTTACCACATTGCTGCCCATGAATTGTAAGTGTTTAAGATTAAGAACATTTCATATGATTCTGAAACTTCAATTCAATAATAACACCGACTGATAAGATGACAGTTCCTTTCCGAATTATTAAGGACCCACTCAAATAAATAAGGGCCCAAATTAAAAATAAATCCAATTTGGAAATCTCTATTTTTCGCAATCAAAAAGTAATGTGATTAAGTTTTAGTGAACATCAATCGAAAGCTAAAAAAGGGTCACATTTCTTCTTTGGAACAAGTTTTTCTATCTTCTTCAGTTATTGCAGTATAAGCTATTGAAATAAGGTCCTTTTTTAAAAAGTCCTTTTTTTTAATAAAAAATTCGAATCAAATATTTTTGAACAATGAACCATAAAAAATAAATGGAATACCCCAAACACAAATAAAATTTTTTAAATTGTGGGAGTTTAGAGGGCTGTGACAATCAGCCCAATTCTGAATGATTTTTCCCGGGGTATTATAAAAGGGAGTTCTTATTTTTAAGACAGCAGATAAAGATATTACATTTTTTCTGTTTACACTCATTAACATTGACGGTTGATAAACAAATTGGCATTTCCAAAAATTCAAAAAATTTCCAAAATGTTTTTGAATTTTATCTGAAAATTCCCTTTTCCGATTCCCCGGAAAGAATCATTCAGAATTGGACTGATTATATTTTTCTAAAATATCTCGCACTCAAAAAAAAACTGTAATCAGCCCTGTAGTCAATTATAACAACTTCTGAAAATATGGGCGTATATAGCTTGACCATGCCTTATTTTGGTTCATTTGCCGACAGTAGCCATACAAATTTAATAACCAAATTTAATTTTTTAGTACGACCAGCATTTTCATAAATAAAGCATTTTTATTGATTTGTAAAAATCAAAATTTGTCGGGAAAATGGGGGGCGGTAAAAAGGTCTGGCTTATAAACGATGGAAAACGGGATCCCCTCTAGGACAATTAGTTTTTTGTTTTGACCCCATAATTACAAAAACGTCAAAAAATCACTTTGTCCAACTAGCTTGTTCTAGACGCAACATCCCTGCAAAAAAAGTGCTGGGATAGGACTTTTCGAAGGAAGGCAAAGTGGAAGGGAAAGTCTTGAATTCTATCCCTTCCACTTTTATACCCAGAAGACATTCTTTTAACATATCCATGTAATTGGAAGCAATGCTTTCCTTAGTCTTCCAGAAGTGCTTCCAGAATTTTTTCAATGGAAAATTTCTTTAAGTCCTTCAATGAAAGAATATTAGTACGTTTTTTCCAATAGAAATTTAAGAAGGCATTTCATGAAATAAAATGGTTTTTGTTGTTAAGGTGGGTTTGAAAATCCCTCGGGAAATATCCTTTTTCCAGATTTTTTCGTGATTTTGGTGTTGGAAATGAAAGTGTTTTTTTTTCTTTAATTGAATTTAAATACTATTTGAATGTCTTCCAGAAGTAGTTTATGAGAACGCCTCTTAACGGCACTTAGAGCTAAGAAGAAGTACAGTTGGATCTATAGAATGACTTATAGAAGCAGTGTCCCTAAGAATGCATGTCACATTGTATCAATAATTTTGCACCGTGCAAACTAAGAAGTATGGACCAAAAATATAAAAATGCTATAATAATTAACTTTTTTTACAATTTTTTTCATGCAGAACTTCTATAAGTTCGATTAATTAAATTAAATTTCTCTTTTTTACTGAAATAAACGTAAAATTGATTTAATTGCACACGCATAAACAAATAAAAAAGTGATGAGGCAAAGCCACATGTAAAAATCAACGCATGTTATGAAAAATAAAAGGCGAGTTCGTTTATTTGTTAAGAGCAGAGACAGAACAGTCGAAAAGTAATAAAATAAAAATATTCTTAAATGACAGCTGAGACAATTGGTTAACTTTTTAAGGGGCCAAATCCAAATTTGGTATCCAAATATACTATTATTTTGTCTAAATTATATTAAAAACCAAAAACAATACCGAATTGTACTTAGATTTAAATCAAAAAGCTGAAAGGAAAGCTGTAATATTTCTTTTGTATTCAATTTTAATACAGTTAAATCTAAATAATGGGTAAATATTTGCCAATGTTTGTATTATAAACTGCACGGATTAAAAAAATGCAGTAAATTTTAGCTGTCCTAAAATTTAGTCCATGATTTTTAACCATAAAGCAACTCCAAGATAACATGTATTTCTTCTGAATGGTATTTTTTTTCTTGCCAGGATTTACACTTGTTATCGAACCCAATTTCAAACATTGGTTCGCATGTCCAACGTATAATTTACCAAGGTATTGTCAATAAAATTATTTGTGAAATCTTTGACAAAAATATATTAAAATATATATCTTTTCGATGTTTCCAATTGATTCTGATTGTGAAAATGCAATAGTGAAGATTTGGTGCAGGCTATCTTTATTTTTTGTCTCGCAATCTTATAAAATTGTCGTAATAATAGCAATATTTTAATTATTATAATCACGTTAAAGACGGAAAAATTTTTTCCTTAAGTAAACGAGAAATAAACAAACGTGTTATATAATTGCTTTTAAATTTAAGTCAAATACAATTAATCAAATTTGATTGACATATAAGTCAAAATCAGCATCCAATTTATTCTTAATTTACGCACATGCGATAAATCCTTATAATACATATTTTACTTAGACATAAATTGAATGATTTTTAATAAATTTTTCTTATTTTTAAATTTCAGGTAAGCGGAATGTTTTGAATTTGATTGATTTATGTTTGGGTAAGAAATATAAAATTGATCTCTATCGAAAATTTATTTTCTTATACAAACAATAAAATAAACGTGGAAAATAAAAGCATCTATATTTTTTATACTTTTTTTATAAGATTGTGTTTTCGTTGCTCATTTTGAGATATCAAATATTTTGTCGAGTATCTAGCTATAAATTGCTAGGTATGCCACACAAATGCACAAGAATGCAAATATTTGCAGTATGGAGGACGTGTCAAGTGCACTTCGTTTCAGTCTAAGTATTCTTAGTCTATGTTGGTATTGGTGGCGATGTTGGTGGTGTTGGTTGCTGCTCAAAAACGTTATTCACAGCTTTGAAATACAGCGTTAAATTGTGGGGTTTTTTGTTGTTAGAACATCGATTTTCAGTAGCAGTCAGTATGAACTTCCCTGCACCAAGTACACTGAATTTTATTTGCATTATGAAACAAATGTATCTTACACACACTCACACATATACGAGTATCTACTAGTTCAATATATGATGCTGCTGCTGCATGCCTGTCAAAATATTAATATGCAAGTAGTGTTCGTTCGTAAAGAGGAAAACGGGTGGGAAAAAAGAAAAATCATAAAAAGATTTCGTACACCCTGAAATGTGTGAATTCCGCTTAATCTGGCGTAGCGCACACACTCGTTCATTCGAGTAGAAAATTTAAGTGATATCCAATTTTTGCTTGAATACAAAATTAAGTGTTAATCAGACAACTTGGAAAAAAATTGCAACTATTGCTTATCAAAGTTACTAAAACACTTTAAACACAAAGTAACTAAATCCAACCAAGAGCCACTAACAGTGCTATAAAATAAAAATTAAAATCTATTGTACCGGGTAACTAGAATCAAAACATATTCTTGGACATTCTCCAATTCATACGATTTGTTTGGCATGCTTCTAGAGCTGTTCGTCGAGAAGAAGATAAGACTGCACCCATAAGGGATGTTTTCGAAATGATCAGCTCAAATTTGAGTGCTTACTTTCGGCATCATGAATCCATTACAGTGGATAAGCAGTTATATGGCTACGGAGGAAGTACTAAGTTCACACAGTATATGCCATCCAAACCTTCCAAGTACGGTATCAAAATCTGGTGGGCCTGCGATTTTGCAACATAATATCTAGTGTCCGACCGAATATTTGGTTTCGGTTTCGGTTACGGCCAGTTGCGGCCCTTTTTGGCAGTTTCGGCTGGTTTTGGCTATTCGGCCTCAATATAGCCTCAATATGGCCTAAAAACCGAAACTAACCGAAACTTTTGGTAGAAATTTCGGAACATTTCAAGAATAGCGACAACTATAATTTTGAATTTTTTTTGCAGATCATATGGATTTTGGCCTCCTTACTCCAAATCTGAAGAAATTGCTGTCCGCTCGCAATTGGTTTAGAAATTATAGGCCTCCAAAGTTGGAAATATTAGCCTACAAATCATGCTATTTTTCTAAATTTTTCAACAAAACTACACTCTATGGGTATCATAAGAAAGGTTATTTAAGTACCTATTCAACAAGGTACCTATTCAAAGGTATACACATTTTTAGTGTCGTGCTTTCGTAAAAGGGAAACCACTAGTTTTCCAGACAAATTTTAAATACAATAATCTTAAAAAGTTATGAATGGATTTTCATGTTTGATACATACCTGGTTGAGTAGGTACTCGCATTACCCTTTCTTTTGATACCCATAAGGCGGAACACTAAAAAACAACAGAAAGATTTGTAGCCCATTTTGCAACTTTGGAGGCCTATAACTTCTAAGCCAATTACCACCGGCCTGAAATTTGGATTTGTATTTAGGAGTTATAGTCCAACAAAAAATTATTAAAAAAAAGAGTTGTCGCTATTCTTGACTTATACCAAAATTTCTTGCATCAGTCATTTAATTCAAATATATAAGTTTGGTTTAATAAAAATATTTAAAACGCATTGTACAAAACAAAAATTATGAATTCGTCAAATTCAAATTCTGTGTTTGTGGAATAAAGGAAATGAAAACGAAATACATATTTCTATATTTTTAATACTAAACATTTAAGAAAAACAGCAATACTTTGCTTTGTATTTCTTAAAAATTTACTTTGTAGGTGCATACTATTTTGAGTGTGCACTAAAAAATAAAATAAAAAATTATCTCATTTATTATTATATTAAATTTCAATTAATTATTATATACTTCAATATTTAAATAATACTTGTTTTGTACTAGTAGTACTTTTGTTTTTTTTTTTAATAAAAACAATCATTTGTAAAAACTTAAATTTTCATATTGATAACCAGTTTCGGTTTCGGTCTCGGTTTTGGCTGAATATTACAAAATGGCCGAATATTCGGTTTCGGCCAAAATTCCGGTTTCGGTTGGACACTAATAATATTCACTACGTTGGCAAATATATACGGGAAAAGTAAACAATATCAAAGATGTTAGCCAAGATGAGCGGGTTTTTAAAGATTTGATTAAAAACGCATTACACAATACACAAATATAGCGCCGTATTTGGATCAGACAAGAAACCTGAAATAATTTTATATTACAATTAAACCAAGGCTGGTACACTATGGACGAAATGCTTTCCCAATACATAGCCGATTTTATAATATGTGAGGATAACAACTCGATTATGTCTATGAAGCGATCACAAAGAAGTTATATTCTCGAAAGCCTTGGCGAGGATCTCTGCACCTCTTTTATTTTGAAGATGTCGAAACACATAAATTTTATTGGATGATGTTTAATAAGAACTGAAATTAAGAGTATTTTTGGTATTAATTTTAATAAAATTCTGTTGGGTAAATATCTAACAGCAAGTTTCTCTACAGCAAAGCCTGTTACCTGTGTTTGCGAGAGTGACCAGTTTCAGACGAATGCAAATGTCAGCCAAATTAAGTGCAAAAATTGCCATCTTGGTCAATCCACATTAACTCATTATTTACGAAATTAGAAAGCAGGTGTAAATGTACCTACAGAATGCAAATATGAAATAAAATAATCTCTTGCATGTGCATACAAATGTAACTTTTCTTTCCGTTTTCAAAGCAAGGCAATTAGAAAACCAAAAATTTTCAATGAGGTCACCCAGGTGGGAATTGGTAAACAACGTAGATAAAAAACAAATTTAAAAAAAAAACATCACGAAACACGAAAAAATAATTTTTTTATATTATTATAAATAAATCGAGATTTTTTCAGTAGGTCCAAAGCGTATTTAGATTGGAATAAAACGGGGGGAGATATTTAGAAATTAAAAACAAAAAAGCCACCCGGGTGGGTATTTGTAAGGCGAAGGTTAAAGTGCATCTACTATATGTTTCATACATATGAGACGTAAAAAATTATAAATGGTTTTTACCTACAGATAGTGTGGAACATATAAAACTAAGGTTTTGAAGTGTCGTTTGTATTTGCTTCTGTAAACTTTTGAATTAGAACCGTCTCTAATTTCGTATGTTTTTCCATCTGCATATAATGTCAGTTTAAAATTTTTTTTTTTGTAAAAATGGAAGAAAAGATAAATTTTAAGATATATATTCAATTAATTGATTGATAGTGAATTTATTTTTAGTTTGATTGGCCAAAGGAGCAAACTGTAGAGCTTTATAGCCCAAACAGAATAGGCATAGCCAACATGTAGCGAACTGTCGAAAACATAGTCAACGAAATGTTGTGCACAGAATTGAATTTGTGTTAATAACGCAGATAGAACTTTATGCTTACAATATTTTGTTATTTTTTACTAAATAAATAGATACAGCCTTTTGCATACAATAATTTGTTTGTTTTTTTACTAATTTGGACTAATATGTTTCAGTCAATTTTAAGTGTTCTAATTTGAACAATGTATTTTGACATTTCGCTACCGTTGGCTGCGGCAAAAGTTAAAAGTTCGTCAACATTTTTGTGTCGGCTGCGTTCGCTACGTGTTGGTTATTTTCATTATGTTCATTTCATAGGGTTGCAAGGCAACCAACTTCTATGTTGACATTTCTTCTGTTGGCTGCGTGTTGGCTATGCTTATTCTGTTTGGGCTATTAAGGCTTACAAAAATTTCTAAAACTGTTTTTTATTTTCAAATGACTTGTCAGATAGTGTGGAGACAAAATAAAAAAGGCTGTCTGACAAAAACTTAATTTTGACACACAGATGAAATTTGGTATGCAATTTTGTTGGCATGTCATCTGCATCACACATCCATATAGTCTTGGGGCACCTTTTGTTTGCAGTCTGCTCGACACTCGCACGCATACACACACAGCAATCTTATTGTTACGTGACTTTTTCTACCAAATCGCACTACTCGCAAGCTGCGTAAAGGAACATCGTTCCATAATAAATAAATGAATAATCTTTTTTAAATAAATAACTAAAATTGAATAAGTATTTAATTAAAACTCTTTGTGAATAGCATTCTTGTAAAAAGCATTAATTTTGACAATAAAATTAATGCTTTATTAATTAAAGCGACAAATGAGTCCAGAATAAAATTAATAATTGTTAAGCAAAGGCAAAACAACGGCCGAGCAAGGCCTAGTTTCAAGTATTTTTCTCGGCCGTACAAGGGTCGTTTGCAGGACTTTTTTGCTACACAGCGGCCGTACAGAGACCTTCTTAAATAATCTCAGCTGAGCTACGAGCGTTCAGCGGTTCTAGAACTTAATTAAGGCCTTATACGGCCATTATTCGACTTAACTTTCGGCCGCTGGGCTTTTTGAATTTATTTTAGGCCATCTTCGACCCTTTTATGGCATATGTTTGACCGCTGTTCGTCTGCTTTTATTTTTACTCGGGAATAAATCAAATGAAAGTAAATAAATTTCTAAAAATTGAAAGTGGATTCAAAATTTAATCGAGTATAGACTATGCATTCACTGATTGCAGTTTTATGTAGTTATTAAGGTCACTGGACTGCCACACAGATATTTTAGTATTTCACATCCATTTACTATAAGTTGTATTTAGAATTCTGAATATGAATAAAGATCTTGCATCTCTAATTATACTGTAAGGACGTACAAAAGACACACGAAAACGCCGAGACCTTGAAACTTAATATTTGATCGTATAATTTTGTGGAATACTTATTATTTCCCATTCAGGTCAAAATTTCGAGATATTTGCTTTTGAAATATAGTCGCTCTTAGACTAATTTTTAGCTATACTTTTTTTATTTTTGGAGAACAAAAATTTTAAACACTTAAAAACACTCCGTTGAGTAAAAAAATTGTAAGATTTTTTTAAAATTTTTACGAAACATTAAAATTTGGTCAAAAAGTAAAGAAAAAGCAATATTGCTCAACTTTTCAAAAGTCATAAATTCAACAAAAGATAACTCGATTTTTACGATTGAGGTATTTTGTTCCAACTTTATGTGGCACCAAGGAATTTGAGGCACAATCGGATGTTGGTGGAAAGCTTTCATAGGATTAACTATGCAAAAAACGAGCCTATAGCAAGATGCATACACTTATGCAACAGTTTCTCACATATTCTTAACTTTAATGTTTCAGAAAGTCAGTTCAGATTAAACTTATTTATTCTTTTTAACTACTTTGTAAGAAAGGGAAACATAGTCAATAAGATTGTAAATCAGTAGACGAAATAAATAAATAAATTTTTGAAAAGACAATAAAAAGTTATTGGTAAAAAAATGTTAATATTTTATAACTTTTTGATTATGATCTGATTGGGAAAAACTGAGTATGCCACTACATTCTACGACCGAAATTTAAATTCACGTCGTTTTCGTGTCCTTCCAACAGTTGATCCTTAACAGTATTTTCGCTTCATTCGTTTTACAACAGATTTGACAAAATGCAAAAAAGTAACCTGCCAGCAATCTTAATCTAATTTTTTTTAAATATGTGTTTTTTCACAGAAAAATCTACCGTTACCAAAAAATTAAAACTTATTACTTTGTGATTACTACTTACTTACTTAGTTGGCGCTGCAACCGTATGTCGTTGCAGCCTCATCTAAGAATTTGCGCCAGCCATTTCTGTCTTTCGCTTGCTGGCGCCAGTTGGAAATTCCAAGCTTCGTCAGGTTGTCCTCTACTTGGTCTTTCCAACGAAGATGCGGTCGTCCTCTTCTGCGTTGACCGCCGCTGGGTACCGAATCGAATGTTTTCTTCACTGGAGCATCGTCTTTCATGCGCTGAACATGACCAAGCCAGCGAAGCCGCTCGATTTTAATGCGCTTGACTATGTCGATGTCAGCGTACAGCTCATACAGTTCATCATTCCACCGTATTCGGTACTCGCCATTGACGCAGATTGGTCCGTAGATCTTACGAAGAATCTTTCTCTCGAATGCTCCTAAAGTCTTTTCATCTAAACTGCTCAGCGTCCAGGTTTGTGATGCATAAAGTAGGACGGGCATGATGAGCGATTTATAGAGCGTGATTTTCGTTCGTCGAGAGAGGGCTCTGCTTCTCAATTGCCTACTGAGCCCAAAGTAACACCTGTTGGCAAGAGTTATTCTTCGTTTGATCTCAATGCTGATGTCGTTGGTTGAATTAATGCTGGATCCCAGATAAACGAAGTTCTTCACAACCTCGAAGGAGGTATTGTCAACGGTAACGTGGGTTCCAAGACGCTGGGACTGTTTGTTTGTTGACACTAAGTATTTCGTCTTATCTGCATTCACTGACAGACCCATTCGACTTGACTCTCTTTCTAATATGGAAAATGCTGTACTGACTTCGCGCGTATTATGGCCAATGATATCTATGTCATCAGCATACGCAAGCAGCATAACACTCTTGTAGAATATTGTGCCACTACGTCTCAGATCAGCAGCTCGGATGATCTTTTCCATCATTAGGTTGAAAAAGTCGCACGATAAGGAATCACCTTGTCTGAAACCTCGTTTGGTAATAAATGGTGGGGAGAGGTCCTTCCCGATTTTAACTGCGCTGCTGGTGTTGCTCAGTGTCATCCTGCAAAGTCGTATTAGTTTTGCAGGAATACCAAATTCAGACATGGTGGAGTACAGGTGCTTCCTTATTGGGCTGTCGAAGGCGGCTTTGTAGTCGACAAAAAGATGGT
This sequence comes from Dichetophora obliterata, assembly GCA_963920525.1. Classification (NCBI taxonomy): domain Eukaryota; kingdom Metazoa; phylum Arthropoda; class Insecta; order Diptera; family Sciomyzidae; genus Dichetophora; species Dichetophora obliterata. Next base: position 193,651,935 of record OY986435.1, read on the forward strand.
GGGTGTCGACTTGTTTTTCTTGAGTCTTCTCCAAGATTTGTCGTAGCGTGATAATCTGGTCGATGGTGGACTTTCCAGGTCTGAAGCCACACTGATAAGGTCCGATCAGTACGTTTACTATGGTCTTCAATCTTTCACATAAAACGCTCGACAGGACCTTATATGCGATATTAAGAAGGCTTATCCCACGGTAATTGGCACAGATAGTGGGATCGCCTTTCTTGTGGATTGGGCAGAGCACACTGAGATTCCAATCGTTCGGAATGCATTCTTCCGACCATATTCTGCATAGAAGTTCGTGAATGCATTTAAGTAGAGCTTCGCCTCCGTTCTTAAACAGCTCAGCAGGTAAACCATCAGCTCCCGCGGCTTTGTTATTTTTAAGCCGAGCTATAGCTGTCAGAACTTCATCATAGTCGGACAGCGGAACCTCAACGCTGTCATCCAAAATTGGGGTTTCCGGAATATCATCTCTATTGGCGGGATTGTTGTCAGCGTCGCCATTTAGAAGCTTAGAGAAGTGTTCCCTCCATAACGTCAGTGTACTCTGGACATCTGTCACTAGAATCCCGTTTTCATCCTTGCAGGAAGAGGCCCCGGTTTTAAAACCATCGGCAAGGCGTCTTATTTTTTCAAAAAATTTTCGGGCCTCATTCCTGTCACAAAACATCTCAATATTCTCTTGCTCGCGCTTTTCTGCCTCTCTTTTTTTCCGCCTGAAAATATGTCTCTCTTCCCTCCTCTTTTTTTTGTATCGCTCCTTAGCAGCGCGCGTTACAACCGACTGCAGGGTGGCTTTGTAGGCGGCGTCTTTGTGATTATCTTAGAAAAATATTTTAATTTTATTAATATAATCAATTTATAAATAAATTCAATTACCATGATAAACAAATCATCTGCAATGTTTCGCAAATATACCTTTTTAGTTTTGTAAATGTTAAGTACATGTTTCGTAAATTTTTTTTTTCAGTAAAAATGGAAGGCACTGGCTAAAGATACTGAAAAAATTGTTGAGGAAGGAAAGAAAATATATTAAATTTGTTTTTTAATTACTAAATTACATAATTATTTAACTACCTAATAACTTAATTACTCAACTGATCTAGACACAAGAGTAATTTTATATTCAAATCCTTCTAAAAACTCTGTATTTCCAGAAAAAAGTTGAACCAAAAACTTAAAACTTATTAAAAACTTTTTATTTTTTGACATTATTGAGAGAAACAATTCATTTTTATTAATTTAAGAAATTTCTATATAAATTCATTAACCGTGATGATCAAATCGACTGTACAGTTTCACAAATGTAGTTTCCTTTTTCGTAAATGTTTCACCATAAAATTTTTTGTGCCAAATTTAAAAGCGGAATGTTAATGTATTTTTTAATGCCGGCACTTATTTTAAAGTAATTAAAATCCATTCTTGAAAGTAACTTTAACTTGAATACTATGACTGAATACGAAATTAAGGTGCCACATTTAAACATTAGTCAATATTAGAACAAGAAAACCAAGAAAGACTTACAGATCTAAAAGAGGATAAAATTTTGTGTAACATCAAGTTGGATCTTTTTGGAAAATCTATAAAATTGTATTTTTTTGGAGACATTTAATAAAAAAAAAAAAAACATAAAAAGCGGTGCAATTTTGTATTAATTTCATTCAGTATTGACTCTTACCTAATAGAAAAATGTAAAATCTTCTTAGATTTTGTCCGCCTTTTGAAAAAAGGTATTTTTTGCAAATGTCGAAAAAAATAATTTTGCGTTTGTGCTTACTTGCATTGTCATACATACTTATTAGTATAGGTCCAAGGGAGGTACCCCTAGTGCCGAACTGATTGCGTTCATTTTCAATATATATCTATTGATTTATTTGTCTAGTCTTCTGAACGAGTTTCGTTAAGATCGGTTAGCTTTTGTATGTACCTCCTATACAAATTCGCTTGGAAAATTAATGCAAATCAAAGGGAGGTTTCTCTAGGGCAGTGGATCTTAACCTTTTAAGCTATCGGCACCCCTAATTTTTTCATATAATATTCTCACACCCCTTACCCAAAACTTTTAATAATAAACTTTAATAAATAATAAACATTCACCCTTAGGTTGAAACAGAGTAAGCGCCGAAACAGACAGGCAGGCAGACAGGCGCAGGAAAACTATGTGAGCAAGCGAGAAAAAGTTATTTCTATCTCGACTCTTTGCAGGGTACCACCTGCGCCTGTCTGCCTGCCTGCTTGCCTCAGCTTTCACTTTGTCCGCAACCTTACTCTTGAATCCGCGTCGAGTAAATGTCATCATCGAGAGTTCACTTTCACCAATGAATTGTCGTCGAAGATCATTTTGACTGTCAAAAATTTAAATATTTATTTGACGACGTCTGCTCAATAATTGACATGAACAATCACTGCAGATCTCAACGTCGAAATTGAAAGTTTCAAGAATATAACAATTTTGTTTCGACGTCGTTTTGAGAGCGACAGCGGTTTCAAAAACAAGGACGACTATATATAAGATATTTTTTATATATGGGCTTTTTCACAGAAAAGTCTACCGTGACCAAAAAATTTAAACTGATTAAAAACTTATTATCTTATTATTTTATCTAAGAGGAACATTTTTATTTTTTTAATTTGATCAATTTATACATAAATTCATTTACTTTGAAGGTCAAATCGTCCGTTTTACAAATGTAGTTTTTCTTTTTCTGAAATGTTAAGTAATGTTTCGTAAACTTTTTGTTTTAGTAAAAATAGAAGGCATTGGCTTAAGATAATAGTAAAATGGTTGAAGCAAGAAAAGGACAATATATTAAATTTGTTTGTTAATTACTAATTGCATAATTACTTAACTACCTAAATACTTAATTACCCAATTCACCTACTTCAGTTAAATAATTATATGTGCAACACTTCAAATGAAATTCTAAGCAAACATAACTTTATTTGTTTTTATATTATTTTTTTATTGAAAAATTATTAAGGACTTATATGTAAAACAAGATATAGCTTATTTAAAAAACTTGTTGTTATAAAAAAATTATAATGTTTTTAAAAAGTTCATAGAAAATATTTATATGTACAAATAATTATTGATTTTATGGAATAAAATAGAAATACATATAGATTTTATAAAAGAATATGTCTTCCTTTCTTACATATGACTTGGTTTAGCCTGAAAGGCATGAAGTACATCTACGATCTAAAGATGGAGCCATCGATTTTCTGCCATTTATTTTCAATAAGTGTTTTTAGATGCTTCATCGACTCGAACTGGCGCCCGTTTTTATAAACTTGGGCCGAAAGAATGCCCCACAGGTTTTCGATAGGATTCAAGTCATGACTAACGGCAGGTCACTCTAGTACGGGTATATTTCAGAATTATTGAAAGTCATTTGGGGCTCGGGAAGAATTTGCTGGTGCGCTGTCCTGCTGAAAAGTCCAGTTATAATGGTATTTATAGCATATGAACTATATAAACACATTATCTAATAACTCAATATACATTTGTGCATCCGATTTGCATGAAACAAAGTACAGAGGAAACTTTCAAAGTATCTGAAGCCAGCTGATATCATCAATGATCCTCGCCCATGGTTACGCGCATACCTACTTTGTCTTGGCTATCGCAAATTGTACCGGTATTTCTGGCCACCGTCGGCCCGCTAAGGTTGAACCTTTTCTCATCACTTAATATGACATCTCCAAATTCTTTCTCACAAAATTTGTATTTTTCGGCACTGGCCGCTATGTATCATGGTAGAAGCCTGTGTTGAGTGAAGAGCGATTCATAACTGACGTTGGCATTTTCATCCAAAATTTGTTGGATTCTGCTTCTGGTATCCCTTAGATCCAATTGCGCAGCAATTCCACCACAACTCATCCTTTTCTCTACAGCAAGACGTCGAATTCGTCTGTTGTGAGGTTGTGAGATTCTGAGACCGTCGGCCCGCTAAGGTTGAACCTTTTCTCATCACTTAATATGACATCTCCAAATTCTTTCTCACAAAATTTGTATTTTTCGGCACTGGCCGCTATGTGTCATGGTAGAAGCCTGGGTTGAGTGAAGAGCGATTCATAACTGACGTTGGCATTTTCATCCAAAATTTGTTGGATTCTGCTTCTGGTATCCCTTAGATCCAATTGCGCAGCAATTCCACCACAACTCATCCTTTTCTCTACAGCAAGACGTCGAATTCGTCTGTTGTGAGGTTGGTCAATGACGGATTTTCTTTCACTACGCTTGATTATAGCATAGTTATCAGGGTCCTAAAAAAAATTTGTTATGGTGTTTCGGTGACGATTTGTCCTAGCAGCTGTAGCACCTTCTTTTATACCGGCTGCATTTAAGCCTTTTATATTTCAAAGATCTACTTCAGATAAAGTGATTCCACATGGCATTTTTATTTGAAAAATAAAATAACCTTAAATTGTGCTCATATTTTGTTCCAAAAATGTATTAACAATATGCTTATGGTTTTTCTTACTAAGGTTGTCAACAAAATTTCGCAATTTTTACGTTATAGCAGTTAAAACACAAAAAAAAGCAATTGTGCACATACAAATATTTTCTATTGCACACACGAGATTTCACACTATTTTCGATTAACGGTACTACGAATACGAAGAAGAGAAGAGAAGAATTCCCTGTTCGATTAATATACTTTATCCTTTAAAAACTTTTGGCAAACTCAAAAAAATTGTATGGTTATAAGCCACGGAGAAAAAATAAAAAAATATTTGTGCACATATAAATATTTTACTGAGGTACAGTAGAAATTTTAGTATTGTAACGCCAGTAACGTCACGCCAGATCAAAAAGCCTAATAAAAAAAAAAAACCATAGAAGATTTTTAAATTTGACTACTTGGAAAATAAATTTGTTTTATTTACAAATCCTTCTTAAAAAAACTTGCATATAGAAAGTCTTGCACATTTTTTCTTATATCTTTATATCCTAAGGGTCGATTTTTGTCTTTGTTTTTACTTAATATACTGTTACTAGTTTACTACGCAAATATATAAAAACCTTTGAGAAGTAAACTTTTTCATTCTTTGTCTTCATATTTCTTCGTATAAATCGTACGTAAAGCCAGTACTGAAATGCCCATTACAAAACTTTAACAATATTGACAGTTAGTCTAGCAAAATAGAATGTAAATTCAAGGTCATACTACAGCAACTTTACTTTATATTTTTACAAACTTAAATAGCTAATGACCAAAGTTAGCAAATACGTTTGTTAATGCTTAACTTAAAATATAACAATATCTTGTAATAAAATCGAAATTTTGTTACTTAATCAATCACAATTTTTTTTTTTATATATTTATTTAAATATTTCTTACACACAATTAAAATCAAAACAAACAAATGTTAACAATACATAAACCAGGTGTTATTATCAATATGCTGATATGATTAAAACCTCTGTTCTCAGAACTTGCCATTTAAAAGTCGAAATTAGTTTAAATTTTTTAAGTTAAAAACATTTTGAATATTTTAGAGACTTAATTGATTTTCATTAAAAAAAACACTCACTGCACTACTCATTAATCAAGCGATAAAAATCTTAATTCGTGTTTGACTATTATAAAGAATAGCGTATAAAAAGACCCGATGATTAGTATGCCATATTTATGATTAGATCTTATTAAATAAACTAAGATTCATATCCGGCAGCAACAAATAAAAAACAGTCGACAGTTCTAGACGCTTTGTTTTTATTGTTTTTTTTTTTTTGTCATTGTATGTATGTGTCTATCAGTTGCCAAACTGTCTGCCAAAACCGGTTACACTAAAAAATTCGAAATCATTTATTAGCATCTCATTTGTAGGTAACATAATTAGTTTTTTCCCGGTCATAACAAGTAGTCACGAAATTAAATAAAATAAAAAAAATTTACATAACACTGTTCGACAATTTCCAATTTTTTTCCAATATTAATGGGTTTGTTTTACGAATTCTGGTAACAAAAAATTTTACGTGTATCGCCTTTTTAGAGTTTACGCCTTAGTTAGTTTTAATATTGGTTTTAAATCCGCTCTAATTTCAGGTCTTTATTAGCATTAAATAAGACACCTCTTTAGTATATGCCTTTTACATATATAGTTTTCGTGTCCCCAAACTTATAGTGAAATTTTAAAAAAATTTAATTTTAGAAAATTTTGTAGAAAAAAGGTAGTAAGTTAAAATATTATACTGCAATGTTACTTAGAAAATTTTACTACAAGTCTTTTTTGATTGGTATTGTCTAAGGCGTACTTTTATGTAGTTTCTTCATAAAAAAAAGTCTATTACTTGCAATAATGTTCACTACGGGATGTATAAAGATGTCTTTTTAAATTAATTTACAGGTTTTCTCCAGAAATATTTGCTGTGCACAAAATTGTTCAAAGAAATTTTTTGGGAAATTTTCCAAGGAACATTTTCATAGAATACGAAAAACTGCAAATTAGGGTAGAAGGGATACCATTTGCCTGTTTTTTTAAAGATGATCAAATTAAGCCCTTATATAGGTCAACAAAAAATAAAAAACAACAAAAACTGCGCTTAAGAGTTAAGCACTATAAAATGTTTCTAACAAAATAGCTAAATTTATAGCTAAGAGTAAATTACTCATGTCTACTAAAAATTACTCATACGTAAACACTTAAAACGTTGACAAACGTATAGTTTTTTTATCTCCTCTTTCAGAATTCGTTGAGTGAAGTCTAGAAAAAAATATTTTAGTTTTTGGACTGTGTAATTTATTCATGCGTTTTTAAAAAAACCACTTTTTTCTCTACTAATCACATTGACCTCTCTCTAAGGCAAACTCTTAGTTTTGTCCATGTAAAATGTGTAGAAACCAGAAATTCCATTAACTTTGTTATTATTTTAAGACTTTTTTTCAATTCTTAAATCACGCATAAAAGAGTTTAGTTTCATTAATTAAATGCGTATCGATGAAATTTTTTAGAGGAAATAAATGCAAAAAATATATACATTTATTTGGGCTCACGCACTATTGACGGCTTTAATAAATAGCGTCCACTTGATTTATTAACTGAAAATGCAAAATATGACATTTTCTCTAACGCTTGACATATCACGTTGGCAACTAATTTTTAAGGGTCGTTCGGTCGCGTTTGAAAATAATGGCGACATAAGAACTTGGTGTTGCAATCTTTTACAAATTATAAATCAACGTCAAATAAATCATTTTGCAAAGTAACAAAATTGCTTGGCTATGAAAAGAAATATCGTTGTAAACGTAAAATATTGTATTTGAAGGAATTAAATTATGTTGTTCTTGTTAAATGATGATTGAGCAGGTGTCAAAATGAAAGCATATCGAAGTTCTGAAAGGTGTGAATAGCAAAAAATTCCTTGGCGGGTTGAAGGCCATCATTCCTCTTAAGTTGCTCTAAGCAAAAAAATTAATCTCAAATAAATTTTGAGTAATTCGAGGCTTAAAATAGCTATGATTTTGCTTTGACTTTTGATGTTGATTTATATTTAAGTAATTAGCAATTATAGGGCTAAAAACTAAATCGACTAAGGTTTTATATTTACCTGTCATAACCTTAGTTGAATGTGGTTATTGGTGCTGGTCGAACAGAATTATTTTGCTGAAAAAAATTGCATGCATTTATTAAGTAACTCTTCTTTAGTTCTTCTTTAAATTAGTTGTTTTTTTTTAACCGTCTTCATACAACTATTTTCCACAGCTTCATTAGACGAACTTCTGACCTACTTATTATTTCATAGTATTAACAAATTTCAGACAAAAACTATTCAATTTGCATAGTATTTCTTACACACCACAACTATTTTTGCTGTCCGTTGACTTCGAATGACATTCTAAATATTTGCATATGAATCATATTCAAAATCGTATGCATTACTTTGAGCACAAAATTTAATCACTAGATCTCTCTGTGGCAGTAGTAGCTTGGTTTTGCATGACCATTATGTCAATTTCTGGATCGAATGCAATGAATTTCATCCAGCAAATCTGCTTTGATTAGGCGAAAACGTGACGCGACATAGCGATTGTACCGAAGTCATATACTTCAAACGATTTCAATGCTGCTTTTGATAAAATACAAACTAGTTGATTGCACAACAATGCGACATTCGAGACGCTGCACAGTGCTTTGAATGGGGACAAGATTTTATCATTAAAAATGGGTTTCAATTTCAAGAAGTTCATGTGCACAATAAAGACTAATATTCAACTGCCACAAATCATATTTTTATGACAACATTTTGTAAATGTCTTAGCTAATAAAGAAATAAGTGATATTTTCAAACTTTAGCTTGATCATTTAAAACTTGTTAGAAATTATCTGAGACTGGCCCGAAGTTAAAATATCAGAGTAAATATAAAAACTTTTTATGTTAGGCCAAGCAGCGGCAAGTCCTAGTTTTAAATATTTTTCTCGGCCGTACAAGGGTCGTTTGCAGAACTTTTTGGCCAAACAGCAGCCGTACAACGGTCGTTCAGCGGCTGTTCAGAGGCCATTTTAAAATAATCTCTTCTGTACAAAGGGCGTACAGCGGTCGTACATCGGCCGAACAGTGATTATTCTACAATTAAAATAAGCAGCTGTAATGTGGACATTTTTCCGTGGTGTCAGGAGATGGTACAGGGTGTAAGAAAATAAAATTTAAAGAAGTTCGTTAGATTCCGATTTGAATAAACTAAAACAGAGTGCTTCACCCTAGCACCTGAAGATACTTTACACACCTTATTTGGATGCAATTAGGTACAGTTGCACGTGCTGGTACGTCTATGCTAGCAGATCGGAGAATATTGGTGTAGGTTCTTATACCTTTTTGCGACCCAGGTCGAACAAATATAAAATCACGTGCAGATACGGATGTAGAAAAATATTAATGATAAAAAAAAATAATTAATAAATGAACTTTTACTATGAATTTGCGTATAAAGTAGAGTATCCATGAGCAAAAGATGATTTATGCTCTTGCTAATACAATTCCCTCCCAACCTTAAGATTTTCCTTAGCCATAATTTATAGAATCCCCTAGTTCTTAAATCTAGCTACATCTGACCAAAATAATAGGCAAAATTATTCCATTTTTATGATAAACACTATGATTATTTATTTAAATTATCCATTTTTTCTATATTCAAATGTCATAACAATAAAGAGAATACCTACAAAAAAAATTGTTTATTTTTTTTTTTTGTTAAGCAGTTACAACGATAGTTATGATAAAACGACAAGACTTTAGGTTATTTATAGGTTACTTTTACATATTTAGTTTCTACTTTCGTTATGTTTAATTCATCTTATTTATAAAAGTTTTAAAAAAAATTGGTTATGTATTCTTAGAGAGAGAAAAAAAATTACATTTAAAGAAGAAGAGAAACAACAACAACGTTGTTCGTTTAGTGTTACTTTAAAACCGAAATCATTTTTTTGTTTCTGTTGTTGTTTTATTTCTAAATTATTTTTTTTTTTTGCATATTTGCTTTTGAGCAACAAAAAACAAAACAAAACTTGTAACTAGGGTAGTAATAAAAACAAAACAATTACTGCAAACGTCAAACTAGTGATCGGTCATAAATTTTCGTAGCACCGTTCTCACACGAAAGAAGTGTGAGAGCGCGAGAAAAAAAAATATTAAAGCAAAATAAATTCTCTCGCATGATATAACCAAAATCTCATGAGAAAAATAAAACTTAGCAAGTATGCAGGCGATATTGTCAGTGTATTTTTTTTGTTTTTTTTTTTTTTTTTGTTAATTCTTTAGAACTTGTTTTTAAGGGTATTAATATTTTAAGTTACAACTTAAGTTAATAATAAAAAAAAACAAGTATTGTTAGATTTTTTTTTTAAATGGTAACATTTCAATTACTTACAGTTTTCAGCGGCAAAACGACGAAAGGCCTTCCATTGATCCGCGCTGAGAACCTGCTTATGATGAGCTGGGTGGGGAAAAAAATTATTTATGTATCTTGTAGGGTATTTTTTTTTTCTTTTCTCTAATGCCGCTATGATTTATTTTTAATGTGGTATTTTGTTTTTGTTTACTCTCGCGTAATTTACTTAACTAACATGTTTTAAATGTTTCTTTTTGAAAAAAAAAAGATTTCGTTTTAGTTTTATCGTTTCTAATAAAGTTTTTTTTTTCTCAAATTTTTCTATTATTCACCACTTTGTTTCTATATTGTTTTGTTTTCTAAAAATAACTATATATGTTTTTTTTTTATCTCTTATTGATAACTCTTATTGAAACTCCGTATTCTACGTAGACAAACATGCTGGCACGATTAAAGTTTTCGACTGCCCTTAGGCAAGAGATCCTACACACTGACAGTAGGTTTTTCTTGGTTTCTGCCTCACGGCATGTGGCGTTTGTTCCCTCTGCTCTTTCTGCCTAGGTGTTAACTGATAACTGAAATGCATCATACACGCGGCCTTATAGAATGTTGCACGTCCCAGCCACTGCTGCAAAATCACGCCTGCAACGTCTAACTTTTTCCAAGCAATACTTTTTGTTTTTGTACAAATCGTAGTACCAAACTTCGCCACGCGGTATGAGTTTTACTTATATATTTTTTGGTTTTTGACTTTATTTAAAGAATTTAGATTTATCACATGATTAAAGAAAACTGGTTTAAACTTTTAACTATTGATATAGACTATTAATTATTTTTTTTTTTCCTTTTCAATTTCTATTTAGCAGCTTTTAGTTTTATAAAACGTAATGATCTGAATGCTTGAGTTGATGAGTACAGCCAGAATCAAAGTCCCTAGCGCTTGCTTTTTAGATTTCCTCATACCTCTAGTGTCTTTTGAATCTCTCCCTTTTTACACCGTTTGACCAATCGCAATCGTAATATACGCTTGGGACTATTTGCTATAAAAGGTTAAGAAAAAATACCAGGGATTCAAAAAAAAAGAAAATGATTCCGGCTGTGAGGAATTACATTAATGATGATTTTTTTTTCTTCAAGTTATAAAAATATAAAAACAATTAAATATATTAAAAAAATTGCTTATACCTAATAACTCGAAATACCTAAATAAACTAAAAAGGTACCATTACACAGCCTTTCAATAAAATAAATTAAATACCTGTATGCTTAACCTGGCTAAAACTAATGAAAAATATTATAAACTATAGCCACACACTATCAACATCAGCATCGCCAAGTGAGACTTGCTTTTATTTGTGTGCATATGTTTAATGTAGAATAAGAGCTGTGAAAAATTTGGTGGCATACAACTTAATTTATACCTTGTACGGCCGTTGTTCGACCCAAATTTCGGCCACTAGGCTTTTTTAATTATTTTAAGGCCGTATTTAACTGAGGCTCATATTTAACTGATGTTCCATCAAAGTAGAATAAAGGTCTTTATTTGTATGGCGCTTTTAATCTTCAATTACAGACAAAGGTTTAGTTCTTTAAAAAAAAAAGAAGTAAACTGTCAAATTTTCTAAAAAACAATATTGATTTTTAAACGTGCCGCCAGCGACTTTAAAGTTGAAAATCTGATTTATATTTGGTAAAAATACTATTTTTTTAAATAAATTTTTTTTTAGTGTTCTATAAGACTAATAAGCGTGAAAAAGACTAATAAGCACCCCATTTTTCAGTAAATTTTTCATCGAAATGAGTTATCAAATATGAAAATTTTACTTAACATACGAGGGTTGTGATGCATTAGTTTTCGAAAAAAATTTAATTTTTTTCTTGTGTATTAAAAGAAATCGCAAAAACTCAAATATGACAGCATTTCAATTAAATGCAGTGAAAATATTTTCTGAAACAATGACTAATAGCGACACAAGAAATTGTGTGATTACATTAAATAGCCTGATTGTTACAAAAATTTTTGCTAGAAGTGCACAGTTTTGAATATTTTAAATTTGATTATTTAAAAAAAAATACTCAAAAATTCAAAAGTGCACAATTTAATAAACCAGCATCACGAAATGTTATGGCGTAGTCTTGAGCTGTTTTGTTAAACCATTTAAAAAAAAAACTGATAAACAGTTACAGCTGTTGAAGCTTAACTTTTTTTCAAAAGACCTTTAAAAAAACAACCTTAAAAACTCTTTGCAAAACAACCATAAAAAATTGGAAGAAAATAAAATTTTAGATTTATTGAAGTTATTTCAAATGAGATCTATATCTTTCTATGCTTATGGTTTTTTTTTGTGTTCCATATGCCTAAAAAGGCATTTGCACAGAATTTGCACAAACTTAGTTTTGGATCGTTAAAAAATCGTGTTCGAAAGAAAAGTTTGATTTTAATAGGCTGATAATCACTGTGGTCCTCAAACAGTGTCAGGTATTATTAAAATATAGCCAAGTGCAACCTTTAGGAAGTCGTTCCAAATCACATCTAGATTTAAAATTTTCAATCGTTTAGAAATCGCAGCAGCTCCCCTCTTTGATTGGCACATATCTCTAGGAAATTGAGCTTGAGCGAGGGTGCACAGATAGACTACATATAAAATTCTGGATACAATTTTGAGAGTAATAAATTTAGCCACATGAAACCTTCTAGAAGTTTTCTCCAATTGACTCTAGATTGCCTAGATTATTTTACCAAATAACATGATTGAGATTTTATTTATCTGTCTTCTTACCAGTCGATGAAGAGCTTGGAACTATCACGGCAATCTGACAAAGTACACAACACAAAGGATTTGTAGTAGTATAACAAATACGTGTTCTTCTTAATTATGTTAGCTCCTTGTGGAGCATAAGACCGCGGTAAATCTTTTCCATCGTTTACGGTCTTTCGCTTTCGTTCTTATTTCATTTAATGATTTCCATGTAGACTCAATTTCTTTTTCCAGGGCAGGCTTTCAGGTGAGTCTTGGACGTCGGCACTTTCTGCTACCCTGTGGGTTCCACTCAAGAACTTGCCTGCAGATCTCGTTAGGCTGCTTACGGAGAGTTTGTCCTATCCCACTCCATTTTCTTTTACAAATTTCATCGTCTTACAGTTTGGAGTTACGAATGGTATTCGGCCACCATATTCTAAGGATAAGTCTGAGGCATTTGTTGACGAAACTTGCAACATATTGACTAGGCTGTCTGACATCAGCCAAGTTTCACAGCCGTACAACAAGGCTTGAAGATTTTATGTTTGAGCTAAACAGGCGGATCTTTGTGTGTCTGGAAATGACGAATGGAACATGACGAATTCCAAACCTTATTGAGTTGAGAAAAGGCTGCGCGAGCTTTAGCTATTCTGCAGCGGACGCCGTCAGAGGCACCTCCATTTTTGATATAATACATCCCAGGTATGTGAAAGATTCAATATTTTCGATAACAGAATCCCCTGCCATGCAGTTACTATTGACATCGCTGGCGTTGACTTTGAGAGCCTTAGTGTTCGTAACATTTAGCTTAAGGCCGGCAACAAGAGATTCGTAAACCAGGTCGTTGACTTTGTTTTGCATATCGTACTCTTTTGTTTAGATCATACATGTCATCAGCATAGTCCAGGTCCTCTAGGTGGCTGGTGAAGGTCAATCTAATGCCGCGGTTTGATTGGTAAAGAGCTTTTGTGAGCATGTCGTCAAGAACAATCAGATATAGGAATCGGGGACATGAGTCATCCTTGTTGCACGCTAGAAACGGTATCGAGGGTCGATGATAATGCACCATTGTGAAGTATTCTACATTTGAACCCATCGTATTGATCAGACGGATGATTTTTGGGGAGACACCTCGTTTTTTAAGGGAATCCCAGATACAATCCCTCATCGTCTAATGCTGTCGGAAGCAGTGGTGTAGTCGACGAATATAGGATGCGCCATCCCACAGATTGTTCAACAATGATTCGCAGTGTGTTTACCTGGTCCATGCATGAACGGTTGGGCCGGAAACCCGCTTGTTGTTTTCGTATTGCGGAATGAAGTTTTTCATTTATGCGATTCAGGAGGACTCTTGTTAATACCTTCGATCGAGTTAAGAGGAGCATGATTCTTCTGTAATTGCAACATTGGAACAAGGAGGCCCTCTAGCAAGTCCTCGGGAAGTGTTTCGGTTTCCTAAATGCTTGCAAAGAGTTGTTGCAACATGCGCGCTGTTGTGGAAGGGCACGATTTCATAAGTTCCTCTGTGATGTTATCTAGGCCGGCTGATTTGTTATTCTTCAGAGTGCCTATCGCTTTATGATTTCTGGGATTTCCGTTACTCACGACATCAGCGTATGGCTGAGACTGTCAATAGGCTAGGACGGAGGGCTAGTTTCCGGTTGCTGGCATGTAGGAGCATTGGTATTGTTTAGTATCTCGGTGAAGTGTTCGTTGAATCGTTGTAATTGATCCTCGGTAGATGTAAGTAGGTTACCATTTTTGTCTTTGATTGGACGATTTGGACGGGGCTTTTTACTAGCGATTTCACGTGTTATTTTATAAAGAAGCCTCAGGTCCTTGGCTTTAGCTGCTGATTCTGCTCTAAGTGCCTGGTGTTCGTACAACAGGCGATTGTTGAGTTTGCATGACACGTAGAGGTTTTTTTTTATTTAATCGTTGTAAGCACGTGCTTTTTCCCTCCTCGTCCTCGTCAAAACATTGTCGCAGTTGTGTTTTGCTTTTCTCCTCTTCTCTATTAAAAACCTAGTCTCTTCTATTATCCATTGTTTTTTTACAGGTTGGGCGATGACCCAGCACTTTTTTACCATCGTTTATGAAAGCAGCTTTGATTTTCTGCCAGATCGTCTCCACTCCTTCAAAGTTCGAGTGCAGCAGTTCTTTATAGGTTGTGGTCTGACCCTATGTCGGCACTGCGTTTTACTCGTACGTCTAGAAGGCACCTTCTCCACAGTCTGTTTATACAGAAATGATCTATCTGGTTCTCGGTTATGTTGTGTGGAAAGACCCAAGTTGCTTTATGGCATTCTTTGTGGGGGAAGAGCAATCCACAAATGACGAGATTAGACTCTTCGCATGTTTCAATGAGCAGTACGCCATTTTAGTTCTTAACGCCAAGCCCATGATTTCCCATTAAATACTCTATTTTGCAATTTTCAGAACCGATTTTCGCATTGAAGCCTCCTATAATTATGAGAATGACTTTTTTGTGTGATTTTAGGTCGATTTGGTGAAAGTACAGTGCCAACCAACCGCACGTTCTCTGAGGCTCTCCCCTCGAAACCCGCCGCTCGAATTAGTTACCATCCTATAAGTTTAGGATGTCATCCAGGAGATACCACGTTGAGACCACCGTATGAGCATACACAGGGGTCAACGTTAGCTGACCTACGAGTCAACTTGGAGTGACTGTTGAGGATCGCTTAGTTCCTTTGCCTCATGCACTCCCATTAAATCTCCCACAAATGGGTGTTGAGATGGTTTAATTTTATAAAAAATTATTAAGCTTACAAGTTCATTTTAAAAAACAATTTTTACCGCAGTTGCGCGCTCTCCAACGATTTTCGGCAAACAAATTAAATAAAGAAATTCGTTCAAGTCAAGGTTCATTTATAAGGCTGTGACCTTTGAGAGAAATGCATTTTTTCCGTCTTTGCTTAAACTGTCAACTGTGATTTTCTTTGTTCTATATTTTCTTTATTTTTTTTTATTCTTCCATTTTGACAGTTCGACTGAGCTCGCTCTCAAGTGCCAAAACCTTACAAGTGCAAGTTTAGCAATTACAAAAAAAGCAAAAATTATTTAGTTTTGGCGCAACAAATGAGAGAAACTTCAAACTGCCATATAGTTACTTCAATAGTCATAATGAACGTTCAACACAGTATCATTTAAGATGGATGGAAGAAGAAAATGCTATCACTCTGAAAACAAACTATTTTCCGGAAAAAGAAGCCAAATAAATATCTCCTACATGAAAAGACTAGAAAATCGATTTAAAAATTCCTATGCGATGATTATGATTTGAATAACGAAAAGTGTCCTTTGAGAATTTGCGGTATTTGTTATAAATGTCAGCTTACTTGATGCAGAGAAAAATATTTTCTAAAGACCCTTTCAGAAGACGCGAGATTACAAATGCATAGTTTTACACAAGACAATACTCTTAAAACAGTATTTTATTAAATAGAAAGCAATATGTAGAAATTAAATAAATAAAAAGATCTTTAAAAACAATTAAAGTAGGAACTCGCAGGAATCTGAACTTGCTGTTTCATTGTTTTTGTTATATATAAATAAATTTTTTAGTTTTAAATTGGGTTATAAATTTATGAGTTATGCAGACTAAAGCTTTTATCTTATATTCAATCAGATTCAACTACAATCTCAAAATAGTGTTACTAGTAATTTACTTATTTTACTTGTTAACAGTGATGCTTCTTTTTATATACTTAAGACACTTTTTTTTTTAATTAATTTGCTAAAAAAATAAGAAATGCAGTGCAAGCAGAATATATTTTTATTCCAACAATTTGTGTAAAAAATTTAATTGCATTTTTTCAAAACAAAAATATAGCTTTATTTCATAGGCAAATTGAAAATATATAATCGCTAACAACCACGTAGCTACCCCACTGCCTCTTAAGATCAGACTGCTCTTTATTATTTTGTCCCTTGTTAATAGGGGCTCAACGCACTGTGCACTATTTTCACAAGTTGGAAATATGTATATCTGTTTGTGCGGTTTTTCCTTTAACTGGTACATAATTGTGACGTTCGTTTACCTTTTCTTACAATTGCTAATGTTGTTGTTGTTGTTGTCGTTTTGACTACTTGCTCTGGTGCCATTTAATTTGTACAAATCATGACGCAAAATTATGCTAATTTTGTGTATCGTTCGAACTACGTTTTTCTGCCATTGCTTTATATATTATTTCCTAAGTTTTTTGCATATTTTTAGGCGCTGTGCTTGCTACGTCCAATTACTAGGGTTGGTAGCCATATTTTTCTTGATTTTTTTCTGCTTTTGAGCTCAGTGAGGTAAGGAAAATGTAAATTTGTTTTTTTGTTGGTCTTATTGATTCTTGTCAGTTGAATTTAATTATTTTTGCTTTAGAATGTATTCTTTCTATTCTTGCTGGTGAGAAAAACAGTAAATAAATTAGAGTTTTCACAGCTTTAAGAATTAGTTTTCTCACAGATGTAAACATTGTTTATTTGGCTAGATCAGTTTTTCGTTCGATCTTATTTTTCCTTTAAAATACAAAAGCAAAAGTTCAATATCAAATGTTTTATTTCTTTCAATAACAGTCAAAAGTTATTTATTTATTGACTCAACTCATCAACTTATTTATGTCCGTGTACTTACAAAAGCACTTCTGTATAATTTATTGTGGAATCATTAATCAAAACTTCTACATTGTCATTATTTTGAACAGCTGTTCTACATATCTTTTCTTGAACTAGGAATAATGAATGAATGTTTTCAGTGAAAGCGTTATTGGCCAACAATGGTGTTAACTTTAATGTCTGTTCTTAAGCACTGTTATTTGCATATTTATAGATGCTACCGTTATATTATACATACCAATTTTATTGTCATAAACAGCTAACTGGCAATTTTCCTTACTACTTACTTGGTGCTCCTCTTGGCGCTTAAAATGAGTAAACTAGCGACGGATATGTAAGAATTATATTCCGGATGTGTAATAAAAATGAAAAATTGTCATAAACATAAATCAATATGCTGGCAATAAGAAAACAAATTTATCGTTGAAATGATGTTATGTGACCTTGCTTCAACTGTTTCAGCTTTGTTCAAACTCGAAAGGTTTCTGATAAACATGCGTTCAAATTCTACATATTACTACAGAAGTGACAAAATTTATTTCTATTTATTGGAAAGAAGAGTAAAAGAAATAAAATATAAAACAAACTACCACCACAACTACCACAAACAAGGCCACTTAAACAAATCATACACGTATGTACATGCAAAAGCCCTAAAACTCACACACTCACACACATACTTGACAGAGACTTTTAGTCGCACACCGCCCTGAATATGCATGACAAACAAATAAAGCTTAATACGATTTTAGGGCCTTCCAAAAAAGGAATAAAAATAAATACAGGAAAAATAAAATAAATACAATTGGTAGAACGGTATGAAATAAAAATGTAGTAACTGAAATGTAATAAATTCGATTATTCTATCGTTTGGGCCTATTTGTGCGCATTTTATGCCATTTAACATTTTAAGAATTATTATAGTAAACAATACATGATTTATTTTGACTTAGCTGGTATAAAATTGCATGCTAGCGTATCTTTAAATATAAGTAGAAAAGCCAGTTGTTGTTATTTAATATTGCTGTGCCGTGTCCCATTTCAGCTGTCCTATAAGGGACCATAATATATGTCTTGAGGGTTTTGTTTTTAGACATTTGTTGAGTAAAAAAAAGATTGGATTAGGTGGAAGTTTCTTGTTTTATTTTTAGCGGTAATTGATATTTATTAGTGTGAATGTAAAATATTCAGTAAGGACTTAGCTTAATTTAAGGTGATTTGGGATAAATAAGATTTATATCCATACGAGAGCAAAAAGTGAAAGTTGACATGTGATGCGGAAGTTTTTCATTTGCAACGGAAAGTGATAATGTAGAAATTACGGAACTTATGGGCAAATTTTTATATTTTTAAATAAAAAAAAGTATTTTAAAACATTTAATTTCATGTTAAATTAAAAAAAAAATAATATTGAGTACACATTTAATAAGTTGGATTGAATCTAATCAGGAAATTTTTCTTATCTAACAAAATCAAAGAAAAAGTTTTACTTGAAAAACCGCTTAAGAACGCAATCCTAACAGCGAGTTAGAAAAATTACTTAAATTTCAAGTCTGCCAAGGTTTATCAATAACAAAAAAAAAAAAACAATCAAAAGAAGCAAACTATAAAAACACAACATTTTAACTTCTTGAAAACTCTTGATGTAAAAATAAAAACAATCATAATAGATCAAATAACCATAAGAAAGGTTGATATTACGGAAAATACAACGTATGCTGTTGTAGTGGAAAATTTTGTTCATACGTATTCAAGAGTCATGCCAAAAGAAGGTTTCTTCTTTTAGCTTCAAAGGGATAAATATGCCACGCACAAGTTTAAAAAAGGGTGTAAAGCAACAGGTTTAAAATATAAAATTCTTTTACAAGGAAGGTCACTTGCATACACACACACACACACACACATATATACACACATACACAAAGAAACAAATAAACACACTTTCAGCAAAGAATATGAAAATGTGTATATACAAAATAGATATTTGCACACATACTTACTTGGCAACAGTTTTCTTCTATTAAAAAGCTTTTTGTTGTCATAAGCATATCAGTAGATACTAATAAAACTCAGAAGAAGATTGCGACAGTTGCAGAATACTTAGGGAAAAGAGATGTTTGCAAGAGAGTTAGATAGATGATGATAATCACTTTAAATACTGCCATTTATAAGAGAAGAAAAGTAATTTGAAATATTAAAACAATTAGACGAATTTAAAGAAAGACTGAATAAACAGAAGCTATCAATTTCAACTAAAGATTCTACTATCTATTATTAACCCATTTACGGCTGAAATAACGCAATAATTTGATTGGTGACTTCATTAGAAAAAAGTAATAACTTCTTGTATCTAAAAAAAATGTTTGTAAAAATCTGTTTTTTTAAATATTATTTTAAAAATTGATTAAAGTTTAAAGCTTATTTAAAGTTAAATTTTTTTTTTTAATTTTTAAAGGTTTTACTATTATGATGACGTCACTTTGTAAAAATCGAGTGCATAGCTTTCGATTAAATAAATTTTAAGCCATTGTACTAATTTTTATGGAATTTAAAGAGATTTTACTGATTTCGTAAAGCCACTTTCAAATTTCTTACTCAGGCTGCATATTATGGGTTAAAGCTTATATGCAAAATTTGACGTCATTAGATTAATTTTTGTGGAATATAAAAAGATTTTACCTTTTGGTATAGTCAATTTGTATGGAAGGTATTCGTGGTTTTCATTCGATTTTTACATATTTCACATTAAAAGTGCTTATATGCAAAATTTGAAGTCAAAAATTAACACACAAAAATTAATCTCGTTTTTTGTGGAATTTAAAGAGATTTTTACGTTTTGGTAAAGTTTCTTTGTACGGGAGGAAAGCATAGTTTTCGTTGATTTGGCTCATTTCAAACTTGATGTTTGTTTTTGAATAGAAAGCTTATAAATTGAAATTCGTTACGATAGCTCTAAATTACGGCTCATGATCACAGACAAACATACGGACAGACGGAGGTGATCCTGATAAAGACTAATTATCATTTTCCATACCTGCCACGCCTCCATATCGGCGTTACAAATGGAGTGACAAATTTAATATACCCCAAACGTATTTTTATAAGTGGGAGTATTGCTAATAGAGGTCCAAGGGAGACACCCCTAAGAACTGATCGATTTCAACCATTTTTGAAATTTTTTCTCAAGTAGCTTAAACTAACTAAGCTAACTAACTAAAATTTCATGATTATAGAAGCACTACTTCTATTTTTGTTCCAATTTTGTATGGGATGAACGAATTTCTCAAAGTGCCGATAAATTTAATCATTTTCTGCTAATATTATATATATATTACCTATATGTGCCTTTTTCTGATTTTGTTCACTCCCCGCCCATTTTCTGTTAGACTGAGGCTAAAAAAATAAGATCTGCATAAAAAATTGGACTTCTGTAGTGAAAAAAACCTAGGCCCCCTGGTGTTAAAGCCTCAAAAACGGCTTAAAAATGTTCCTTGGCTTATTTACTCTATTTACACATTTTTATGCACAATAAACAGATACACATTTTTCCATAACCAACTTTGACCTTGGAATGACCTTTCGTAGTGTTTTACGCAGTCAAAGTCACGATTTGTAAGTAATATATTTTTTGAACGACCCTCGTTAATTTTTGGAAAGAGATATTTATAAACACTCAACACCATATCAAAGAACATTAAATAAAGTTTAATGTACAGTTAGTTTTGTTCCAAATAGATTTTTTTAAGTATGAGAGTATTTCAAATTTTTTTCAAAGTATTTTTCAAAGCAAGTAACTAATTTTTTTAATTGCAAGCACATTTTCAGATGGATTGACTCGCTAAAATATAATATTTTCAGAAAAGTGAATACATTACATCCAGCACACTTTTTGCAGCTGCATTACAAGAAAAAATATAATAGTATTTTTTAATATGGTTAACAGAAATATCTCTTTCCAAAAATTTTCGAGGGTCGTTCAAAAAATATATTATTTACAAATCGTGACTTTGACTGCATAAAACACTACGAAAGGTCATTTCAAGGTCAAAGTTGGTTATGAAAAAATGTGTACCTTTTTATTGTGCATAAAAATGTTTATGCATTTTATGAGCGTAAAACTGTTATTTTAAGAGATATAGAGTAAATAAGCCAAGTAACATTTTTAAGCCGTTTTTGGGCCTTTAACCCCAAGGGGCCTGGGTTTTTTCCACTACCGAAGTCCAATATTTTATGCAGATCTTATTTTTTAGCCTCAATCTAACAGAAAATGGGCGGGGAGCGAACAAAATCAGAAAAAGGCACATTCCATACGTTTCATGGGTGCTCTAATGTATATATATATGTATATTTATTAAATGAAACTATTCATTTAATGCAATTAAAGCTTATAACATCAAATATGCAAATGTGCCACAATCGATTCAGTCGTTCATAAGTTATGCGATGACAAACAGACGCACCAACGATTTTATATGTTTAGAAAATTGTTTTTATACTTCAGTTGCACATTTATCATTTAATCCCAATCTCAACCTCAATTATTATATAAATGTAGACTTTTGTATGAATCTTTCTCACACTTCTTATGGGATTAATCTTTTATTTTTCTCAACCTTTATGTCTTTGCTGCGGTTTCTTTAAAAATGCTCATAATAATTGAGTCATAAAATTTTTAAATTATGTAACAATACTTTGATATTTGACTGTTCTGTTCAACAACCTCTGAATTTAAGCAGTCAGAATATTAGCGGTGACCGGTACGTTAAGCTCATGTGTTCTTTAAAAAAAATTTCAAATCCCTTTTTTATTTTTTTATTGCCGAAAACATTAAATTTCATTGAACATTGACCATTTGCTGTGAACTGCTATTATTTTAACCGCCTTATTTTTGAGTAGTATTCAAAAAAAGTAATAACCTGCAAAACCTAAATCTATTTAGTTTTTGTTTTAAGTACTCTATTTTGAATAAAATATTTTATGAATATTTTGAAAATAAAAACATATACATGCACGCAATTTTTGTAAAATATCTGCTAGTTAGCTTGCAGTGATTCCATGTGCACGCAACCCATAGGATCTATTGTGCATGTCCTTGATTAACTCTCCAGATTTAGGGTTATAATAAATTTTAGCACTGTTTCTGGCTTGGTGTTCCAAATTGTTAATGGAGGCACTACTGCCCCTCCAAAGTGGAGACGTCTAAGACTGCATATTGCCGGACATTCACATAGCAATGGGGTTTCGTCCTCCTCTTTGTAAACATCTGATTTAGATAGAACCATCTTATTACGACGATATCTTAGTGAACAGTGACCTGTGAAATAGCTAGTTTGAATTCCAAGGTCTGTTTTGAGCTTCAGCTAATCCTTCGATTTAGCTTAACTGATAGTTAAAAATTTCTTAGCTTGCGTCTGTTCATTAGTATCATATCAGTTGCACAACAATTTTGTGGTTTCCCATATTATAATTTTTTCGAGTATGTAGCCAGGCTACAGAAGGGTTCGGGGTCAGTAAGAGTTCACTACAATATTATTTCTACTGTTTTATCCTAGCGTATTCAATAGTTCGTCGCAATTGGAAACTAGTCTTTATTCAAGCTCGTAGGCTTGCAGTCTGAAAGTATGCAGATATGTGCTCCCTTGGATTTCCCACAGAGACATTCCCCGCCACATACTTTAATTGCACATATCTTCGCCTCGCATACGCCTGGCGTTTATCCCATTGGAAGAACTTGGTGGATATAGGGACCGTATTTCCCCGCTCCCGTTACTCTATTTTCAAGTTTTAAGCCATCAGTATACCATATTTTTGAGCCAGGATTAATTGTGAAGCTATCACTCTTCCACAGTTGTCTATTTGGTATAACAATCCTGTCGCGTTTCGAGAAGTTTAATTTTGGCACCATCCAGTCTGGGAGTTTTAGAACGGGGTAATTTTCGAAGATTTAAATATCTTCAAGTGACCCGTAAAATTTCCTGCCTTGTAGTAACCTATTTTCTCAATTCTTAGTGCACATAGAAATGCCTCTTTTTCGATAATAATCGTTGAATGAGGTAGCCCAATTATTACATACAGAGCTTCAGATGGGCACATTCTCACTGCCCCAGAGATACTAATGAATGCCATTCTTTGCTAGTTGGCTAGCTGCTGTACGTTGCTGGAACTTGGGCCACCATGCAAGTGCCGCATAGGTCTAAAAGTAGTTGTAAACGTCCAATATATCATTTATGGTTTGCTATTGAGGACCCACATTTTGCTATTGAGGCTTTGACAGACAAAAAACTATCTCCTTACCTACATGGAAGTGCTTCTAAAGCTATACTTATAGCTATAAGTACACATTTGTCACTCCTTATGAATATAGCCGTAAGAAGTTAACCTTTAAACATTCGAAATGGTCTACTTCGAAGATATATTTATTCGGTTTCAGCTCACAAAAACACTAAGACAGTAAACGCTAGTAGCAGAGTTTGTAGTTTCATCCACAGTAATATATGAAGTTCTCTAAATTTGAATATAATTACAATCTTATGAGTGAGAAAATAATGCTAAAGTACTCTCTGTCCCTATAACTCTAAAACGACAACTGAAAGCATATGCATAGAAGGTTTGTGGAAGCTACTTTAAATAATTTTCTGCTAAGTAAAGTTTTGAATTTAAATAAAACAAACTAACAAAATCTGACCCTTTTGAGCAGAAGTTCAGAATCCTTTTTTGGCGGCAAGTACTGGGTAATCGTGCGTAATTTTAATCTTCAAATTTTTTTATATGCATTCATAAAATCCAGCCTCATGGGATTGTTTTTAACTTTAGCTAGGAAAACAAAATTGCGTATTTCTTTGTACAATCACTGCTTAAGTTTGTTTTGCATTTTCTGGGCGACACAAAGATGTATGAAATATTTTAAATTTATGAGTTTTAATAAATTTTAAGCTGTCAAAATTAAGCTGGAGCTTAGGCAAAGTTGGGAAAAAGCAAATAAAAAAATAGTATTGCATAATTTTGTAAGCTGCTTAACTGAGTACATAACGCACACACACTTTTCTGGTTAAAGAGATCAGGTTAGAGCAATATAAAAATATAGCATTGTTTTAGGCTTGGCTTTATAACAAAAATTTTTAATTAAATTTCTGAACTTAATGTATTTTAAGTAGGTTTAACGCGTAACTTTTATTTTAAATCGTTTTGTTGCTTTTGTCAATGTTGAAATTATACATGTATTTATGGCACACAGCTACAGCGAGCATGGCTTAATTATTGTCTACTTTTAGGCGCAAAACAATGTTATGTATGCGGTATAGCAAAAACAATGCAAATGCTTTGAATTAACCATCAGGCAGTGATGTCAGCGACATTACAAATAATGGACGCAAAAACAACAAAAACAGCATCACTCTACAACTACACACTCGCATCACAGCTCATTGTTTCAAATCGAATGCGACAACCATTGTACGGAATATGTCGTTGCTGTAATTGTTGTTGCTGCTGCTGTTGCTTTTGTTAGAAGTGTGTTGTTGCCTTCATTTGAACGGTTAAGCTACCGCTGAGCGCACATATTTTGTTCATAGAAAATCAACATAGCATTCATTGCATTCTACATACAAGTTTAAGTTCCGACTCCGAACGACGACATTGCAAAACCGACGTTTGCAAATACCAACGCTTGTAGAAGTCACTCTCTATGCGTAGTGCACAATTTAAAGGATTGTGTTTAGGAGAACAATGCAACATCAGCTGCAGCAATATAAAACATAACCAGCAGCATATTATGACTAGCTAGCTGGCTAGAATATCTATGTCTCAGGCAGGAAGAGCCTTCGAATGCTCGTTATCACAGATAGAACAAGGACATAATATATGCCAGATAGGATCCGCTTGTTCCAAATAAGGAACATATTTGAATTTTTTTTATTTCTATTCTGAACCCAAGTCAAGTGCTCAACATGTATAAACGTCACCTTTTACGATTTCATAAAAATTTAAGCAATACCTACCATTTTAATGGCAGTTCAGCACACACATACACACTCAGATACACACTCACTCACTAATGCTGCAACCACTGTTAAGCAACGCATGCAACTCTTTGGCGGTTTGCCAAATTGAAAATATCCAGCCGCATACAAAATAAAATGCGCATTATAAATAAATGGAGCAGAGTTTCCAACATTCAAATATAAAAAAATAGAAAAAAGAGAACAATAACAAAGATAACATGTTGCGACATTGTTATTTTTGTTGTTGTTGCCAATTTTATGAGTCCTAGTTGTTATTGTACAGTTTGCCCTACAGCAGAGGTGGCAGCATATTATTACAGTATTAAAGATAGCGGGTTGCTTGCAAAAAAGAAAAAAAAAATAGAAAAAAGTTAAAACAAAAACATTTTATAGAAATGAAAATGCACGATTACAGTTACCACAACATTATCTACTTTGACTGATCTTGGTTTTGGTACTTAGTTTCATGATAGTTCTAAGCTGAAGGAAAGCATTGCGGTCGGTTAGTTTTAAAAATAGTACAAAGATAATCCCTATTACTTGGGGATTAACACCTCTCTTTAGGGTAAAGTTCTGCTTTTGATAACTTGTTTTTGAATATCTTGTCGTTGGTTACACATTCCAACAACTTGTTCAAACTCCAGCATATAAAAATACGCAAAGGGTACCTCAGAGAAATAAGTATATAGGCTTTTTTGTTTTTAGCGATCGTTTCTCTTTTTAAACCGGTCTTATTGTTTTAGGTATGCAATGGTTTTCTGTTTTTTGCCTTATCTAAAATTCTTCTATAACTTAAATTCTAAGTACTGGTATATTAATTTGTGCAAATAAATAATAATAATATATTGTGATTTACTTAGGAAATGAGTATTTGTGCAAACATAGATTAATGTACATTGCAGTTTAAGCAAGTGAAGTGAAATGAAGCAGTAGTTATTTTTTAATTAGGAACTCTTAAGTAAAAGTATTTTGTACAAATGAAACATATAACATTTACACCAATAGCAGTTTTTAGGCTAGAATGCCTCTTGGAACACATTAATGGAGGAGCGTGGATTGATAATAGGATTACATGAAGTTGGTAAGAAAATTGCTAATCAAGCTGCCAGATTCAACCGACATAGAAGTACCATTTCTAGTTTTCTGAAACATCCCGAAAGCAATGACGAGATTAAGCGTTGTGGCAGACTGAACAGTATCAACTAAGTGTGTAAGCAGGAAATTTGGCGTCTAGTAGTGAAAAAACAACGTGTCTTGCCTGGAAATCAAAGGTCATTAAATTCTGAGCTTATCAAGGAGGAGAATCCATCAAGTCTTGACCGAAAATATAATGGTACGATATGAAATGCGAGAGCCTGTACCTGAAATACAGAAAAGCCACATAAGAGCACGTTTGGCAAGCTTAAGCTAAAAGCTTAAGTTTTGAACAGATGAGTTCAAAAATTTTATTTTCTTACGAGAAAAAATTTTATTTAGACGGCCCTGATGGCTGTGATAAGTACTAGCACAATGTAAGACACCCCTCCAAACTTGCCATAAGCGAAATCGTGGTGGCGGATCGCTAATAACTTGGGCAGCTTTTGGGTATACTGGAAAGTTTCCGCTTTGTTACATACCAACAAAAAGTAATGCAGAAATTTATGTAAAGTTGTTAGACGATGTATTCATCGAATTCGCTGGGAATCTGTGTAAAGGTTTTTGGATCTTCCAGCAGGACAAAGCCCCGATTCACACTATGCGCACTGCGAAAGAGTTTCTTTCATGGAGAAATATAGCTCTTTTGGATTGGCATTCGGCTGGCCTGGATCTATACCTAATTCAGAACTTGTATTCAGAATACTTTCAAACAAAGCTTATAAGAATGGTTGACAATTTGAAACCACAAAACAGCTCAAAGAGGCTTTGTAGTTGAGTGAGATCAAATAAACCACATAACCTAAAACAATTTTTGGAATTCATGCCAAATAGGATTCATCAGAATTTAAAAAAAAAGGAACAGATATTAATTATTAAAAACAATCCAGAATTTGTTTTGATTATTTTTAATTTAAGATATGAAGTCATGCACATATATTTATTTCCTAAAAGGTGTTCATATTCAATTTTGAATTTGTATATGCATAAGCATTTTAAAATTGAATTGTTTTGTTTTTTTTTTTTGCTGTTCATTAATACTATGATATAAAATAAAGCTTATAAAATTCCGATCGTTTTAGTTGTTTTATTTCAAAATAATTTGATGCACATATACTTATTTCCCTGAGGTAGATAAACTTTGTCACTCTGTAATGTACAGAAATAGGCGTAGCAGGTATAAAAAATATTTATATTCTTGATCAGCATCACCTATGGCTAGTCAACTAAGCCATATCCGTCTGTCCGTATATTCGCAATTTTAAAACTACCGTAACAGAATTCAATATATATGCTTTATATTCAAAAATACAGATCAAGTATGGCAACCTACCATACAAACTGACTTGATGAAATCAGTATAATTTTCTTAATTTCAAAAATATTTAGTACAAATGCTACTTTGGAAAATTAGTTTACATCTTTATTTTGTTAAAGAAAAATGCGAAACTCCGCCCAAATCAAACACAAAATGATACCATCATAATAAAGGGGGATCCAGTAAGAGCTTTCTACTTCGTTTTCTAAATAAAATACATAAAAATCAATGCAAAGATGCAAATCTTTATTTAGAATGTTAGTTCGGTTCCTACAACTCAATGTTTAAAAATTATTTCGTTCAAATGTTGCCCAAGACTAGCTCTTAAATGATCCATTCTGTGGGTCCAATTCTCAAATTTCGACAAAATTCGAGATCGGCGACGATTGTTCACGGTTTTCACGGACACTCTCTGGAACTGCAGTTTCTCAAAATTATGGGCTCTTTGCACTCTGGTTGAATGATTAATGTCCAATAGTGTAAAATTGGTTCGAAATTTGGTGATGTTTGATGGTTTGGACACTCATAACGAGCAAAATTATGTTGAAAAACTCCATAACATTCTCTAACTGATGACTGATTTTGGTAGTAAGTTTCCGTAATAAATAGACATTGTCCAGGAGTTAGTCTATTCATGATTGAGTCGTATGAAATACTGAACACAAACGTCATATGGATAAGCCATTTGACATATAACAGCTTTCAAAACAACCAAGTTGAAAAACGGACCTCGTATTGGATCACCCTTTAGTAAAACCTTTATAAATTTCAAAAAAATTAATGTTTAAACTTGATTTTGTACACAGAAGCCTTAAAAAAATAAAATGGACTCTGAGTTTCAAATGCGAAATATTTGTAAAAAAACCACGCCCTATAAAAGTGATGTCACAAAAACAATACAACATTCAAGACCTCAAATAGACTAAAATACAGCCGTAAGGGTATTTTAACATCGGTCCAGTTGAAGATAATTCATTACTAGTTTTTAATTGAATTAATATTTCTTTTCTTTTCTTTTTTCTCACAAAATGATGTGCATAGCCATAATATCCTTGAACTTTTTGTGACTTCGCTTCATGCAAACTATGATGTGGGTGTTGACGCACCTTTTGGTAAAACGGACCATTGTGCTATCTCCACTGTTTTTTCATGTTCCCCTTCACCTCTTCTGTATGGTAAGAGGACAGTATGGTTTTGAGAAAAAGCAAATTGGACTGCGTTAAACAACTTTTATTGCAACTTCATTTGGAAATTTTATTTTGCTGTCATGTTACATGAAATTATTTTATTTTCGTGCTCATTCGCACTCATAGTTTAATGAGACTTGAAAGACTGCTGTCAGGTCTAAAGAGGAAACCTTTCAGATTTGGTGTTCTAGCGAAAGTTGGAAGGAAAGTAGTAAATTGTGTGACAGGTATTTGAAGAAATCATTGTATTCTGTTCCTGCGTTTAATACAATTTATTTATTTACTAGCAAATACCCGCTGCTTCGCCTGCGATAAAAATATTAAATACCATGTACAAATTTTAAATCTTAAAATTAAAGTATTTAGTTGTATAAAAACAAATTCAAAATATAAAAATTATTGTGTTCGTTTTGTTTAATTATGAAAAAATGGTATATATATTAAGAAATGACTTTATTTAATTTGAATAACTTATTTTAACGGTAGTTGTTATGATGACATAAATTTACCTGTCTTTCTTTTTTTTATACTTTTGAAAAAGTCCTGCATTAACATCGTTACAAAAAAATTTGCGTAAAAAATTTTTAAAATTTGTAATCAAAAATGTAATTTTTTACATATATTCTGAAAATAAATATATTCTTCTTAAATTGTTTCAGTTAATCGGCCTTCATCAGTTATTAATTGTTGTTATTTTGCTTCGGCCAAACAACAATTCTTCTTAAGTTTAAAAAAAACCCGTTATAATTACATCAAACTTTTGGCGATATCTCAAAAACTATAGACTTTCTCAATGCATAACAATGCATTTTTGCATGGACAGTCGTTGATTATTAATATTAACGATAATTTTCTTTTCTTTTCGGAAATATTTTGTACGGATATTAGGTATGTTTTAAAAAACCTGTTATTATGACATTAAAGTTCTTGCGATATCTCAAAACTATAGATTTTCTCAGTATAACTCATAAGCCTCAGAATGAGAAAAAAAACGATAGAAATTTCATGTTTTGACTTAGCAAGCAAACATTTCCGCAATTAACAAATCGATTTTCATCCAATTTGAAAGTTCAATTAAGTAAATTGGGAAAATGAGAAAAATTTTACCGTGACCTCACCAATGCAATGTTTTATATTGTTTTCAAAAAACCTCTAAAATATCCAACTTATACTAAAGAATAGGTCAAGAGTTGCTTTTGTTATACACATTTTTTTTAATAATAATTTTTTTAATTCTTTCTATCATTAAACAGTTTCCATCATTAAAAATCATGGGCCACCTACCCCCTACCCCCCCTATGATTTTTTGATGAAATGTAATTTGCTTAAAATGTTGTTATATTTTTTGTTATATATGTTACAGCTTAAAAACTAATTTATGTGAAAAACAATATTCAAATATATCTTAAAAAATAATTCTGTGAAAAATATTTCAAATGTTTCAAACTATTCCAAGGTTATATACATAAATCTACAGTGACACATATTCGTATAAACGCACTCTTAATTTTAAATTTGCTACCTTCTTTCTCTTTTATTAATGCATTACTCAAAACAAATTCCAACTCATATTGTTTACTAAACTAACGGAAATTTGTACTGAGTGCAAAAACCTGTTTTCGTTGTTGTTGTTTTATATAAATCATTTCAGTTTAAATATTTTACTTAAAACAAGTACATATTCGTTTAAACGCATCAACTTAATTTTCAATAGGAATGGGTATTTATTTAATTTTCAATAATTAATTGGTCCACCATTTTTATTTATAACTTCAAATATACGATTCGGCATCGACTTCACTAAATTTTCCAGCAACTGACGATCTAAATCTTCCCAAGCTACCTTAATGGCCAACTTGAGCTCTAGCACGGTTTTGTAAAGGTGTCCTTGGGCTTTTTGTCCATAGATTTTGCGTGATATGCATCCCCAAAGATTCTGCACCGGATTCAAATCGGGACTGCATGCAGGCCATTTCATAAGTGGGATGTTGTGCTCTTCAAACCACTTTAATGCCTCTTTAGAAACGTGAATGGCAGCATTATCCTGTTGAAAAATACTGTCTTCATAAATTTTATCATCCAAAAATGAAATGAGAGCATCATCCAACAATTCCGTGTATTTTTTAGAATTAATTTTGGGCGGCACAAAGCAGATATTTGCTTTACCTCTAGATGAAAATGCCGCCCACACCATAACGCTGCCACCACCAAAGTTTCTTTTTGACATACGTACGTCATTGTTTCGCAAATCATGCCAATAACAGCTGTAAGAGTCTGGGCCATCTAAGTTAAATTTTTTTTCGTCGGAAAACACAACATTGTCCCACTCAGTTGACCATTGCATGTGTTTTTGGGCGAAGTCTAAGCGCGCCTTTTTGTGATGCGGCTTCAACACAGGCTTGCTCACCGGTTTTTTCCATTTAACGTTATCTGAGTTACGTAAAATGTGTGCAATGTGCCTCGTTGTCACTGGAAGATCTAATTTTTCTTTTATTTGAGTTGAGTTCAAAAAACTTGTGGTGGCTTCCTTCCTAACTTGATTAACTTGGCGAATACTCAGTTTTCGATTGCCTTTCGTGGATTTTTTTACTCCATAATTAACACCGTTTTTTTAAAAAAGAGCGGACGACTGCTTCTGATCTTCCTAGTCTCCGCCCAATTTCCCGATTTGAATAACCCTCTTTATGTTACAGGTTGATTTGGACTTTTTCTGTGTCATTGAGGTATTTTCCCTTTGGCATTTTGATAAAATCTTAAAAAAATATCATTAAGAAAATATTTTTACATTTAAATTAAACAAAACTTACCAATTGTTAATTAAATACAAGCAAATACTTATTTCTTTAAACCACTAATATATTTTCGACCTCCTTATTCAGGTGCGTTTAAAGGAATGTGTACATGTTTTTAGTAAAATATTTAAACTGAACTGATTTATATAAAACAACAACAACGAAAACAGCTTTTTGCACTCAGTACAAATTTCCGTTAGTTTAGTGAACAATATAAGTTTGAATTTGTTTTGAATAATGCATTAATAAAAGAGAGAGAAGGTAGCAAATTTAAAATTAAGAGTGCGTTTATACGAATATGTGTCACTGTATGTTTTTCTCTATTTCCTTATCTTTATATTCATAGTTAACGTTATAGTTATAGTAAAATTTGTCCTGACCCAATTGTCCCCAATTCAATGAATTTTTTATGATCGTTTTGTGAATTTGTAAAAGTGTAAATTGACCTTCGAACAAAACACATGCTAGACGTTTCCGTTTGAAACATCAATGCATGACCATCAGAATTTTCTGATATGTACAGCATTCTTATTGATGTATAGTATTGCCCGGCAGACGTTGTCCTGCCGCAGACCACCTTACTGCTGTATACGAATTTTCATGCTGTTCGGAAAAAAATTAAATTTATATATTCGCCATTTTTAGAACAGTTGCCGAAAGTAGCCGTATGAACTAAATTATCAAATTTTAGTCTAATACAGCCAAAACTGTTCGAAGAATAACATTTTTGATTAATTCTGGGCGGTGATGGGATATGGCAAAATTTTTTCACTTAAACCATCTCATACTTAAAACAATAGAATGCCAGAATTTCAGCTCAATTGAGCTTAAACCTAGTGCGCTTTGCTTAACTCCAAGCTTATCCCCCGAAAATTGGACTTAACTAAAGTGGGTCATGACCATTTTTAGTTAATTTGGCGAAAGTAAAAAGATTACCAAATTCTAGTCTCATACGACCAAAATCGTCTGAAATATAGCATTTTTTGCAAAATTGGGCATGAAAAGTAGACGTGGCAAATCTAACATAGTATTACGATAAAGTTGGAGTAACAAATCCAAAGTGGCTCTTGCGTGATTGTCAAACATCCGTGCAGTGTCACAACGCTTTTATATATTAGTATAGATAGACTAACACAATCTCAAGTGGGGAAAAGCTGGCTGGCAAGGCTACAAAACATAATTAATGCAGATAACTAAATTCTGGCAACTACCCTCAAAACATTAACAAAGAAAATTAATTAACACTGTATGAAAGCAAGAGTCTCCCTGAAAGTAAAGCTGGATTCACTGACCACTTTCAGTATGTTTTGAAAGTTTTTTTCATATGAAGCTTTCGCTCAGAGAGAAACATTTCTGCACGCTCTCAACTTGATTAACATTATTTAAATTAACAAAAAAACATGTTGAAAGTTATCAGTGAATTCAGCTTAACCATGATACAATTATTTTACAAGGTAGCCGTGACAGCTTTTTGGCGATTGGTAGTTGTCAAAAACAGCTAAAGAATGTTGTAGTTTGCTGCTGTTGACTAGCTATGTGCTTATTTTTAACGTACCTTTGATTCATTCAATTTATTCGCGAAGTTGATTGAAATTTTTTTAGTTTGTTGCGGTTAACTACCTATGCTTAATTCGTCGCTTATTTTTTCACTTTTATTTGATTAATTGCATAAACAGCTAATTTTGACAACTACCCATCGCCGCTCGTGAGAAAAAAGCCAGTATACGCGGCTACCTTGTAAAATAATTGTATCGTGAGCTTAACTACACAACATGGCTGTCGTGTTATATTGAGAGAAGCTCTCTCGACAAATAGAGAAAAGCTTTGTTTGCTGTTATATTGCGCTGCTGGTTGAATGTAGGCATCAAATAAAATGCGTGATTTTGCAATAATTAAAATATATATTTTTCAAAAACCTTGGTAAGCTTTAACAATAAAGATTATCATAGGAATCCAATAAAAAAAGAATTATCAAAATCGGTTCAGCGGTTACCGAGCTTAGTCTGGATCAACTTCGTGAGTCTCCTTTTATATAATAGTATAGATTTGATAATTAAAGTTTAGTATTTGTAAATTTATATTTAAATTGTGACCTTTTGAAAATTTTACAAGGCTATAACTTAGAGCTTTTTAGCTCAAATTTAATTATAAATCTAAAATTTTTTTAGAAGAGCTCCACCAAATATAAGTAAAATAGATTAACTTGTGTGTATAGGACCACACAAAATTCATAAAATCTTAGTTTAAAGCAAAGCTTAAATAAACATTGGCATGCCAGCTGGTATCAGCATAACAAGCGATTAACCAAGAGTCTTATCCTGAAAAGAAGGAGCAGCAACTTTGGCACATACACAACTCTAATAAAGTGTAAGGCTTGACCAAATAAAAATCAATACAAAATTATAAGCCTGTTTAAAAGACCGTAATTTACAGTTTAACCTTTAAATATGGCATCGCTGCAGTGTTGCTAGCTACTGCTGATCAAAATCCACAAAATTTGCCAAAAAAACCGCTAAAATCTGCTACTAATCATTTTTTTACTTTTAATAACGTAGCTTTTGACAAAATATTAATTCTTATAATTATTAAAAAACTACAAAACATATCAATTCAAGTTCCAATTAAAAACACTAACATTATATATGACTTTAAATCAATCCATTCTTCAATAATGTTTTTGTTTGAAAGTTAACATGATTATTATTCTAGACTTTACAATATTTAGCTGACTAAGTGCTCGTTTAACATCAGCATTTGACTAAGACAAAGATAACAGGTGCAGTGAAAAGTTTGACAGTTCCTCAAACATTAAATTATCAGCTGCAGCCTTATGTTCAAGTTCCTCAAACAAAAAATCAGTTGTTTTAGATACAATATTCCATTTAAAGAGGTTAATGTTTTGATGCTGATATAATATCTCCGATATATGGTCATCACTACAAAAAATAAAAAAATCCAAAAAATTCAAAATATCTTCTTTTACTGCTTTTTAAACATTGTTAACGAAGAAGTGCTCAATCATCTTCAAAATTAGAAATGATTAAGCTGAATATAATAAAAAATTAAAAAAAAAATCCGTTTAAAATTCTGCCAGTGAATTTTTGATAATTTATCAAGCCAAATGACTTTAAAATCCACGGATTTGGCGAGAAATCCGCTGATCTGGCAACAGTGCATCACTGTGTCTAGACCAGTGTTTTGCAATATTAAAAAGGAGACTATATGTGTGAGAGAAGGAAGAGAAACTGCACTGAAATAAATTAATTGTGATTTTTTCCGAATCTTTTTATATTTCTACACTTATCAGAGTCGCCAATGACAATTGAGCTGCTTCACATATTCTTTTGTATTTATTTTTTCTTCTATTATAGAAAAAACCACTCACAATTTCAGCCTATTAAAAGAATCTCTGCAAAAAGCATTTTCCTTTCTTAATTCACAATTTTTACAAATTCTTTATGAAAACATGGGCAATGCCTTTTCATAGCTTCTTCCATGCTTATCTTCAACGACATATAGCACAACAAACTTTGCATGTCATCAAAAGCGTTTGGAAGCATAAAGTATTTTTTGCTCTTGTATTTTTCGCCATATTTGCACAAAAAATTCGAATCATCCGAAACAATGCTGTTTCGCCATTGGTCGTTTGTCGAATGAAGAATACGTGTGACTCTTGGCAAAGCAACTTCTTCATGGGTACTGACCAGAGATCTGCAACGAGTGATTTTTACTTTGAGTATACATATTCCCACGATTTCGCTTTATTTATATTCATTCATACTCATAAAAATATTTAACATATCCATAAGTACTTGACACATTTTCATAGAATTGATATAAAGCATAGATACTCATTGGCTCCTGTGGCAAAATGTTGGCCCATAACGTTGTTTGAGGGGAACACAACGCCGGAAATTTAATAGAATGTCTATGTCAGCAATAGTTTTAAAATTAGTAGATATATAAGTTATATGAATATAAAACTTTTTTAAGCCGATTACGATTGCTTGAAATGTTTTTTACTTTATTGGCATCTATCTAAGTAGATAAAAAACTCACATTGTGTCGCTTAATGAAAACTTGACTTTTCATAAGCAATAATTAAAAATGTATATACATATGGGCATTTCCACCAAAAGGTCTACCGCGACTGAAAAATAAAATGTTACTGAAAATTTGTTTAAACCTTCATAACAGAGAAAAAAATTTTTAAATTTATATTGTGAGAGTACTGAGAGCTGATCTCAATTTGAATTTTGAAAAATGGCAACAAACATGATGAATGGCAACAAAAGCAGAAAAATGGTGACAAAAGTTGAAAAATTTTAACGAAAGTATTAATTGTATAAGTATAATAAATACTCATATAATACAAAGTTTAATTAAAATTTTTTCTGTTTTCTATTTTTACGGACCTGAATTACACATTATATGATTTTTTAGTTCAATTAAATAAATAAATCTATAAAAAATTTTTACTTCTTTGAAGGGTTTGTAATGCAAATTGTCTTTGAACCAGTAATGCCACAAAAACAAATCTTTAAACAATAATAAAGTATGGTATTTGAAAGACACGTGCCAATATAAAAAAGGAACAATCGCTTACTTTTCTCCAGATATTGCGAAAAATGTGTTTCAGTTGTATGGGAGGTACCACGCCCACTTGTTCAATCATGCCTAAATTTGATACGAGTCCTCCAAATGACGTATTTTATAATTGCCTAAGTTTTTTTTGGGCATTACTGGTTCTCTAGATATTGCGAAAAATGTGATACCTTTGTATGGGAGGTTCCACTCCTACTTGTTCAATCACGCCTACTTTTGACACATTTCATTTAAATGATGCACTTGATGACTGACTAAGTTTATGTTGTCATGGCTTCACTGGTTTTTCAGATATTGCGAAAAATAAAATACATTTGTATGGGAGGTGCCACGCCCACTTGTCCAAATATTTAAAACCCATTTTTTGTACTTTTCTGTCCCTTAAGCACTTAAAACGTCATCAAAATAATTTATTCCCTCTAGTTTGTACCAATCATAACAGACTTGTTTATGGAGAATACAAAATTTTTCTTTTTTTGCATTATTTCTAAATTTGTATAAAGACACAATATTTTTTAAACAATTTCTACGTGGTCTAGAATGTTTTTTTTTAAATTTTTTTAAAAAAACTTATTAATTTTTAAGAAAAAAATTTTTTCTTAAAAAAAAATTATATTTGTAATTTAACGTGTATTAATAGTACCTGATCAAAAACTCAAGAAATTTTAACAAGCCGTTACTTCGCAAAATTAATTTCACTAAAATAGTGGCCTAAAACTAAATTCTTTGTAACTCATTGATAAAAAACTTAAAAAAAAATTGCAATTTAATTTTTTTCATAAACACTTTAATAATATCCATTATATATATAAAAATTACGCTAGTTTCACGAATTTCACTCTGTACAACTATTCAAGAATATGTAAATTTCAAATCAATCCTGCTTAAAATACAGATTCTATAGCGCTTAAGCCCCGCTGCGCCAGAATAACAATTACTAACCAGAGTAACTTGTATAGCATTTTTCTCGAAACATACTTTTTCAAAATGTACTCACTACTGAAAACTTAATAATCGACCGATTAAATTTTTTTTTATCTGTTTGTATTGTAATTCTACACATCTTTAACCAAAATAAGCATCTTTCAAAATTTGTCTAGTTGCTACACAATAACAACAATATACAATAATTTTGGAAAAAGAACGTAAATTTTCGATTTTTTTCCTTGCTTATTTTTTTAATTTTCCACATTTTCATTCCATTTCCATTCAAGGTTCTTTTTTCAAATGCATTTTGGTTTGTTTTTTTTGAGACGATCTGGAGCCGAGCTATGGTGTGCACTATAGGAAATTTTACCCTATTTTGAGGTCAAAACTCAATTTTTCAACTTGCTTAAAATTTTTTATTTTTGGTCTTAACTTACAATGAATATTCCGAAGCAAGTGCAAGCTCTGCAAAATTTTTTATTTTTGGTCTTAACTTACAATGAATATTCCGAAGCAAGTGCAAGCTCTGTTTTCAAATAAATTGCTTTACCGCTGCTATGGCAACCCATCAACATGTTGCTTTGAAATCAGTTGTAAATAATTTTTTTTTTTGTAATTTTTATTTGTGTGTCGTGTTCAAACGCGTAGATCTCAAAATTTAACTGCTACTTTTCTCAACTAAAAAATGAAACGAAATAGTGATAGTTAGTCATATATTTATCAATTAAAATAGTTTTGCCAAATTTACACAGCGTCTCCACGGGCAATATGTCCGGCAATGAAATATTGCCAGAATGGGAATTTTCTAAATATTTCCCGTGTAGACGCTAAATTGCCAGCAAGGAAATATGTCCGGCAACATTGCCAAACGCTTGCAGGGCAATATTGCCATGCATAGAAAATAGCTCTTGCGAGCAATAAAAATGGCGACAAATGTAGATTGGTGGAAAAATAAAACAATGAAATAAATAAACTTATATAGAAAACGAGAATGCTTGTGGAAAATGAGTAATAAATTGTATGAAAGCATTTAATACAACTTTTAAAGTTTTCTAGAGACTTAAATGTTTTAATGCAATAATGTCTCTCATTCAACGCCATTTCATATATTACTCATTGCGGCAATATTTTGCCCCACCATCGAAAAATTGCCAGATCAAGCAATATTTCCTTGCTCGCAATATTGCGCGAAACATTGCTCGTGGAGACACAGCGTTTTGGTGTTTCTCAGAAAATTACTATATATTAAGTGAACTATAAGTGAAATTGTGCGCTTTTAAAACAGACTTTATTTAGAGTTTAAGAATAATAGTTTAAAAGTGTTAAAGAAAAACTCATCATAAATCGTTCGAGGAATCATTTACGTGTTATTGCCACAATAGCTTATACTGCGATTTTGTGCGATATTAAAAAAATCATATTATTCTTAGGTAACTACTGGGTACCAAATCAGAAGTTATATCAAAGATTGCGAAATGAACGAACGATTGCGAACAAAAGCAAGGCAAAAAAAGAAAATAGTTTAATACATTAAACTATTTTCTCGGTATCATTGACAAGGATTACGTGTCAAGTAAGTTAAAGAAGTATTTGGAAGATAAATCTCGAACTTTTTGTCAAATCTTGCTTCTAAAATGGCAAAAATCTCATAGAAGGGTTGATAAATTTAGAGATGAAAACGCTGAATGGCTTAAAGATAAAGTATGCATAAAAATGTCTGACCTGCAGTCCACACCAAGCACGTCGAAAGTTGGACGAACCCAGTTGCCCTTTGGCGAGATATCAAACAGAGCGAAAAGACGAGATGCAGAGCAATTGGAATTCAAGGAAACTAAGTATGAGACTGATTTGATAGTACATGCAGCAACCACAGCAGTTCGTAAACGTGGCCAGCTTGACTTTGCTGTTGTTTTGAAAGAGACGGCACAAACTCCAACAAGAGCTACTAAGAGGCGTTGGCATTTCTTTTGGAAAATTACTTCACAAAGGAACAGTATTGCAATATTCTTCAGGAAAGTAAGCAAAGGAACTGTGATATATATCTTCCATATAAAGATGTTACAGCTAGTAAATATAAATGTAGACCTGAAGGAATATTGGCAACTGAGAGTCTTGCAAAAGTGCCTTTAGGAAACCTTTTGGAACACACGTCAACAAGAATCGTTGAATTGCAGAGAGAAGTTGTAACTACACTAATGAGCACACGTGGAACAAACCTTCAAAATGCCGAATTTATCCTTAGCTACGGATTTGACAATAGCACTGGCAACACAAATTACAACCAACAATTTGAAGAGCCGAGTACATCTCAAAATTCCGATTCATCACTCCTTGTTACTACTGTTATAACATTACGTCTTGTGGAAACGTCAGAAAACATTTTCTGGAATAATCGAACACCGCAGTCTATCAGATTTTGTCGGCTTTTGAAATTGGAATACACCAAAGAAACCAAAGAAAATACTTTAAAAGAAAAATTATATATTGAAGAGGAAGTAGCCGCTTAACATATTTTTGAAATACAATTTGGTGAAGCAAAACCTGTGCAGGTGCGATGCAAGCTGTACCTAATATTAATCTACGGCAAAGTCTTAGACTTTCTTACCGCAAAGATTTTTGGGATTTTTTTAATATTTTTTATCCTAAAACCAGGGTCTGATATGTTGGCAGTCCTGGAATTAAATTTTTTTTAAGGAACATTTCGAATATTTTTGTAAAATTATTGAAGTAGTTTGAATGCGCAGAATAGTTTTATCGATTTTTTATGATTTATTTTGTGTTTGAAATGCCAAAAACAGGAACTCTGAGAATTTTTGAAAAAAAATCTAGTTTCAACAGCTATAACTTTTTCATCCGAATTTTGCTTTTTGTAGGTTTTTGCACAAAATAGGTTAAGACTATGCAAGAGTCACCCGTTAAGTCATTTTTTTGAATTCCGCATTTTTGGATTTTTGAGGATTTTTTTCGTAAAAATACCCAAACTAGAAATTTACAAAATGTTACACTTCTAGTAAAAAATTTCTTAACGACCAAGTTATTCTACGTAATCACATAATTTTTTGTATTTGAATTAAATGTTTTTTCAGAAAACATTTCAGCAGCATTTTATTGGAATGTTTTCAAAAATGAATTTTTAAGTTTTTTTTTTTACTAAAACAAGAAAAAAAGACATTTTTTCAAAAAATAAAATATCAAAACTGTAGCAATTTTTATCCGATTGTTAAGTTTTATATTTAATTTTTAGAGTCAATTAAATAACAAACAAAGTGCATACTTGTTTTAGGCACAAAATAAGTTTTTATGTGCAAACAATCGAATAATATGTAAAAAGTCAAAAAAATGTTTATTTACATGAATATTATAGCGTAGTTTAGGATCCATTGTAACTCCAAGATCATTGGAAATATCTAAGGACTCCAATGGATAACCACAAATTTTGAAGGTACATTTTATTGGTGGTTTGCGCGAGAAAGACATATGCTTGCATTTCTTCATGTTTAGGTTCATACGGTTCGTTTTGCACCAGTTATGAAGATGATCTATGTCGGCTTGCAAAAATACAGCGTCATTATCGTTTTTAAAAGAAAGGAAGAGTTTGACGTCGTCAGCAAACATTAAGATGCTAGAATGCATTATGACAGATGGCAAATCGTTTATAAAAAGTAGAAACAGAAGGGGCCCAAGATGACTTCCTTGAGGTACTCCTGAAGTAACAGGAAACTCATGTGATTTATTGAGCTTAAAAATAACAGATTGTGTTCTATTGCTTAAGTAAGATTCAATCCACTTTACCAACGGTATAGGAAAACCAACAAAATGTAATTTTAAGATCAATAGTTTGTGGTTTACAACGTCAAAAGCTTTGCTAAAATCCGTGTAAATAACATCAGTCTGCATGCCTTTTCCAAAGTTATCTATAGTTTTTGATGTAAATTCGAGAAGGTTAGTAACAGTAGATTTTCCAGAAAGGAATCCATGTTGGAAAGGAGACATTAAAGATGTAACGCTATGCGATAGTCGTGATGTAACAATTGCCTCTAAAAGTTTAGGCAAAGCGCTTAATTTTGCGATGCCGCGGTAGTAATCAATTAAAGACCTATTTCCGGATTTATGCAGCGGAATGATAAATGAATGCTTCCAGGCTGCAGACAAATAGCAGGATTTTAATGATGAAGTAAATAGTAAAGAGATTGGAGTTACTAATTCTTCACAGCAGTATTTTAATATACATGAAGGTATGTTATCAAGACCACTTTTATATGATGTTTTAATATTTTTTAAAAATGATAAGACTGTGTTTGTGTCAATTATTGGGAAATAAATATCCCCAGATTGAATATTGAAAGGATAACTTAAATAATCATAGGAGGATGATGAATGAGTCGTCTTGAAAAAGTCAGCGAAAAGATTGCAAATACTATTATCATTATCAGACTCAACAGAATTATACTTCATTAAAGAAGGATAGGAATCAATCTTACGTTTTGTGTTAACAAAGTTCCAGAAGGATTAAGCATGTTCATATGCTTTTCAATTTCAAATTTAAATCGCTTTGATGGTCGGTTAAATAATTTCCGATTACTT
This sequence comes from Dichetophora obliterata, assembly GCA_963920525.1. NCBI lineage: Eukaryota > Metazoa > Arthropoda > Insecta > Diptera > Sciomyzidae > Dichetophora > Dichetophora obliterata. The sequence continues at coordinate 193,693,682 of OY986435.1, forward strand.
ACAATTTGATAGTTTTATTGTTTTTACATCAAAAGGAACGATTTTTCAGCCATCCATCTTAAGAAAATTTCTTTTCAAAAATCTCCCTATTGCTACGGTCACCCTTAATATATATATATATATATATATATTAGGGCGGGTCAATTTGTATGGACGAATTTTTTGGTGGTCTGGCTCAGCGAAATTCGTAAAATACATGTAATTTCATGACTTTTTCTCCACTACAGCATATACAATTTCTGAAAAAAAGCTGTGCGGACTTTCGTAAATAGATTTTGTTCTCAATTATAAAATATGAATGTATGAATGTATGTGTATGAATCTATTTACGAAAGTCCGCACAGCTTTTTTTCAGAATTTGTATATGCTGTAGTGGAGAAAAAGTCTTGAAATTACATGTATTTTACGAATTTCGCTGAGCCAGAATTTGACCCGCCCTAATATATATATAGTCTCTTCTATGATTTTAATTGTAAGAAAATAATTTAGGTCAATTAAATAATCCAACATGATGACAAATTGGTTGAAGATAGTTACAATATAACAAATTCGCAATATAGCTAGTAAGAACATAGCTAGATAGTAAGATAGTTAAGTAAGAATAGAAATTAGAAATGCATTCGATTAGAATAGAAAGCATTGCTCAGTGAGAATTTAATGCGAAATTGCTTCTAAGTTTCTAGAAAGTAAACGAAATATTTTTGTGTTCTGCATGCGTTGATTAGCATTATTATTTGTGTATTTGTCTGTGTGCCTGAATATTTATTTTAAGAAAAAACAACTTGCGGCTGATGAATTATTAAAATAATGGACAAAATTTATTTAAACATTTCACAAGCAGCACAACTCATCTAAAATAAAAGTAATAATAAACCGCAACACAAGGCCACTACAACAATAATAACAAAATATGTATCTCTTTACTTGTGGCGAAGCCTTGCAGATGGCAAAGTTTAGATACTAATATAATATTAGCTTTAAGTTGTGCAATACATCAGAGTTCAGCGTCAACAAAACAAAAACTATGTGAGTACAAGATCGAAAATAACTTTCATAACAAACACAACAACAACAACAACAACATCAACAAAACAATAAAAACAAAAACAACAATAATGCTTGTAAGGCTGCGAGAAAGAATAAGATAATACCAGAAAATAACTAATTCATCAAAATATAATTTGACCAAAGTAATAAACAAAAAACCACTACCACAAACTAGTCATAGTGCTTGAATTTTGAAGAAGAACACGCATGATGCTTAACCTCACTTAGATACACATACACATACCAAATACCCACACATACATAAACCACAAGAACTTAGAACAAGTGATGGTTGGTTGCTTATTTTTCTATGCTATAATTAAAGATTTAGTTGAAAAGTTTTCCGTCACAACAGAAAATTTTTTATAGATTAAAAAAAAAGAATTTACTACTTGCTGTTCACGGTTGAAGTTGTTGCTATATTGTTTGTAAATATATGTGTGATAATGTGCTTGTTTGTGTGGGAATTTAGAAACATGACTGGAAACAATTTCATACGCTTATCACATATAAACAATAATAATAAATGCAATGAATGTGGTTTCTATTTGTAGATGTTCTTGTTAGAAAACATGCCTGCGTAATAAACATAAGCACCTTAACACAAGCACACACACACACTCAAACAAGCATTCCTACAAATGTGAATAGTTGGTATAAAAATACACACACATTTATGCTTAAACTTCCGGCTGGCATGATTTTCTTGTAAGGAAAGCCACAAGGAAATAGAGAAAAATAGCAGAAATAAGAAAATTTCTAAATCATAAACAAAAAGACGAACATAGATGAAAATGTAAGCCTTTTACATCTAAATACATAGAATGAAACAAAAACAAAGCAATCATTGAGTAACAAGAAAATCAACAGCATGGAAATGAGACATAAACTTAACCAGGCATTCACACATTAAGGAATGTTAACAAATACAGGGAATTAGAACATTTTATTTATTTACACTATATTACTTGACTACGACTTCATAAACTATCCACTGACTTGTTGCATTATCTGCCCATTGCTCACTTCTCTACAAGAGTATGGAGTGTGTTGTTGACATTAACACAGTGTCTACACTTACAATATTTGATTGCATATGAACTGTCAAATTGAAAAATTGCGTAATATAGCAAGTGTAGACCGCTCATATCATGAAATTTATCTCTTGAAATATTTCTTGAGATATATTTTATAAGATAGCTGTCCCTTTTCAGTAAAATATGTAAGTGTGTGCATTTTTAAGAACCTTTCAAGCAAAAAATATTGCAAAAACATTAAAAAAGTGAGAAAAACATATAATGGAATAACGAATTTAATAAACTTTTAAAGCAACTCCGAAATGAAATTTCATGAGATGAAGTGCCCACCTAAATATTATAGTATGAAATCTGGACACCATGAAAATCAATTTGACAATTAGCATGCAATCAAATATTGTAAGTGTAGACACTGTGTAAGAGCTTTCATTTGTTCTTCATAATACCACCACTGCCATATAAAAAAGTTTTATACATTCAAAAATTCGAAAGGTCTGGCCAGACCTCACAATGTATGTGGAGATTAACTGGCTTAGCCATGCTATTATTTGGGCTGCTTTTGTCACTGCGTATTGTAATAGCATAGCTTGCTACCAAGCCTTATCTCTTGGTAGTTTACAACCTTCTGAGTAGTAATAGTGTTCGCGCATACTCTCAGCTCTACTTCTAGTGGGATATGTTAATTTGTGAAAAAAGGAGCTTAGTTTTTTCAGCAGCAAGTTGTGGGCCGTGAGAGTTCAGTCACGCCTGTGTTCTAAGCGTTACCTGATTGATGATAAGTGAGTTTGCGATCCTTAAGGTAGTTTCGCATTATCTTTTTAAAATACGACGGTATATGAAAGTGGTTATCCAGAGCGTAAATCGTGTCCATCTAGAACAAAAAAAAAAACGCAAAAATGTCGTAAGGGAGTCGTCAATACAGATATAAATCGTAATTGTTTCGTAATCACAACTGAAAAAGTGGTGGACACTTTACTCTTATTTTGTAACAACTTTGTTATAATTAGGTGAAAAATGTGTTATAATAATGTAATAAATGTGTTGTTGGTACAAACTAAAGTTGCCCACTACAAGATGAAAGATACGGGAAACATCCAAAAAAAATGTTTTTATGTTATTCTTACGTTACATATCAGTCAAATAACCGTTCATGTAACAAATATTTTGTATTATTGAAATTATTTTTTCGCTATTAGGTCAGCTTTTTAGCAAGGAAAATAATAATGACATAAATATTCCTGATTTAAACAGAATAAGTATTTAAAAAGTTTTAAAATGTTTTGCACATCTATTTCTTAAAATAATTTTCATTGAACCAGTGATAATTTTTTTTGGGTGTATATTAAAAATCAATAACAAATTGTAACAAAACAAAAATATGTGAAATTAAATGGAAAAATATAAAGATTTATACACCAAAATCTTACAACAAATGCCATTTTGTCGATGAATGTTGGTGGTTTTCAGGTAATAATCTTTTATGTATAGCTAAATACATTTGCTTAATTCATAGTGTCATATTGCACTGAAAATTCTAAAAGAAAATAAAAAATACGAAAGAAATCCGTATATACATTTATTTTAAACCAAATTCATAGTGTAGGATAAAAAACAAATATGGCGAGTATATAGTTTTAAGACAATTTGTTTCCAAAGTCCTTGCAACTGAATTATAAGCTCAATACAAAGGTCTTGCAACAAACTATGTTCGGATAGCGTACGATCGTAAATGAATTGACGGAAAAAAGATAAATGCAATTTGGTTAAAGTGGGTGGGTTGTTTTACAATAAATGTATTTATTTTATGCCTTGAGATAAAACAATATGATGTTGCACAAAACAGTGTAAATTTGTGTGTTGGTTTAATTAGATTCATATTGACTGTATTTATGTTGTAGCCCTGTTGAATTTGTTGATTGGGGTTGTTGTGATTCTGTCATCGATGGTTTAGTTTTAAGATATCTTCTGACGAGTATGTTGATTTTTGGGTGGTTGGGTGAATCAATTTCTTTCTGCTTGACGTATTCTAAAAAGAATGACACGACGCTGGCGTAACGTTGATGTTGCCGAACGATGTGCCACTTATAGCGAGTAGGTCGAGCGGATGTGTTTAATGTACACTGTGTTTACGTTTGACGTAAACAATCTAAATATTAAAAGTAACATATATTTTTTATAAAGTTGTTGCAACTGAATAATAACCCTAAGGCAGCATTCATTTACAACAATTTTTCAGAACTTCTTGCAAGTTACTAATAACTAGTGTCCGACCGAATATTCGGTTTCGGTAACGGCCAGTTTCGGCCCTTTTTGTCAGTTTCGGCTAGTTTCGGCTATTCGGCCTCAATATGACTGAATAACCAAAACTTTTGGTAAAATTTTCTTGCATCAATCATTTAATTCAAATATACAAGTTTATTTCATAAAAATATTTACAACGCATTGAACAAAACAAAAAATAAGAATTCGTCTATGATTTGATTTTTATTTATTTATTTATTTATTTACTTGATTGCTAAACCTTAACAGGTTTTATAGCTAATTTAAAATTATATAATAAGATATTTAATACAATTCAAAAATATAAAGTATGATTTTGAATGAAATAATGTATTATTAACAAACTAAAAAGTTTTAGTAAATTGCTTAAAGTATATAATTTTATTAAAGTATAAAAAATAATAGAAAAAAAGTTAAGTCAAAATCGATAAAATCAGACAGCATAGCAGGGTTGCGTTTTCAAGACAAACAAGGTCAAGTTAGCAACAATTTTTGTATACGGCGGAGTCGTGTGACAAACAAGGTCTCATACCCAATAAAACACCACTCCAATAGGTATATATATAATATATATCGTTCTGTCTCCCTGAAGCCGGTGAAATCCTGGCTTGACAGGGTGGTTACTCGACAAACTAGGTCAACTTCACCAAACCAATTTTCATAAAATAAAGAAAACCAGTTGCGAACGCAGGCACCAAGACAAACTAGGTCTTATCGGCCACTCATATTAATATATTACAAATCGATCTAACGTAGTGTTTCAAGAGGTAAAAAGACACCAAGACACCACGGTACCGTCAACAAATGTTGTCACAACCATCTTGAAGATATGAGGCAATTGAAGATCCCAGGTTTAGGTCCATTCAGATTATTTAGATATATTATACACCAAAATTTTCCATTTTACGCTTAGGTCCATTTAGATTGTTATATTAATGTGTTTACAAATCACCAGATGCATCAGATATATGTTTGAAAGAACTTTTCATAATCAACGACGGTACTGCAGGTAATCTATAATTTTATGTTTGATTGAGTCCATGGATTCACTTAAGGATATAACATCAGATACAAAATTAAAATCACCGCAAGCGCTTCTAAGAGGTTCATTTTGCAAATAATTAGTTCTACAAAAGTTCATGTGGAGTAACTCAAAAGATCTTCTAGGACGAAGAGGAATATTAAAATATATTTTACTCAATAAATATGGACTGTTTACATAGCCATGTAAAAGTTTTATAATCCAACAAGCATTTATCATAATTCTCCGATTTTTTAAAGAAGGAAGATTTAAGAGTTGTAACCGATATTCATAAGGTGGTAAGTGAAAATCAGTATTACGATAAAGATAGCTTAAGCAAAACAAAAGAAATTGTTTCTGCACTGATTCAATGTCGTCTATGTAACAACCGTATCTTGGGCACCAAACAACTGAAGCGTATTCTAAGATAGGCCGCACTGGGGAAGTGAATAAGGTTTTCGTTATGAAAGGATCATTAAACTCTTTTGCCCAACGTTTAATAAATCCTAAAGTACTATTTGCTCTATTTATTATTTTATTTACATGAATATTAAAGCGTAGTTTAGGATCCATTGTAACTCCAAGATCATTGAAGCTATCTAAGGACTCCAATGGATAACCACAAATTTTGAAGGTACATTTAATTGGTGGTTTGCGCGAGAAAGACATATGCTTGCATTTCTTCATGTTGAGGTTCATACGGTGCGTTTTGCACCAGTTATGAAGATGATCTATGTCGGCTTGCAAAAATACAGCGTCATTATCATTTTTAAAAGAAAGGAAGAGTTTGACGTCGTCAGCAAACATTAAGATGCTGGAATGCATTATGACAGATGGCAAATCGTTTATAAAAAGTAGAAACAGAAGAGGCCCAAAATGACTTCCTTGAGGTACTCCTGAAGTAACAGGAAACTCGTGTGATTTCTTGAGCTTAAAAAGAACAGATTGTGTTCTATTGCTTAAGTAAGATTCAATCCACTTTACCAACGGTATAGGAAATCCAACAAGATGTAATTTAAAGATCAGTAGTTTGTGATTTACAACGTCAAAAGCTTTGCTAAAATCCGTGTAAATGACATCAGTCTGCATGCCTTTTCCAAAGTTTTCTATAGTTTTTGATGTAAATTCGAGAAGGTTAGTAACAGTGGATTTTCCAGAAAGGAATCCATGTTGGAAAGGAGACATTAAAGATTTAATGCTATGCGATAGTCGTGATGTAACAATTGCCTCTAAAAGTTTAGGCAAAGCGCTCAATTTTGCGATGCCACGGTAGTTATCAATTAAAGACCTATTTTCGGATTTATGCAGCGGAATGATAAATGAATGCTTCCAGGCTGCAGGAAAATAGCAGGATTTTAATGATGAAGTAAATAGTAAAGAGATTGGAGTTACTAATTCTTCACAGCAGTATTTTAATATACACGAAGGTATGTTATCAGGACCACTTTTATATGATGTTTTAATAGTTTTTAAAAATGATAAGACTGTGTTTGTGTCAATTATTGGGAAATATATATCCCCAGATTGAATATTGAAAGGATAACTTAAATAATCATAGGACGATGATGAATAAGTCGACTTGAAAAAGTCAGCAAAAAGATTGCAAATACTATTTTCATTATCAGACTCAACCGAATTATACTTCATAAAAGAAGGATAGGAATCAATCTTGCGTTTTGTGTTAACAAAGTTCCAGAAGGATTTAGCATCAGATTTGATGTTTAATTTTACTTTTGTTAAGTAGGTATTATAGGATTGTTTGCATAACTGTTGATAACTGTATTTAATCGAGGTATAGCATCCAAAATCACATATGTTATGTGTTTTTTTGATATTTTTTTATAGTATTTAGATTTCAAATTCCTCATTTTTCTTAATTCATTTGTATACCATACCGGACCCGATATCAAGGAGGCTTTCCTTTGCGGAACAGCTTTAAGACAACAATCATTGAGCGTTCTATTAAACGCATATACCGCATCATCAAGACTCTGAGAAGATAAACTATTTGTATTAATATTTAGAATAGAATTCCAGTTTATATTAGACAAGTTATTCTTCAAAATCACGTAGTTTGTTTTTTTAAAGTTAAACTCAATAGGTGGTTGAGAATCAGAATACTGCGCAGATGGTTTTGGAAAATTTAAAATAATTTCTAATGTTGGATGATGAGAATCTTCGGGTGTAACCAGAGGATCTGATTTAGACACAGAAGCGATATTGCTGTCATCAAAAAACACCAGATCAAGCAAACGATTATTTTTGTTAAAAATGCAGTTAAGTTGGAATAGCCCTTGGATTGAGAGCTCGTTTAATTTATCATGTAAACGCAAAACATTTTGGTTAATTTTATGCGTTCGATCTTATCATCTTTATTGCAATTAATATTAAAGTTTTATAGGTACTGAAGCCAAAAGTTGATAATTAAACTTCCGAACGAATTATGTGTGTGTTGAATAAAGGAAAAGAAAATGAAATATTTCTATTTTTATAATACTAAGCCTAAAAAAAACAAAAATACTTTGTTTTGTAGTTCTATAAATATGTAAATTGTACGTTTATACTATTTTAAGTGTGTACGGAAGATAAAACTTTTATGAAATACTATGCTTTAATAAAAATGAAGAAATGAAGGGTCCAAATTAACGCACGCCTTTGTTTGTTTCTAATGAGTTTTATAGTTTATCTACGTTCAACATTTACTAGAATTTTTTTTTAGTATTTTAGTAACCTACATCGTGACTAATTAAAAAATTTTATTCCAAGCTACGTTTTTTATATAATTTATTTGCTTGCGGTTTCATTTTGGTGTCATAGAAACCGATTATCGATTTTGGAACTGGTTTAATTTTTGGAATTGGTTTTGTGTTGGTATGAATTGTCACAGAAACCGATTTATCTATTCGGTTGTCGGTTTAAAAACGAAGAGCTGATAGTTGCAGAATTGCTTATATGTGTATGTGCTAGCTTCTGCAAATACGCAAACATTTTGAAAACATTTTAGAAGGGAACAATTTCAATTATTTTTGTTTAGTTTATTATTCTTTCGTATTTTTTAGTAAGGGAAACTAATTTGTACAAATTGCTATTCAAACTGATTTCATAGAGAACCACTCGGAACTGGCAAAGGACTTCACCAAAAAAAAAAAACAACACTTTTTGAATCAAGAACAATAACAAATGCTTCCTTGTTTAGCTGGTGTTGGTTAATGAATCTTCATGAAAATTAGGGCATATATTTTTATATATGAGTAATTGCAAACTTAATTGAACACAAAAATCTCAAGAAATAAAGATTTCATAACCGCCGACAAAACAGCTCTTTTAATTATAGGCTTTGCTCATGTTCGAAATAGATTTTGCCTTACTTCGAAAAGAACAAAACCGAGTCTATTACATGACCATATTTGAAACCGATATCGCTTTAACAACGGACTCCGTTTCAATTCTGTGTCGGTTTGCACAACACCCTGGAATGATAATGATCTAGATGTCAGTAATAATATTAATATTGATATTGAAATATTATTTAAATGGATGGAGCTTGTAGAGAACTTTAAAAATTATCTTATATCTTTATATAATTATTAGAACTTTAAACATTTTATGAAAAATCCGCACAAATATACTTTGTAGAAGTGGCGACTTCTGAAAGTCGTTTCGTAACGTTATTGGGTTAGTAATGAACTTCACCTACATGCAAGGATAAATACGAATACCAATACTTTTCTACCGATAAAATTTGCAGGAATAACTGAAAAGAGCCTTTAACCAATGTTAAGAAAAAACTCTGCGATTTTGCGGATTTATACACACCTACAATATATATTTACATGGATATGATTTTGTGAAAACATGTGAGAATACGTACGCAGGTATATTCATTACTATCAGAACAACAATACGCACGAATACGAGTGCATTTAGTGAACACGTTAAGAATACAAAATTTTCTTGATTACCAAACCGCTAAAAGATGTTCTCGTCAGTATTGTTAACGTGTTGATTTTGCTAAAGATGTTGGTGCAAAAGTGTATTGCTGCTATTTGGCATGTATTGTTTATGTGAAAATCAAGCATGTGCTCGCAAGCCGGAAATTATTTTAGATGTTTTACGGAAGTAACCTCAAACTTCCTCATTACGAACTTAGATATTCCCTGTTGTCAGCTGGAGGGAGAAAAGGAAATAATTGCAAATGTTCTGGCATATCGTGCTAGCCTTAATAGCTATAGTGTTGGAAAATTAATATTGTATTGGTTAATATGTGTCAAAACCTGACAGCAACGGCTATGTTGTGAGATACAAAGAATTTTGAGCGATAAAGATAAAAATGATTGTAAAGATAAAAATGATTGATTAATACTCGTATATGTAACTAATAATATTGAGAACATGAAAAAAAAATTTGATAATAATTAACTACTTATTTGCTGTTAGCAACATAAAAAGCAATATATGAAAACAAAAGACGTTATTGAGAATTATTAAATGAATCAAGCTTTGAATGTCCTCTCTATCTAAAGATAAACAATAATTTCAAATGTAGGGTGAAGTGGGGTGATGTGTAACACTTTGTCTTTTGCTATAATAAAAACGGTAAGAAATTAATTTTGGATTCATTTAAAGGCCTATAGGTAGAAGAACCAATTTGAAGTTGGTATTTTCATTGCTATTGAATATTTTGAGAAATGGATGAAATAGAAAAAAATCTTCGATTAAAATCTCAAAAAGATTCAGCAGAACCTAAAATATTTGTTTTTTTTTGTTTTAGATAAACAAGCTCTTCTTTGGATTCCTGCTTTATAAATTAGTACTTACATTTTCTTAATGCTTATTCTAGACTCCTTTATGCCTTTTCCCTCATAGAAAAAATCCTGCGGATGTCCATGCCCACAAATTTTTTAATTCATAGTACAAAGAAATAATATTTGGCAAAATATCAGTTAGAGTACGAATGAAACGAATACCTAACTTTTGGTTTTGTCACTTCTATATCTTTATATATATTTATATCTATATCTATACCCAGCAGCGGATTTGCCAGTGGCTACCATAGAACTAATACAGAATAAATTACCAGGTAAGGAAGCATTACTTTTTTCAAAAAGTAATGCGTCTGCATATAGCAGAAGTAATTAACTCATACCTCATTACCTGTAATGTAGCATACAAGGAAAAGTAATGCAGTGATTTTGCAAATATCCGAATAACTTAATACAAGTAGTATGTTACTCCATAACTTCTAGGTAATGCTGAAGGGAGGCGATCACTTACCTCCTGTCTCATTCAATGTTAAATGTAAGGCCTTTTATGCATAGTAAGGTAATATAGTCGGAAGTAGTGGTCATTACAAGGTAATTGATGCTTCATATATTCGGAATATATTCCATCCGCTACTGGGTATCTATATCTTTATCTTTATCTGTATCTATATCTATATCTATATCTATGTCTATAACTATATCTATATCTATATCTATATCTATATCTATATCTATATCTATATCTATATCTATATCTATATCTATATCTATATCTATATCTATATCTATATCTATATCTATATCTATATCTATATCTATATCTATATCTATATCTATATCTATATCTATATCTATATCTATATCTATATCTATATCTATATCTATATCTATATCTTTTTTTTTTGTTGGACGTAGTGATAGCGCGCTATCATCTAGTGGCCCCACGATACTCCACCAGCTCCACCCCGGAACCGCGTCAGCATTTCATCAGGACGGGGGTTTGATTTCGTAAGATTCCTACGTCCTCCTTAAGCAAGGAGGTTCGGAACTACTGAAGTTTCTCTCCTTTAATATTTTATTTATGTGTCTTTCACACAAAGTCCATGCATGTTCAGATTTTAGCATTTCGTTCAACAGATTCTCTTCAGTTAATGTAACACCTAGCATATCATTTAAAGCTCGTCTCTCCTCCAACCACTTTTCACATTCGAAAAGTATGTGCTTTGCATCTTCTTCTAGCGCTGCGCATGAATCACAGCTGCTTATTTCTTTAAGTTTAAATCTATGCAGGTATTTGTTAAAACTACCATGGTTTGTCATAGCCTGAGTCAGAAAATATCCCATGTTTCCATGTCGTCTTTCCAGCCAGACTTTTATATTGGGGATAAGGCTATATGTCCAGCTCCCGTTCATGTTTTGATTCCAACGTTCTTGCCATTTAGTCACTACATTGTCCCTGGCATTAATTTTTATTTCTGAAATTTTTTTCTTTCGCTCTTGTGTATTAGTGTTCGCCCAACTTATAAGTTTAGTTTGGGTATATATTTCTTCTCTTTCCAGTATTAATAAGTCTATTGGTGGCAGACCTGCAAGCACTAAAGCCGCACTTGTGGACACTGTACGGTACGCTGATATAATACGGAGAGCACTAACTCTCTGTGCTTTCTGTAGTTCCCTCATATTATTCTTCAGATTCAGTGCCCTGACAAAGGTTGGAGCAGCATAAAGAAGCTGGGAGTGTACTACGCTATTTATTAATTTTCTCATCTGCGGCCTTGGGCCACCACAGTTTGGCATTATTCTGGCCAATGATGCTGCCGTTCGCAAAGCTTTGTCACGAATATTTACTACGTGCTGTCCAAAGCTAAGTTTGTCATCTAATTGCACACCCAAATAGCATAAGCTTCGTTTAAAGGGTATCTCTCTATCTTGTAGACGTATTTTCGGTATTTTGAAGACCCTACGATCTGTCACTAGAATTGCTTCCGTTTTTGGAACTGCAAGTTTCAAACCGTTTCTTCGCAGCCATCTGTTACAACGACATAAGCTATCGTTTACCACTATCTCGATTAATTCGGCAGTTCGCTGGTTTACTACCAGAGCAATATCATCAGCGTAACCTATTAGTTTTGCACCTTCTTGTAATTCCAAATTCAGTAGACCATCGTACATTACATTCCACAGGAATGGTCCTAATACTGAGCCCTGAGGTACACCTGCTGTTATTTGGTGCTCTTTTATACCATTTTCCGTCTCATAGATTAAAATTCTGTTATCCAGATAGTCTGATACTATGTTAAAGAGATAGTTATCTAAACGTCGGTTTCTGAAAGCTTGTAGTACTACTTTCCACTTTACTGTGTTAAAAGCATTTTTAACATCTAGTGTTATTATTGAGCAGTATTCTCCTGTTGTTTTGGCCTGTATAGCTTTATTGCATACTGCACTAATGGCATCAACTGTACTCTTCCCTTTGCGGAAGCCATGTTGCATAGGGGATAGTCCGCCAAGGTCATCTATGCGCTCTTCCAAACGTTTTAGCATTACGTACTCTAATAATTTTCCTAGTGAATCCAACATACAGAGTGGTCTATAGGAACTAGGCTCATTTAATGGTTTATTTCCCTTTCGTAACAAAACTAACTTTTGTATTTTCCATTTAGCTGGAAAGATTCCGTTTATTAGGCATGAATTGAAGACTTCTAGTAAAAGATCTGGCCATATCTCACATACTACTTTTATGACCTCATTTGGTATACCATCTGGTCCTGGGCTCTTACCTATTTTTAGTTTACTACATGCATGTGTAATGTCATCTACGTTCAGAGGGATGAAACCTTCGACTTGATAATTTGGTTCTCTTTTTAGCCCATCTTCATCGAATGGAAATAGTGTTTCTACTATTGTTGTTGCCCACACTGGTTCTTTAATGCCGGGTATAGGTTTAATGCTACCAAGCTTTTTCATCACAATTTTGTACGGTTTGCCCCATGGGTCGGAATCTATTTCGTTACATAGCTCTGTCCAGCATCTTTTCTTACTCTCTTTTATGGCTGTTCTTAAGGTTTTACGTGCCGTTTTATACTCAACCGTTAAGAGCTGGTTATCATAGTTTCGTGTTGCCGCTCGACGTGCTGCAAGGCATTTCGCCCTCAACTCACGTATTTTAGCATTCCACCAGTATACTGGGCGCTTGTTATTGTATTTTTGAGCTCTTGGCATTGCGACATTACACGCTTTTGAGAGTATCTTCGTCAGCGACTCTGCGGCATTTTCTACATTTATATTTTCGGATTGGTTATCCATATTTCTATCCTTAGCCCGAGTAATATAATCGGACAATTTTTTGTCATCAAGTTTTCTGACGTTCCATCTTGGAAAATTTGCATCTTCTACACTCATATTTGGACGTTCATCTATATTAAATGAGATATACTGGTGGTCACTTAAGGTGAGATCTTCCAGCACTATCCAATTCATGTTTTCATTGTAGAGGTTTGTCGTTCCAAAGGTGATGTCGATAATACTACCACCTGTACCTCTCCGAAAGGTAAGTTTGTCTCCGATATTAAATATCGTAAGACCAAGACTAGCAACCATTTCACACACTGTAGTACCCTTTTTATCCATTTTTTTGGAGTTCCATTCTGTAGATTTACTATTGAAGTCTCCTCCAATGATCACTTTATATTTTGAGGACCTGATAGAAACATCAAGTATGTTAAGGGCTTCTGCAAACAAATTAAAGTCTATATTTGGTGAAAAGTAGCAACTATATACCCTAATTTTGCCCACTGTGACATATACGAAGCCAGCGTTGCTTTCATCAACTTCGCTTATTATTAATCTTCTGTTTCTTACCATGATGGCTGCGCAATGGTCTATATCTATATCTATATCTATATCTATATCTATATCTATATCTATATCTATATCTATATCTATATCTATATCTATATCTATATCTATATCTATATCTATATCTATATCTATATCTATATCTATATCTATATCTATATCTATATCTATATCTATATCTATATCTATATCTATATCTATATCTATATCTATATCTATATCTATATCTATATCTATATCTATATCTATATCTATATCTATATCTATATCTATATCTATATCTATATCTATATCTATATCTATATCTATATCTATATCTATATCTATATCTATATCTATATCTATATCTATATCTATATCTATATCTATATCTATATCTATATCTATATCTATATCTATATCTATATCTATATCTATATCTATATCTATATCTATATCTATATCTATATCTATATCTATATCTATATCTATATCTATATCTATATCTATATCTATATCTATATCTATATCTATATCTATATCTATATCTATATCTATATCTATATCTATATCTATATCTATATCTATATCTATATCTATATCTATATCTATATCTATATCTATATCTATATCTATATCTATATCTATATCTATATCTATATCTATATCTATATCTATATCTATATCTATATCTATATCTATATCTATATCTATATCTATATCTATATCTATATCTATATCTATATCTATATCTATATCTATATCTATATCTATATCTATATCTATATCTATATCTATATCTATATCTATATCTATATCTATATCTATATCTATATCTATATCTATATCTATATCTATATCTATATCTATATCTATATCTATATCTATATCTATATCTATATCTATATCTATATCTATATCTATATCTATATCTATATCTATATCTATATCTATATCTATATCTATATCTATATCTATATCTATATCTATATCTATATCTATATCTATATCTATATCTATATCTATATCTATATCTATATCTATATCTATATCTATATCTATATCTATATCTATATCTATATCTATATCTATATCTATATCTATATCTATATCTATATCTATATCTATATCTATATCTATATCTATATCTATATCTATATCTATATCTATATCTATATCTATATCTATATCTATATCTATATCTATATCTATATCTATATCTATATCTATATCTATATCTATATCTATATCTATATCTATATCTATATCTATATCTATATCTATATCTATATCTATATCTATATCTATATCTATATCTATATCTATATCTATATCTATATCTATATCTATATCTATATCTATATCTATATCTATATCTATATCTATATCTATATCTATATCTATATCTATATCTATATCTATATCTATATCTATATCTATATCTATATCTATATCTATATCTATATCTATATCTATATCTATATCTATATCTATATCTATATCTATATCTATATCTATATCTATATCTATATCTATATCTATATCTATATCTATATCTATATCTATATCTATATCTATATCTATATCTATATCTATATCTATATCTATATCTATATCTATATCTATATCTATATCTATATCTATATCTATATCTATATCTATATCTATATCTATATCTATATCTATATCTATATCTATATCTATATCTATATCTATATCTATATCTATATCTATATCTATATCTATATCTATATCTATATCTATATCTATATCTATATCTATATCTATATCTATATCTATATCTATATCTATATCTATATCTATATCTATATCTATATCTATATCTATATCTATATCTATATCTATATCTATATCTATATCTATATCTATATCTATATCTATATCTATATCTATATCTATATCTATATCTATATCTATATCTATATCTATATCTATATCTATATCTATATCTATATCTATATCTATATCTATATCTATATCTATATCTATATCTATATCTATATCTATATCTATATCTATATCTATATCTATATCTATATCTATATCTATATCTATATCTATATCTATATCTATATCTATATCTATATCTATATCTATATCTATATCTATATCTATATCTATATCTATATCTATATCTATATCTATATCTATATCTTTATCTATATCTGTATCTATATCTATATCTATATCTATATCTTTATCTATATCTGTATCTATATCTATATCTATATCTATATCTATATATACTATTATATAAAATTAAAGTGCAAATTTAATAAATAATTTAATTTATTCCATAAGAACTGGGCCGATTTATATGTTCATTTATTTAAAATACTATGCAACGAGTCATTTGAAAAAACTGTAAGTCTGTTTAAAAAACTGTAATTAACATTTAAAACTGTGAATATGGCAACGCCGGGATTTTTCCGGATCCCGAAATGCCAAAATTTTAAAATAATGGCATTTAGCTGTATTAAAAGCAGGGGTAGCTAATAGCTCTTTCTATTAATTTCTGCGTTTTTGCAAAAATAATTCTATATTACACTTTTTTTTTAATATGAATCTAAACGTAATCGTTACTCATACTTAAAATATTCAAAAACACTCAAAAGTTTATAAGACGAAATCATAATTTCTAATGAAGACAAGAGTTACGAAACAGTAGTACTGCATAAAAAAAATAAGGAAAAAATTCAACTATAATTGGAAGATAAAGTCTAATTTTGAAATAGCACTTTGTTTCTTAAGGGGAAAACATCTGTATATAATTTGTGTTGAGAAAATATCTGATTAAACCAGATCGAAAAAAATTTAATTGAAAATAACGTTTTTATATGATGATTTTTTTTTAATTAAAATCATAACCTGCACGGTCCTTAATTAAAGATGTTTGCTAAATTTTTAAATATTTAAATTATAACTATAATAAGTTTATTTAAGAAAAAAGTTCTGATTTCTTATATTTCTGAAAAATTCATCATTTATTTCAGAATAAAAACACAAAAATATTAAAAAATATCAAAAAATATGATGTTAATAAAATATTTCTTTTATATTTAAAAATTATACCATAGTAATAAAAGTATTCCGACTTAAAAATTTGCATAAAAATTGAACAGCCTAGTAAGCAGAGTCTTTTTGATTATGAAAAAAAGCATCGTTTGGATTGCAGCTGCATTTATAATTGCTGATAATTTTTATATTTTTTTGTGAATAAAATCCTGGGATTTAGGATTTTGAATCCTGGGTTTGAAAGCCGTAGTAGCTACAGATCCAGTATGTATAACTACTACGCAGGTTTGAGCGTGCGTTATAAAGCACGCGTTGTGCTTTTAAAACTCTATTTATTTTTGAATTTAATTTCATTTTTTCCATATTAGATATTTATTTTGTTAACTAAAATAAAAATTTTAATTTAGTTTTAAAATATGCTTTTTACTACGGGAAAAATAAATAATTCACTTATTTCCGAAATATTTAATTCCATTTATTAAACACAATTTTGAATTACATTCATCACTTAAATGTCAAACGAAAAATTATTAAAACAAGTTTGTTTTACATAGTTTATTTTTATTTAGAAGATGAAATGTGTTAACACTAGATTTACGGACTGAGCCAATTTGATTCATTTAAAATATTATTGCTGTTGTATATAAAACTGAAATATTATTTTTAAATACATATGTTGGTTTTTAGTAACGTAATGAAATATAGGTACATATAGGTTACTCCCTTCCGACGACCCCCTCATTTCGCATATTCAAATGTTGTAACCTATTTTTACGGCTATGAGCCAAATTGATTCATAAAATGATTTAATATTTAATTGCTTTAAGAACATGAAACTTATGGCTTACATAAAGAAAGATCTTCTCAGAACTCTAAAGAAAGCTGATGCTTGAACATTTATGATCAATCTTATCGAGAATACTTCCACTCCAATGTCGAAAATTCATGCTGTTGACGTACGGAAGAATTTTCAAGTTCAAGCATTATGCAAGAGAAATAGATGTAAGAATTTTTGTGCTAAATGCTATAAAAATGTTTGGGGTAAATGTATTTAAAAAACAGAGATTTTGTATGTAAAAAATGTTTTCAATGAAGTTTTAAATAATAAATCTTTTATTTCAATTTAATTGGAACCGTTTTTTTTTTTTTTGCAAAAAGCTTAAATTTTTTATATTAGCCAACTGGGCTCACTTCAGTAAAAATATGTATATAATGGACACCCGTAAATCTAGTGTTAAAATAGTTTTGAAAAATATAAATGAAAGAAGCCAGAATTTGTCTCTATTACAATATAAATAGGAATTCTACATCTACATTTTCATAGCTAGATTTGACTTTAAAAAACTCTACTATACTTTAGCACTCAAGCAGAGTACTCGTACCTATTTGACAATTAATTTTTGAAAAACGCCTGTAAATCATTTCAAGTCTTTCTAGCCATTTTTTTTTTAAATTTATTTTTAACATTTTAGCAAAGTAGGGAGGTTATAGGAAATAAAAAAACTCTGACCTTGATATTTTTTTTAACTTATGAACTCTTGCCTTTTGTTGGAAGTACTCTTTTGACCAAATCTTACGCAGATCATTAATAAATATAAAAACCAAAAGTGCTTTGTAAGCAACAAGAAACAACAACAACAAATGCCGACTTCATGTCCAACAGAGCGACATCTTGACGTTATACGAACTCTTTGTACGCAGCTATGAAACATAAAATATTCTTAACTCCAACCTTTTGTCCTTATGCAGCAGAGTCCATTTTACTGGCATCATGTTTTTTTCTCATGCAAACATTTTCTTTCTTTGATCATTTGTTATCCTTTGAAATAATTTCTATTGAAAAGAAGGTAAATTAAATAAGAAAAAAAAAATATTAATGTAAGACTTGCTTATCGCAAAAAAAACAAAAACGGTAAATGGAATAGAATAATGATAAATTGCTTTTAAGCAAAAGCACATTTGTGCTCATTTCATTTAAAAACACGCTGGCTTTTAGTCATACTGTGTACATGTTTTGTTAAGTCTTTATTCGTGACAATTGCAGAAGTAATTTATAGCTTTTTATGGTACATGTTTGATTAAAAAATTAAGAGAATATGAACAATATTATTTAGGGAATATTTTTCATAAGTGAGCAATTAAAGGTTTAAGTTTTTTTTTTTTTGAAACAGGGTTTCGTCAAATTTCTTTCTTAAACGAATCTATAAAATAAGCCAAAAAAATACTTTAAACCTTTTATTTAAACTTTCATATTTAAGAGCTTCCAAAAAATCTTTTATGTTGTAAATATAAAAGAAAATAGCACTTCGGACTAGGCCCATTTTTTCTTTAGGTACTTATTTGGAATGCAGTAGAACTTAAACAATGTTTGTTGGGTTTAATATAAAGCTTTTAATATAAATTATTTTGCAAAGTTTTAACCATTAATTAACAATTGCCGTTTTTATAAAATAAACAACAGTAGATTTTTTCGTCAAAATGCAGTTTTTTTCTTAGACTTAACTTTGCCCGATTTGCAGTTATGGGATAAAATTAAATTTCATTAAATTTTGAAAAGAAAAAATATAGCATAGCAATTTTAAAATGAAATTTATGTTCATTCAATATATGAAAAGTTGAAATTTGAATAATTTATTCAGATCGCAATATACGAAATTCCAAACGAAGATTTTAACGTTTGGAGTCTTAAAAATTAATCCTTAAAGCGAATTTTGCTTTTTTTTAATAGAAGATTATCCATTTTTTTGACATTTCTATACTATTTTAGCTCATATCAACTGACGAAAATAGCATGAGTATATGAAATAAAGCTATACAGATAGTTTCTAAGAGTTCCTATCAGTTTTTAGGCTCCCGTGTTTCAGACTTTTTTTCTTTACGCGTTCATTTCAACGTTTGGAGTCTTAAAAATTAATCCTTAAAGCGAATTTTGCTTTTTTTTAATAGAAGATTATCCATTTTTTTGACATTTCTATACTATTTTAGCTCATATAAACTGACGAAAATAGCATGAGTATATGAAATAAAGCTATACAGATAGTTTCTAAGAGTTCCTATCAGTTTTTAGGCTCCCGAGTTTCAGACTTTTTTTCTTTA
Organism: Dichetophora obliterata; assembly: GCA_963920525.1. Classification (NCBI taxonomy): domain Eukaryota; kingdom Metazoa; phylum Arthropoda; class Insecta; order Diptera; family Sciomyzidae; genus Dichetophora; species Dichetophora obliterata. The sequence goes on from OY986435.1 coordinate 193,713,799, forward strand.
CGCATTCAGATCTGATTTCTTTTAAATTGCTGGTTGCCTTCAAATATTTAAAAAAAAAAAATTAAATATTCACCAAAAAGCTCACTCATACGCACCTTTTTTTATAAATGCCATTCCTTATCTATTATAAATTGAGTTAAAAACTAATAAAATAATTTCATACAATTTATAAAATTGTGTTTGGTTATTTATTTATTAGTTTATGTTTACTTTCAAAGTATTAGAAAAAATTTCAACCAATTTATTTTAATTTTTTAATATAAAAAACCGAAGTGCTAAAAGAAAGTTAAAAAATTTACTTTAAGACACGAGAAGAATTAATTTTAAAATATTTTAAAATTGATCTTAAAAAATTAAATATATTTTCTTGTTTAAAAAATTATCTTTTCTTCTTTTATTTCTTCGAACCGTTTTTTGCCGCCATTTTCTTATAACGTTTTTTTAGAAAAAACTTTTCTCACGGATCTGAGATCTATGATCTGAGAAAAAAACTCAGCCCATATGTCATTTCTGTCAATCAATTCCCCATATCGTTACGGAATGTTCTCTTCAAATCCTATAGACATCCTTTGTGAACTTAGTGATCAAAACATAGGATATCAAATAATAATAAGAGTCGATAGCCCTGGTATCTAGTGCTTCTTTTTTAAAACTTTGATTTAAAAATTTTAGACATGGTGCAAGAAAAAATTGCAGACATTGCTAACATGTACAAAAAACAATCCTGAAATTTTTAATTTTCTCTTACGGATATCCTACAATAAGCATTTTTTTATGTAACATGTGTGAATATAAATTATAATGATTAAATTTCTTGCAAATAGTAAATTCTGAAAAATTCCCGTTTTTTTGATATCAAAATTATTCCAATATCTCGAAAACTATTGATATTATCAGTACGAATAAAACGTATTTTTGTATCCCAAAATAAATCCCATTATTTTGACTTGAATATTATCGCTATATCTCGAAAACTGAAGATTTTCTCAGTACAACCCATTTCCTTGAAGCAAGGTCATCGTCTCAGAATAAGAAAAGAATGATGAAATTTCACTTGTTCATATTGCAAGCAAATATCTCAGCTATTTTTCAATCGATTTTAATCACGTTTTCTTTGTCTAAATATTAAATTGAATAGCTTTAAAGAAATAAGTAAGAATTTACCGTTACCTTACCAATTCAATGATGTATGTTTTTTCAAAAAGCCTCTAAAATATTTAGTTTTTGATCAAAAAATAGGCTAAAAGATTTTTTGTTAGAAAGTTTTTTTTCATTTTCTTTTTCTACGCTGTTTTACGTGACATATATTATTTAATTGCAAAACTTTCTTCATTTTGTAACTTAATTCAATAAATCGTTTCTATAATCGAAAACCATGATGAAAATGAATTTTTTCACAATGTTCTTTTGGAAAAAAAAAGAGCACAGATTATTTTTTGTGACCTCTGACCTAAATTACAAAACATATGTTTTTAACATTAATTTTGTGTCGAATAAACAGAGAATATATGCAAAAAGGTCGATTTTCGACTACTGCACTATGGGCCAGCCAGTGGCGTTTTTTGGACAAAAGTCAATATATCTGCTTAACGTAATGATAGATGGATGCATTTTATTATATTTTGGATTGTTTCCGAGCACGAGATAGTTTAGTACGCAAAAAATTGTGACACCCATATAGAATAAAATTTGGTAATTCAGTTCGTATGCTTACTGTCGGCAACAGTTACTGTCACTACCGACCTCTGCACTGAAAGAAATGCTAGCTTTGGAACACCTTGGGCAGGCACAGTGTACGTTCGAAGACCTTATCAAACATTCGTCACTTTATTGTGTGGGAATATAGTCGCTTTTTTTTGAACACGAAGGCACTATTTCAGGCGACTTTCGAGGTAATTGTTGGGTATGTTTCGGGTACATTATATTTACTACTCAGTCCAGTTTCGATACATATCAGCTGCTTTATTAACCTAATAACTGTATGAATTTTTTTCTCAGGTCCAGTTCTCTGAAGCTGGTTTACATTATGTTTTATATCAACTATTAAAGTAGCTTTTAAAAATTGAATAAAGTCCTAACCTAAGTAGTCCGTACCTAAGTAGTTTGGTACGGACACAAATTGTTTCTCGGGTGGGCCGACTAAAATTAAATTTTGGCAGTAGATTTGTGAAACTTGGTATGTAGGTGCTAATGGTGCATATGGCGGTCACTATGTATGCAGTAAAAACGCCATGTATCGGAAGGTTTTGATCGAATAAGACTGAAATTTAATTTGTATGTTTACTGTCGACAACTGTGCTAAAAACTGGCGTAGTCGAACTAAGGCTACGCCTACTTTTAATAAACCATTAAAATTCATTAAAAAAATCAATTTTGGGCGGGACGAAGTTCGCAGGGTCCACTAGAAAAATACTAAAGAAAAAGATAGACATATATACAGCTAACAGTTCATTAATTTATTTAATTTATCGTGGTGCTTTCTGAGTTAGTGAGGCAAGGGGCCCTCACAAAAATTTATTTTGCTTTTTCAATAGTCTTCATTATCGTATTATTCTATATTATTTAATCTATGAAATGCTTAAGATATACCAGTGAAATCTGTTGTTTCCGCATTGTCATCGTCGTCAGAGCCAAGATCGTTTTTTTCTAGTTTCTGTTGGTAGAGCAAACATTTCTGGGATATCTGCAGTAAAACACAGGTTTTTACATAATTCAGGAATTCATATAAGACAATTTTGGATCTGAAGTGTCCATGGCTCTATAAAATACAGCTTTCATATTTGAGACATAATTGCCATGGCAAGAGAGCGATTAAAATATTTATAAAATTTCTAATAAGATGAATATCAATATTGAGGTATCCGAGAAACAATTTCATATTTTGTGTCAATAAAGTATCTGATATATGTCCGGTGCCCGTGTCGGTAAATGTCCGACCTCTGTAGCTCGTTCCTGTAACAAATTCGGCAAGTTACCGATTTGTGTGACGTCAGCCGTTATCGATCCCTAGTTACCGATTTCGTGACAACTAATGTTTCTGTACGTTTAAATCGGTAAAAACTCGGTCCGTGATGAAAAAGAACACAAATCGAGAAGAAAAGTTGCGAAATTGAGTCAAATGACAAGCAGCTGTTTACTCGAATATATTATTTTAGTATTATATATTATTTTTTTACTTTATAACAAATAGGTGCTTGTCTTGTTAATAAAAAGTGAATATTTGCAGTTTAAGAAAATTAATTATGTTATAATGATGTGTATTAATGGTTGCGGTTGTAAATAATGTAAATAATTTTACGCTTAGTGCTGTGCTTCAAAAACTTAGCATATATATACAACCGGTTACTTTTTCATAGCTCAAACAAATACTGTTTTGCTAAAATTTTTAGCTTTTATGTAAGTAGCAGAGATCAGTAACAAGTAAATTGAAAATCAAGCTACTTGAAAAAATATCAAGCTTTGAGTTGATATGCAGGAACTTGATTCATTTTTTTCCTTACAAATCGCGACTGGCTTCTGAAAAACGAATCATATGTCTGACGTGATTCTATTTTGTTTCTACTCCATATGAGTTGGTGGAAAAAGTCAAGTTTTCTACTTTTCAACTCTGGTTTCGACTCTATGCGACTGACGATCGTTTGTTTCGTTGTTCGTTTCATTTATTATGCGGAGTTGTCAAACCATCTTGAATTTTAAAATTCGGACTTTAGATTCGAAATCAGCGACCCCTTAACACTAATAAATGACGTTTAAAACTCTTGAAAAGACATATTATTAGGTGGCAACCCTATTATTTCAAAATTTTTTAATTTGGAAATTCTGACAACGGATTCGAATTCAGCGACCCATTTTTGGCGTACCATTTTTTTTTGCCAGCCCCGAATTCATAAAACTACAAAAAATTAAGGTGGCAACCCTATCAACCATCTTGCATTTTAAAATTCTGACTTTAGATTCGAAATCAGCAACCCCTTAACACTGATAAATGATGTTTAAAACTCTTAAAAATACATATTATTAGGTGGCAATACTGTGGTAAAAATTTATGTGGCAACCCTAACCTCCATCTTAAATTTTAAGACTGTGACATTATATTCGAAATCAAATCCGTTGTCAGAATTTAAAAATTACAAGAATTCGCAAAAATAAAAAAAAAATATAGGTGGCAACTTTATCCGCCATCTTAAATTTTAAAGTTTGACATCATCTTTGAATTAAGTTACCCCTTAAACTTCCAACCACTGAGTCCACAGAATCATTAAAAGTTATTACGCTTAAGCTCTCTCTAAAAAAGCTCATTGAATTTTTTGGATACTTGCTTTAATTGGATACTTGTCTTCAATTTTAAGCTTTTTGCCGAAGGCATCAAGCTTTCCTTTACTTGAAACTTCGTGCCGTTCGCTTCTAAGCTAGCATACTTGCAAGTCGCAAGCTGTCGTGGGCTTATTTATTTTCAATTACAAGCTATACTTGATTCAAAATTATCAAGCTCAAGCAAGCTTGAACTTGTATTTTAAGCAAGTACTTGAAATAGAGTTTCAAGTAGGCTTGTGCAGTTCTCTGGTAAGTAGGAATTATTTATAAATTGTATTACCTTTGAAACTAAAACTTTTTTAAGAATAACAAAATATTTCAATCTGAAAAAAATTCGACTTATATGAAAGTAACCATTTTTAAAGGTATATTTCAAGTATTCATAACTTAATAATACACAACATTACTGACATTTGATAAATCGGTAGAATTCTCACTTGCCGCAAAGCCAGTGAGAAAAGAGACAGATTGTTATCGATTTACTTTACGTACAGAAACACTTTTTTAAAAGGTTCCATTGAAATGAAATCGGAACATATGATAGCTTATCGATTTGGAACGAATGAATCGAACAGAAATCGATTCAGTTACGTACAGAAACATTGAAGGTGAGAGTGACATCAGAGTGACGTCAAATCGGTAATATAAGTCGGTAACTACGACCGCTACGAGTTACAAGAACGAGCTACTGGTATATTTTTGGAACACCTTGGGCAGGCACAATGTACGAACGAAGACCTATTCGGGCACTCGTCAGTTATAAACTTGTCAGTTTATAATACAGACTTACTACGGTACTATTTCAGGTACCTTTCAAGCTACTTGTTGGGTATGTTTCGGGTACATTATAGGTAAGACTCAGACCAGTTTCGATAAATATCAGCTACTTTATTGACACAATACATACATTTTTTTCTCAGGTCCTGTTCGCTGAAGGTCGTTTGCATTCGGCTTAATATCAATGTGCGATTATTTTTTTTTTGTAAACTTTGCAGTTTTTCGTTACTACTCGCAGATTTCAAAAATAAAATTGAGTCCGAGATTCTGGACTTTTGTGTCTGAGTAGTTCGGTACGGACATAAATGGTTTCTCAAGGTATTTACAGAAAAGCTAACGTAGAAACTGTACATACAATGGTTTAAGTGAATTGCAGTCTCAAATATAAATTAGGGCAAAATGGGGCCAACCTACGTTCAAGCACAATTTTCAATAAACATACTGGCTTAAAAGGTTTTTAAATCAACTGGTGGAACATTTGGTTATTGTCAATCGGAAAAAGTTCCTATCTCAAAAATCAATGGTTTTCTACTAAGCTTTATATTATATTGAAAAGTAAAAAATTCAATAGTGAAAGTTCGTTATTATATTCAAAATAGGCGCAAGAAAATATTTTATAAAAGAAATACATATATTTTAATCTATTGTTATTGTTGTTATCGGCCTTTATGTACAAATTTTTAATATGTTTTTGTAGGTTTTGGCCGTATAAAATTAAAAAACCAAGTTTTATTTTTTCTTGTTTTACTGTCCAATATTTCGGATACAATTATTAACCATTTTTAGGGACCAGTAAAAACTTTCCCTTGTGGACGAAAGTAATTCTACCAAATAAGTTTTGCTTTTAAATAAGTTAGTTTTTACTGGTCCCTGGAGATGGTTAACAATTTTAACTGAAATATTGGACAATAAAACAACAAAAGTTAAAACTTGGTTTTTAAATTGTATATATGACCAAAGCCTACAAAAACATAATAAAAATTTTAGACTATAGTTAAAAAAATATATCATACTTTTTCATTGCATTTACACTAAAGTTTCAAATTTATTTTTCGATATAATATAATTGGCACTACGTATAAAGTTTCTTTAATCAAAATAAAATTTTGGCATAAGCTAATATATATATCTGTTATCAGAGTAGCATACTCAGTTTTTCCAAAGTTCAAAAAAGAGTTTTGGCCAAAAATGCCCACAGTGACTGGCGAATTCTAGTAAATAAAAAAACAAATTTTATCTTCTTAAGGTGTAGGATTAGGGTAATTGATAATATTTCCTATATTTATTTTTTAAAAATATAAATTGAAAATATGCTATATTACGAGCATCTTTTTATATAAAATAAAATTAATTGTGACCATAAAACTTTATTTTGTATTCAAATTTATTAGCTTGATTATGGAAAAAAATATTGTAAGACTTAAAAAAGAATATTTTTAATATTTTATTTGTTATTAAATCATAAATAAAAATATTCGGACACCCTGTTAATTAAAAACATATTTAAGTAACGAATATGCCCTCCACCTTTTGCTTCAATAAAACTTTCTACTCGAGGAGACATGTTTTCATAAAGTTTCTTTATTCAATCTACATAAATATTGTTACACCAAAAGGGTACAATAACCTCCATTACATCATAATTGATGGCTTGTATTGTCGAATTTTTCGTTTAATAATGCGCCATACGTTCTCAATGGGATTCAATTCGTGACGGTAATGACAGTATTCCCAAAATTTGTTTATAATTCGTTACCTTAACGAAGAGTAAACGAAGTGAGAAGACAATATTTTTGGAAAAAATTACAAAAAGATGTTAATTCATCTGGGATTACTACCGTTTTTGAGCGATGACATGGAGTCGAATTGTCTTGAAATTCTCTTGTCAGATAAAGTAAGTATCCATGGAGAGCAATATGTCTCTATTTATAATGTCTATATAAGCTGAAGAGTTCACAGATACTTCTAGAAGAAGAATTTTTTCAACACCGCAGCTTGAATTGCACCACACACCATAACGACGAGATTGTTTACAGTATTTTGAGTTAATTCATCTTTGAATCTTTCGTTTATGCCCGTATGACACTACGTTTTTTTTCTGTTTTTTTTAAGTGTATTTTATGATGTTTTTCGAGCAAAAGAGCAGGTCATATTAGGAATCCGAAGTGGAGTAAACGAAAAAGCTATCTGCTGAAAAACGAAATAAAAACAAACGGAAAACAATCTAGCCTATTAAAAACATAGTAGCCAACTCGTATTTCGTTAGGTTTTTTGAAAGTTGTCTGAATTTCGTTAATTTTTCTTTATTTGACCAAATTTGTTATTTTATAAATACAAATTAAAAATAAAACGTAATCGTCTGACCACTTAAGTTTCATATTTTTAATTTAGGAAAATTCTGTGTCGATAAGCAATAATCGCTTAAGTCGACTTAACACAGAATTGAGTTATTGATGTTGCTGTATTTCCCGCATAAAATACTAAACACACACAAAATCTGGAGCTTCTAGCATGACCCTAACCGAAGTTATGACACAAAACCAAAAGACCCTTTCATATTACTTAAATGGCGATCGAAAACTTCGAAGCAGGATTTCTCGAAACTTTGAAATTAGACATAAGCTGTTATTGCTTATGGACACAGAATTACTCTTTTTAACTGAACGCGATTTGAACAGATTTTTTTTCAGCCAGAAACAAAATGTTAAAAATCAGTTTTTTTACGCAAACCTTTTGTTTTCCTCTAACATATTGCCGATTTGTTTTTGTAATTTAGTTTTCGTCGGTTTTTCGTTAGTATTTAAAATGAAAAATACAATAAAAAAAACAGAACAAAAACATAGTGTCATACGGGCATTGTCTGCGGCGAACCATGACTCCTGAATCTGGAACAAAAAAATCAGAAAATATGACTTGAGCCTACTCGATATACACTCTAAAAAGTTTTTGTTGAAATTTACTACAATAGTTGTAGGCAACAGATTAGCTACCATAACTGCAGTAAACTTACGCACCCTTATTTAATTCAACATGTTTGTTTATTGATATGTAGTGAAATTCAACAAATAGTGTTTAATTTTGATAAAAATATATAGTAATATTAAAGCAATAATATTGATATTGTAGCGAAATTAAACATAAATTATTTAATGTTACTATAATATATGTAGAACTATTTTAAAATTACTACCCTTATGTTAGTAAAATTCAACAAGTTTTACGTAGTTTTAATACAATTAATGTAGTATTTACAAATTTCTGCTGTTATTCAAGCGAATAAATTTTTTTTAAACATTCCTTATAACATTATGTATATATTAAAACATATTTTAATATATCTTATAACTTAATAGTTTTGGCGGTAGTGCAGAGATATATCATATTTTGATTTTTTTTAATGATAATTCTCAAATAAATTGGTACTTGAAATACCAAAACGCAGAACAGACACTTGCATACAGAATTTCTTCTTAATGAGGTAGACAAATGAAACCCAGGCATTTTTTGGTTTTTTTTAACTGTTTTTATTAACTTATTAACATGTTGTTTTTATTTAACTGTAAAGAACTTAACACTTAACAAACTTCTATCGAAAAACATATTCTTACTAAACTTTTTTAATTAACACCAGAAAATTTTTAAAGAGTGATCTTCACTCACTGACAAGCCGACTCGAATGAGCATGTGTTGAAAATATCTGCTCAATTTTAATTCAATTTATGTAGTAATATAAAACATTGCAATTGATATTGCAGCAAAGTTCAACATTTGTTGTTTAATTTTGCTAAGAATTGTGTTTAGTGGTAAAAACTCAAAGGTCAATATAAAATGAATAGTAAAATTACACATTAGTTGGAATTTCAACAAAAAATTAGTATGATATTGATAGTAAGTTTGCAATTATTATTTCGAGTGTACGTTAAATTTCTTCTTGCTTTGCGCAAATATAAACGATTTGAATGCATTTTTGTTGTATGCAGTAACTTTTTTACGGCTTTTCGTGATTTAAGACTAGTTTCGAATAATCGACATTTTACTGTTGCACAGCTTATTTGAAATAAAAGCACCTGTTTAAATTCTGCATCGATTTCTGATGCAATCTCTGTCCTGTCGCTGATTTGTCTTTTCTGAACGACCACATGTCAGACTTTCAGTTTTGTCACAAAATGCTCAATATACAATAACAACTGAAATATCACTGAGGATACATCTATGGTCCAGCAGATAAATTTTTGCAGCAAAAAGTAATTTTTATGTTTTGATCTTAAAAATTAAAATCTTTATCAGCTAAGGCTTAGACTAATAAAATACTTTGAGTAAGAAAAAAATTTAAAAAATATGAAAGTTGGCAACCCTTTTTTTAACGGGTTCTCAAAGCTGTTGTTTTGTGTTTTCTTGATTGTGTCTTTTCGAAAGCAAGAAATTAAATATAGAGAACTGAAGCACACTGTTAAAAAAATTATTTTTATGATACATAATTGAAATGTATTGTATTTTTTTTTTGTTGCTTATTTATGTTGTGTTTCGTGGAGTAGAAGCAGCGGCATTGTTAGGCATTGTTAAACAATTGTATATTTTTGGAAAGGCTGAGGTATCTTCTTTCATGTGATTATAAAATTATCTTAATAAGTTTGTATTCAATTTGTGAAATTTTTTTTTTTTTTAAATCAATTTTGATTAAAAACTCGGAAATTTTTTAATTCTGGATCGAAAACAATAGGGATAATGTAGCTGTTTATAATTGGGTCGCTTTAAAAATGAAAAGACATAATGGTGATGAGCAAATGCAATTTACAAAAAGGAAAATTCAAAATTTTTGTAGTTTTGCTAGGTAAAAATGGTTCAAATATAAGAGATGCTAAGCAATATTTCGCAAATGTGAGCAAAGGTGGTTAGCGAGTGAGACTGAGTTTTCAGTATTTGCAAATGAAGCTTAAAAAAGGCCGGCCTCATGTTGATTATAGCGATGGCAGTGAGCGCCAAAAAAGAAAACTTACATCAGATTTTGCGTCCAAACAAGATAAAACACTTGTTTATTAGTCCTCGCTGCGTTTATTGCAGCACAGTCATCCAAAAATTGTGATTTAAATTATGACTTAAAAGAAGCAGCTGCATCTCCATAGTGTCCAACTAAAATAATAAGAATAAGGCTAACTCTTATTTTAAAGTAAAATAAGGATATAAAAACTCCTTTGCCATTATTACCTGAAGAGGCTTTGACCTTTTTATTATTAAATAATTTTACTAAAAAGCAATATATGAACATGAGGGAGTTAAATAAGGCTCAAAATGGCGATATTTGTCCCGCATGCAATAAATTGCTTGAATGCTTTACTATTGCTGGTGTCGACGTAAGGTTTTTGCAACGCTTATTTATAATTTTAATTTCGATTTCATGTGAGTATCAAATCGATTCAAAGAAAATTAGTGACTTCTGTGAAGATACTGCAAAGTTGTTCTTTAAAGAATATGCCTAGTATCCAATGTCAGTCACATTGCATACAATTTTAATACATCCCGCACAAATATCAGAAGCTGCCAGTTGTGCCTCTTGGATTTTTGTCTGAAAATGCATCTGAAGAGCGAAACAAATTTTATACAATATTAAGGATCGTATTGCGCGTGCTAGAAAGGCTGCAAGAGTCCACAACATGGTTGACGTTTTTACTAGAGCAATGGACTCATCAGATACTCTTTGCAGAAGCGAATTAAAAGCAGACATAGATTGCAGCTGCTGAATGAAATGATAGGTCTTTTGAAAGTTCCCGATGTTCCTTCTAATTCGAAGTTACCATCTACATCCAGAACATGCTTAAATGATCAAATGATTTTACTTATGATTCTGATGAAGATGTTAAAATTATTACAGATTTATCAATTCAATTAGATGCTGAAGAGACATTACAAAACTTCGATGGTAAGCATTTAGGTAATATCTTTTTCACAGTTTTCTAAAGGATTTTTTCTTTTTCAGATTAAATTTAGAGTTACTAAAAATTGGCTTATTATTATTATTAATATTAGTGCTTAAAACTTTTATTTTAATACGTTTATGAATATAATTTATGAACTATGTTGATTTTCTGTGATTTAACTACAAATTCTAAATGTTTGATAGATTAAATCATATTTGATTTTAAATAAAAATTTTAGTTGTTTGATAGTTTAAAATCGTTTATTGAGCTTTAGTTCAGGATAGAACAATTAATTGCTCTATCGAATTTTTCCAAACAAACAACAACATTTTTCAATATGAAAAGGAAAACATCACTAGCTGGTTTTATTGCTATTTCGGCCCTGCTACAGGCTTCATCAGAAATCTTTGTGATGGCATCGGCGAGAATCGAACCCGGGCAGCGATCGCCGTGCGCATTTTAGCGCACTACACTACAGAGGCGATGAGATTTCAGTGTCAATTTCTCAGTTTTACTCCCTTTCATATTTTCTGTTGTTGTATTATTTTGCTTTACTTTAGTTTATGCTTATGTTATTATTATGGAGTCCAACAGTCTGTTGGAATTCACCACTAACAAAGCATGGTTAATGGAGTTGCTTTTTTTATTTGCTGAAAAATCTTCAGGCTGTTTCAGTGTTTTTTGGTCTGGCTCTACCATTTCATTACAATTAAAAGTCCCGGTTATTTGTTATGTTGATTTGCTATGATTTAAATACACATTCTAAATGTTTGATAGTTTAAACCATTCTTGATTTTAAATAGAAATTCTAGTTGTTTGATAGTTTAATATCGTTTCTATTCAAATCATAGAAAATCGACATAATAAATAACAAGGTCATATAGATCTCTTTCAATTATAGTTTACGAATTCATTATTTATCTTAAAACTACACTCCATACGTGTAGTTTTTTAAACACGTCTATTTCTTATTTGGACTTTTAAACTATCATAACAAACAAACCGGCCAACTAACGTCGTTTTATAAAGTTTTCCTGATTTAATGCCGCAAAAAGTCACCTAGACCACAGTGCAATGGTCGATTTTTTGACCTCTCACCTTCGTGGCCGTGGTACAGGCGATCAATGTTTTGTAAATTATTACCTTCTGCATGAAGTACTTATCATTCTATATTTAATTTTTTTTAATTTTAATATTGATTATAAGCTCGTTAAAAAATTTACCAAATAGGTGTTCATATAAATCCATGATTGCACAAAGTGCTCATGAGTCCATCTTGTCGAGTGATAAAAAATTTGAAAGCCAATGAATCAAACTTTATTTTGCCCGTCGCGATACATTGCATAGAAGGTTAAATAGAATTTTCTTAAATAAGCTTAAGTGTACTGGTCGGAAAATCGACCAACTAACGAGAAAATGTGTTAATCAATGTGAAATATACCAGCATATGAGAAACCAAAACTTTATTGTAATGTCTTAGTTTAAAAGATTTGCTACGGGCCTAATCAAGGTATTTGTATTTGTATTTGTACAGGGTCCGCCATCTAACGTTTTTTTTTCAACTAGTGCTTATTTCGTGAATGGTAACACTTAGCTCATGTCTGATTTAACAGATGATTAGTTGTATCTTTCCGCTGAACAAATATGATTGTGTATACGCTTGAACAATGCTGGGAAATATTGCGACATTACTTTGAAAATCATTGTAATGTTGCAGAATGTGTGCGAAAATTGCGTACGGATTTTGGAAGAAGAGAAGCACCGTCCGAGAAGAAAAAAGTGAAAGAAACTGGCATCCTCATCGATAAACCAAAGCGTGAAAAGCCAAAAGCAGTGCGTACACCGAGAATATTGCTGCTGTGGCAGAAAGTGTGCGTGAAGCGCCATCAACATCAATTCACCGTCGTTCTCAACAATTGAACATTTCGGAGATATCACTGAGACGAATTTTGCATAAAGACTTTGGTATGACGCCATACAAAGTCCAATTGGTTCAGGAGTTGAAGCCAACTGACCATCCAATGCGTTTTCGCTTCGGTAAGTGGGCCTGCGATCGTCTTACAGAAGATGCCGATTTTGCCAAAAAAATCATTTTTTCATATGAAGCTCATTTTGATCTTGGTGGGTATGTAAACAAGCAAAATTGTCGCTTTTGGGGCACAAAAAACCCGCACGCATACATTGAAAAGCCGCTGCACCCAAAAAGATTCACTGTTTGGTGCGGATTTTGGTCCAGAGGTATAATTGGGCCATTTTTCTTCAAAAATGAGCAAGGAGTGGCCGTTACAGTCAATGGCGATCGTTATCGGGCCATGTTGAACAAATTTTTGTTCACAAAAATTGAAGAGGGGGATATTGGCAACATTTGGTTTCAACAGGACGGCGCTACGTGCCACACAGCCGAAGCTACACTCGATGTTTTACGCCCTGTTTTTGAAGATCGCATTATCAGCCGCAGAGCTGATGTCGTTTGGCCACCTCGGAGCTGCGATTTGACACCGTTGGACTATTATTTGTGGGGTGCCCTCAAAGATAAGTGTCACGCCGACACGCCAGAGACAATTGACGCTTTAAAGGACAATATTCGTGAAGCCATTGGTGAAATACAGCTGCACACAATCGATAATGTGCTTAAAAATTGGACCGATCATGTAGGCTACTGCATGGCCAGCCGAGGCAGCCATTTGAATGAAATTATTTTCCATTATTAACCGGAAGGATTGTACTTTCGATTAAAAAAAGAAATTTGAGAAAAAATCAAGTAATTTTTGAAGTGAAAACTTCTTTAGGCGCGTTGAACGATTTTGGTAGAGGGTAAATCATTGGTTTGCGTCATCGTATTTTTCCAAGGAAATCGTCCACAATCGGCCGCAAGCTCAGAAAAAAAATCACTTGGAAACTCCTGAAATTAATGCATATAATCTGTTTGTTAGCATAAAAATACTTAAGTTAGGTTGCAATAAGATGTTTGCAACCAAAACTTATTATTAGTTCGGTTTATATTGGTATATATATGCCTTTAAAGTTTGGCAATTTCTTTAGTTGTTGTATTTGTCAACATTTTTGAAAAATTTGCTTTTTCTCAAACAGCTGCTATTCATGGTGAGATTTAAAAATGGATCGATCTTTTTCTCTTTCTGCTTTTTTTCTGCTGGAACTTCGTTTGTAAACAAGAAGAATAATGTATGGATTGAGTGTTTTAACATTTTAATCTTTAAGTTGTGATAAAGGAATATGTTGAACATTCAAATAATTACATGCATGCTCTTATTTTATTACAAATCGTCAAACAAAGTTTGACAATTTTCATACTTGTTGTATTTGTCAGTGGCTTCTTATTTTCACCACTGCGGCATTTTATATTCAGAGTTGTCCACTATGGCTGTGTGTCAATCGGAAAGTTTTCAGTCGTGGTAGGATAGAAAATATCAAGTTGAATAAAATTTGTGTGTGTTGTAATAAATTTGTCTTTTTTGCTGTGTCAAATGGACGATAAAATTTTGACAGTTACAAATTTTGACGTTTCACATTTCGGTCGTGTTTCAGCGCAAATATTTTATTTTATTTGCATTTTATCAATTTGCTACATATTTAATTCGAGAGCTTGTACTTGCAACATATTTCGTAAACTTGTAATATTGGTAACTTAAAAAACTTAAAAAATAACAAATTAATGAAAAAAATGAATAAAAGTGCTTGAGTTTGTGTCTGCCTGTGTGTGGGCCAACGGTCTCCAACATCAGCAAGTGCAGCAAAGTTAAATTGGCTTTCTTTGCTGGCGAGCGTCCTCCAAGTGCCACCACCAGCAAGTGCAGTGCAAAATTTGTTGCTAGCCAACATCCTCTGAGTGCCAACACCAGTAGCACAAGCAAGTGCTAAGTGCTTGCTAGCAGGCAAACAGAAAATATAGCATGCAAAGTGCTGTATATTTTACGCCGACAATTCGGTTCATCCCCTCTAATGCTGCGCAACCGCTGGGATGTTGTAATTCTCTTTGCGTTGTTGTTGTATATTTGCTAAGTAGTTATTGTTGTATAGTAAGCTTTACTTTTTTGTGGATGCTTATTTGTAGCTACAGTCAGCATATGACTGTCGAACTAATTTAGAAAACAGTTTATACATATGAATTAAAGAATATATATAATATTGGTAAATTTTTTTTGTTTTTAGTAAAAGTGTTACCGTATCGGAAATATATATATATATACACATATTTACATATATTTAGTTCATGTATATGAACAAATTAGCTCATTGAGGAAATTTAAAGAATATTTATGTATATTTATATAATAACAATTACGTATTAAACCTGCGAAATAATTAATATTTTCAGTAGTAATTGAATAACTAAAGTCTGCTTATCCTAAGCATTCTATTTTTTAAAACTGTTTACTTTTAATTTCTTATATGATTAAATATATAATTTATAAGCTATAGATATTTCTTAATTTTAGAATATTCTATTTTTAATACACAACGCAATATAGATATGGTGAACATGTATATTGTGTTAGTGTTATGATATAAATAGATATAAATAAGCTTTAATTTTTTATATTAATTCAATAATGAAATAATTTAAATAAATCACTTTAATTATATGTATTTTTGATATGCTAACACTTTTCCTTAAAATAAATAGTTTCAGTTATATATAAATAATTTAATAAATTGTTATAAGCTCTTAACAAAAATAAATCTAATTTCATATGCCGACTGTAGCTACACGTTTAGAATTCACAACGTCTACGAAAAATTTCCGGCTAACTGCGCCAACAACAATTACCAAGGAAATCTACAAACAAGGACGCACAGAGAAGAACAAGATCAGAGCGGAACTTTTAAAACCTTTTGATTTCATCCTACATGTAGGACGGGCTGCAGTATGAGCTTTCGCACATCCTACATGTCCGTCCGACCTGTCAAATCCATCCTACATGTAGGATAGTCCGAAACCCCCTATTAGCATGAAAATTATTATATAGCAGTAAGGCGGTCGTCGCAGGACAACGTCTTCCAGGGAAAACTAATATTTTATATATAGGTTTTCGCTTCGGTCGACAGTCCTCTCACTGCTATACTTTTTTTTATAGAATTTTCAAAAAAAAAAAGTTATTTGGCGGACCCTGTATATAAGTTATGCAGAAATTATGTTAATTTGTTTCTGTCAATACAAACATATTTATAATTTTTTTTAATGTTTCCCAAGGACCTGTTGAATTTTTTGGAATGTTTGAAATAATTGTCAAATTATGTCAACTTTGCAATAATTCCTTTACATTAACCATCAACAAAATTTATTTCCTAGCCAATAGATAGCTTATATAAATGAATTTACAGTTGGCAAAATATATTTCTGCATAATTTTGAGCGTGTGTGTGTGTGTGTTTTCGTGTATTTGTATATTATAAAAAGCAGTCAGCAATAAAGGTTCATAAACATATTTAAATAATATATTTATTTTTATTTTTATCAGTGTCTTTCATCTGTTTCAGTATAAATATTGATATTTGTATTGTTAAGTGATGTTTTAATGATGTCCGCGTTGTTTTGTGCAGCAGTCCAAGCAAATATTTATTTGATTTATTTGTTTGTTTATTTATCATGTTTGTAATGCAATTCATGTCCGGTATGCAAACAAAAAAATTAAATAAAAATCAGAGTTGGTGTTAATTGTATTTAAGTAAACCATATACATACGTTATATATATTTGAACGAGTATGTTTATGTTCTCTTTATGCGCACCTTTATTTATTTTCTGCTATTATTATTATGATGTGTGTGTTTGGGTGAGCATTTTTTGTGCGTGTGTGAACGTAATTTGTAAATTAAATTGCAGTTGAAATTACATAGTTTGGTTAATTAATTTGTTTCAATTGGCAGAGAATTGTGCAATTAAAGTCATTTTATTGACACATATTTGTTTTTTAATGTTAACTTTGCTGTTAAATGAAACCTCGCAATATGATATCTCTATTTTTTTCACCACAAGTTTCTCCAATTAATAACTTTGCATTGATTTTTGAATAGTTATGCAAATGGCTCTACAAAGGAATAAATAAGGCTTTTGATACATGATATAACCCTTTTCGCTTAATTAATTGTCTATTGTAAGCAATTTTAAACAAGAGAACTCAATAAATTTCTTAATAAAAAAATGCTTAATGTTATGCTTAAAAAAATTCCTATAATTACTGCATAAAATCGTTTAAATCATTCAGTTTTTTATTATGATAAATTTTGTGATCAGAGAGAAAATAATGATAATTTCTAATTTTTTGTTATAATTTCAGGCAAAAAACAACAACAGCTTTAATATCTGGTTGCCAACAACCCATCTAGAATGGCAAAAACACTGCCGCAATAATAAACAATACTTCCGCTGATAGTTCAAAATGGCGTGACATTAATAAAAACCGCAAAAATCGTTGTAGAAAATAGACCAAAAGTCAAAAACAGTAAAAACTAAAACAATTATTCGACTAATGTACCGCCAAAAACTGCACTAAAAAGCTGTGGGGATAAAAACAACAACAAGAACAACAATCATCAACGCGCTAAAAACTATAACGTTAATTTAAAAAATACACTGCATTTTTGAGAAAACAAGAAAGAAAAAAAACATAAAATAAACCAAAACCAATAACATTAAAACACAAACTGCATCAGCAAGCATGACGCCACACACACAAATGACAATAGAGACAAAAAATATTTTAAAATCTAAAGTAGTTATAAATAAAAGTTCGAGTGACGTATCACAAGAACCACAAATATTTTAAAACTACAAGCAAGAGTAACACAAACAAACGAGAGCACAAGCGAACAAGTAAACCAACCAAACCAACCAAAAAGAAAAAACAAAACAACAACAAACAACATCACAACAAATAATGATCAAATTAAATTTGCAGCCTGCGGCTATAATATCCGGTTCCGCCGCAACACGACAACAACAGCATCAACAACAGCAACCAAAACAAGAAGCACAACGCCTGGAATCACGCCCGCAACGACACCATCCATTGCAGCATCGGCATCAGCATCAGCGTCACCAGCAGCAGCAACAAAACAAACAACAGCAACAACAAGAACAACAACGTCAACAACATAAATATCGGCACGCACACAGCTACGCGATACGCGGAATTTTTGCACACAGCATAACGACATTTTATCTGTGGTGGTTGTTCGGAACGTGTATAATATTATTTACAAATGGCGGTAGCGGTGTTGGTGTTGGTGCTGGTGCTGGTGTTGGTGGCAGCAGTGCAATGAAGGCTGGCAGTTGGCGTGGGCCGGGTAGAGCAAAAATGTCAATGTTGGTCTCGGCTGCATATCTGGAGCCAGATGAGCTGATCAATGAATTGGATCGGTTAGGTAAGTTTTCTCGTCCTTGGTGCGTTCGTCCCGCCTTCATACCCAGGAAGAATTATCAAATTTTGAGCACAACCTTTTTGCAATATAAAATGTTATAATAACATCCAGAAACTGAAGTTTTTATAGCGCTATTGTTGCAATTTTAAAAAATGATTTCTTTTTTCCAATATCGGCTGTCACTCCATTCTAGGTAACACACACAATTACACACACATGCATTACTACATGGGTTAAAAAAATATATGCAAACCATTACTTTTTATCAATATATATATTTATTCAGTTATACAAATTTGCGTGTATATTTTTTTTAAGATAAAGCATTTTAATTCTTATGCAGATATTTAATCAATTGTTCTATTACAGTTCAGTTTTTTTTTGCTACAATACCATTTTTTAATCTCTTCGTTTTGTTCTCGTTGTTTGTGGAAAATCGGTAGTGTCAGATAATAATTTTTTGTCTAACGGTTTGGTGGCCTGATTTTGTGCACATAATCTTCTTGTGTAAAAAATGTAGTGGAAAGAAATGCAATAAAAGTAGCAAAATGCGCTTAAATTAATGCACGCTGCATAAATAAGTTGCGACTATATTTAAAAAAAAAAATTTACTATTAAAAAATACTCATAACAAAGGATATTGAGGAATAACATAAAGGAAGCATGTTTTATTGCTGTGATTTGCTTGTTTTGCTAGTCAGGTGTTGATTGTAATAAAGAAAACACTGCATTCCACAAAAAAATGTTTTCAATTAGTAAAACACTATCAGCTAAGATATCAACAAAAATGTACACTCTCAATTATTTATTATTTAAAAATCAATAATTGTTTTTCAAAAACTATTAATACCACCACTACTAAGGCTTCTTGAAATAACCTTAAAATAAAGTAAGCCCCAAATTCCTTAAATGAATTCATTTAAATTAATAAATTAAAATATTAAAATAATAATATAAAAAATTAAATTAGCCCCAATGTCCCAAATATCCCCCAAAAAAATTAAATAAGCCCAAAAAAGGTTTTAACTCAAAACCAAATTATCCGCAAAATAAATTAAGCAACCCCCAACGAATAGTCTTTACTGTATTTTAGTTATGAACTTGATGATTTTGTAAAAAATTAAGGTGACGGGACATAGCCCAAATTATGTCTTCAAGAAAAGGGGAATTTGGATTTTAAACTATAGCCAGTTTTAAAAAAGGTCATAAGTCTAAAAGAGAGAATATAATCCCAAAAAAAATTTGCAATAACACTTTCAGAAATATACGGGTTAAGGTTATACCCTTAATGAGAATATTTTAATTTTTAGCCACATCAAATATATTTTACACCTTACTAGCTTTTTCTGAATGTTGCATAACAATTTTTAACGCAATCTGTCACGTTCTTTTTGTGACGCAATTTTTTGTAATTCTTTTGTAAACAATTTTACCTCGAGTCAATTTTGCGAATTTTTATATGAGCAAAAGTGGAGCTATCCATATGACCCGAGAAACAAAACCCCACGTCAAATTTTTCAATATTAAATTTGTGCTGAAAATTTTTGTAATGGTGGTGATGTTTTAATTTCGGTCAGGTCTTTTCACTTCTTACAAGAAATAATTATTCCTGTGAACCCTGAGGATTCACGACATCTGACTTTATAAATTTCTCTTTATTTCCCAAATAAAAATATTCAGAATCACATTATTACACCTTCAACAGAGTTCAATTTTAACATAAAAATAACGTTATTTTGAAAAATAATTTGACTAATATCATCTGGGCATCTACACTTGATATCTATACGCGGTTAGAAATCTTGAATTAATCTTAATACAAGCAAAGTATAACAATGATTTTTAATTCACAAAGTATTGAGTTCTATACTCCTCAATTGATAACAAAATTTTTAAATATTATTTGTTTTACATTTTATTACAGATAAAATTTTGCAATGATATTTTATACCCTTGGAATCTATTTATACTATTGTGATATTATATTTAATTTTTATGACATGTTGTGTTATATTTCAATACAATTTTGTATTCAATTTTAATAAATTTCAAATATTACAATAGGGGTATTCACACTGTCTTGGGTAGTTGGGTAGATTGGCAAATGCCGTACATTTTGTTTTTGCAAAGTGCCATTCTACCCAAGTACCCATCTAATAATCTTCTCTAGCTGATCCCCTGACTTGTTTGGGTAGATTGTTTTCTTGCCAAATTGAGTACTTTTTCCATGTGGTACCACCTTTTGCAAAAATAGGCAATAATTGACCTAAGGGTATCAAATATAAAATATCTGTTGTCAAGGCTAATATGTCGAATAATGCACAAAAATATTGCCACACCCACTATTTCCGCCCACAAGTTAATAAAAATGCTATATTTCAGCCGAATTCGTTTAGATTGGACTAAAATTTTGTAATTTGCTTCGTATGGCTACCATCAAAAATTCAACATAAAATGAGCGTGGTCGAACTATAACTACGCCTACTTTTCAGATATTATAATTCCTGAGTTATGCATGTTTTTATAATGAAACTTGGTTTATATATGCTATGAGACCCAGTGGTGGACACTAGATATATAAATTTGGCCGCGCCTACTACCACCCACCTATTTATATAAAATCGTTCGTGCGGTGTCTCTTAAGATCTCAGGAACGGAAACACCTAAGGCAATCAAATTTACAATATCTGTTAATATCTCGGTTAATAAAGTAAATATCTCGGTTAATAAAAAAAAACACACCCTCTTTTACCGCCCACAAATCAAAAGAAATGCCATAATTTGGACGGTTTTGATCGTATTAGACTAAAATTTGGTAATTTAGTTTGTGTGGTTATTGTTTGAAACTTTATTAAAATTATGTGTCCACGTCCTCTTTTACAGCCCACAAATCAATGAAAATACTTTATTTAAGACGATTGTGGTCGTATAAGACTTAAATTTGGTAATTTAGTTTGTATGGTTACATTCGGGAACAGTAGTAAAAATTGGCGTGGTTGCTCTATAGCAACGCTCACTTTTTCATAAATCATTAAAATTGACAACTAGACTTATTGCGCTGAAATTTTGGCAGTCGATTTGTTTCACTTACGAGATAGCTTAGGAAAATTTTGCCAAACCACCTTTAACCGCCTACAAATGAATAAAAATGCTATATTTTAAACGGTTTTGGTCGTATTAGACTTAAATTTTATAAAGTAGTGCATACAATTACTTTCGGAAACTGAACTGAACTAACTTTTGTATACCTGTTCAGATATACAAAAAATTAAACATTTTTTCCGACTAGCATGAAAATTCTTATGTGGCAGTAAGCCGGTCTATGACAGGACAACGTTTTCCCCTGGATTACTAGTGAATGATAGGATGCTGCGAAGTCCACGCTAAAAAATTACTCGTACATAAAATAACTTTTTTACGCTCAATTAATGGCCTAAATTTTTCGCACATAAAATGACAAAAATTGATTGGGTGACAACCCTCTTCCAGCTGTCACTCATCTCTCATTAGCTACATAAGCCGGGGAGATCAAACAAACATGCAGCACTGCCTAAAACTATTCTACAAAGTACTCGATTGCGATTTAGGGTGCTCGCAAAAACCAAACAACTCAATCTACCCATACCCAACTACCCAAGTCAGTGTGAATACCCCTAATGATATTTTATACCCTATGGAATCAATTTTATACTATATTTATTATTATACGTCATTTTTAATAAAAATAAACAGATGCGTCGCTGGGCTGTGTTGGGCTGAAGCTTTTTCGCAGTTTTATACGTTTCATAATTAAATGGTTTTTTTCATGAAAAATTTTTAAATTTAAAAATTTTAAATACCTTATGTTAACCAAAAAAATAATTTCCCACCAGTAAATTTTTTAACCTTACTTTATTATTTTACATTAATTTTGAATTTTTTTTGTAAATGTTAATGAAATTATTGGGTTTAATATCTAAAATATCAAACGTATATTATATAGATGTAATGTCATCGATAATTCTAGCAAATATTACATCAATAGTTGTCATAATCTTGTTGTGCAAATATTTGGATCGCTTGTCATTCGCAAATAATATTTATCAAAACAGCATTTTTTAGGGCTTAGAACTTTTATAAAACTGATTTTTTTATGTTTCAAAAGTATAGTCTTTCTGACGTTAATGTCCAATTATAATAGAAGTAACGTAATATGATCTAATGTCAGTTGAGCAGTGCGTTCTTTCAGTTATTGTTTGAAACAATGCTTTCTTATACAAGTGGTTTTAATAAACGTAACGTAACGTGACAGGACGTATTGATCCGTGGATTTTAGATTTCTACGTTACTTTACATTGCGTTTTGTCAAAAAGCAACTGAACATTGTATTTTCACTTCTACAGCCGTTTTAGTAGGTGTCGAGCCACAGTGTTTCATCCACATCAGGGCTGGGTATTCGAACACAGTCAAATTTTATATTGTCTTGTTAGTATTGGTGCGCTCTCGAATAGCGCACACTGAGCGAAAAAGTTTTCACAACTATCTAGATTTGCAAGTTTGTATTTTTATACCTCCACACTAGGGAACTCAATTTCGGGATCCCGGACGATTTAAGCTCTTTTAAATCCCAGGATTTTCTTTCCAGGATCACGAGATTTTTTATAAAAAAAATTTATTACAAATATTCATGTAAATGCAACCATTTCAATTTAAGTTGATATGAATATAGAATTAGAAATACCTTTTATTTAGGCTGAAAAAGATTGTTAGGAATTAAACTAATTGAACAACGCCTTTGGAAAGTTTTAGAAGACTTTGTAAAATTGTCAGATATTCTGACTTAGGAAATTATTTTTTTTTTGTGGTGAAGGCAATGTGATCGAAACTTACAAATTGCTTAAGATTATAATCTTTTACTTTTACTTCTATGTAGATTATAATCTTCTACTTCTACTTCTAAGTAAATTATAATCTACTTCTTATAAGAAGTATAAAGTTTACGATAATTATCGTAAACTATTTCTCCAACTAGCATAGAATTAGAACGGTGCTTCTCATTAGCGGGTTATATTTGTAATAATATCCGAACAAAACTCTCTAATGAAAAAGAAGACGCGTTGCCAGCTTAATGTATTACTTTAATAATAAATTAAACAAAGAATTTAATACATGATTTATTTTGCGAGCTTTAGATCAAGTCAGTTTTTAAAAAGCCAACAACAACAAATCTGCATAGAGTCAGTCACTTAGCTGACTAGACACTCAGTTTCGGATTTCACTACTTTTTCACCTTCAGTAGTCTTTGAGTGATTATGCTGTGATTAGCTCATTTGATCTAAAGCTCATAAATTAATTCATGTAATTTTGAGAACCAAAAATCCAAAAAACTTTAATTTTGAAAAGTCTTTTCCAACTTTAATTTGCATTAAACACAAAAAATATGAAGTGTCTAAAAAATATGTTTAACATTAATATAATAATACCTTAAACCAGGACTGTAGCCAGGGCCTTCCCATTTTTTATTCAAAATTAAAATATATAAGTTTTTGTTTCATTTTATTCTCAAGTTAAGTTTTTTATATATAATATATTCAAGTAAATATATTAAGGTTCCTCGACTTCCATTAGAAAAAAATTTCGTGTGTACCCCTCTAAAAAATAACCTTAGTCTATTTTATGATTCCCAAAATACTTTGTCTGTTACGACAGCCGCCAGTAATCTAAAACATTTTGCAAACACCTCCAAAAATCATGTTTTTTGTAAATATATTGGCTGGCAGAATAGTTGTAAAAAAATAAACTGTCAGATATTTAAAGCCGGAAAAGGCTCCTCTAACATGCATAAAAAAATTCTAAAGTTTTTCAATAGCATTCAAGACAATGCTGTTTTTCGTGCCTTTTAAAATTTTTTTTGAACTTATTTTCTCTAAAATTTAAATGACTTCATTATTTCTAATGCGATCCTCGCTTTTAGGATATCGTTGGAATGGCTTTGAGTGCTTAAATTCATTGCCAGAGTTTCTTTACTTGTACGTTTTAAAGATAAAATATTAATTTAAGAAAAAACCTGAAATTTTTTTTGAGATATTAAAAAAATAAAAGTATAAGTTACTACCATCATCTACAATTGCCGATGTCAAGGGTAGGGAAAGCAATAGTGATGATAGTTTTGAATGTATCACGTTTGATCCGATAAATCACGATACATTGGTTTTCACTATTGTTGCTCACACGATTCAACTCCTAACAAACACTTTATGACACGTAAACGCAACTTCAGTATATGATTTAAGTTTTTTAGAACATATGAAGTGATTCAATGAAATAATTATTTAAATGCAGTAATTTTAATTTTAATTTTGACCCTCTGGAGGGTTTGAACCCCAAAAACCCCCCTTTGCGACTACCCTGACCTGTTGATTTATAAAGGAATTAATTTACATTTTTTAGTTTCAACTAATAAAAAATAAAAAATTTTATTAAAAACGTTGTGAACTATTTCTAAAAATACTTCTTTAAGTTTTCAACCTCGATCTAATCCAGGATCCCAGGATTGAGATTTTCAATCCCGATAATCCGGGGATCGAGAAAAGCTTCCGGGATTGGACTCCCTACTCCACACATACTGTAATATGTGTTAATTTTTTATTTTTAGTCATTGTTATTATTCACTATTTTTTCTATCTCATTTTTGCTCATTATTACACATTCCGCTTCGCAAGAAAGGTTCTCTGCTGAACAGAAATCGCGTTGCGATTCAGAGTCAAACATTGATATTTAGGTGTTTTGTTTTTGTTTTAATAATATTAAATCCTAATATATACGAATCATTAAAATTATAATCAAAACCTCAAAAAATTTGGTATCAAAAAATTATAAATACAAATAATATAAAAAATGCTGCAAAGAATCTTAATAGGCAATATGTATGAATTATATTAAACCTTAACAAAATAAAAAAATAAAAATTATATGCATAAGAATTATGAATCTACAAACCAAAAAGATGGTTTTTAAGAGTGTACATATAATTTCCGACATAGATTTTCACAGCATCACCTTCAGCGAACGACTGAATTGTATTCTCTTCTGTTGTGAGTTTTGAGTACATGTCAAAAGTTTTTCACAGGTCTACGTTCATTCTCTTTATACTCATTTATCTCGAAACTACTTTTTATTGGCATGGTGCTGTAGAAAAAAACAAAAACTATTTAGCCGAATCATCTGAAATTTAAATATGCTATCCATAACAACGGTGGCTATCGCTGGAATCAAAGTTTTATTTAAATAACATCATATATTTGACACTTAATAACCGGTAGAAAACTAGTTGTTTTAAGATTCTTTCTTTGATTCGCGAAGTGCCATGCGATCGGAGTTCGTTCCGCGTTCATCAACATTTGAATGAGAATTTGCATGAGAGTATTTCTCGACCTATAGGTCTAAACTGTGGAAGGAAAATTTGAGGTGCTGGCACATCAAGTTTTGAGTGATGATGAAGAGTGTTACGTGAGTGTGTCCACAAAAACAACCTCAATTTTTTTACACATGCACCATTTTTGCCAGATATGACCACATGTGACTTTTCTTATTTCCTAAACTCAAATTCACGCTCCGTGGAAAACTTTTACGAAACGCGAAAATTAAAGTCATAATAGAGAATTTATAAAGGCAACTGAATGCCATTTTCTAAAATCGGCCAACTTAAATTGTTTTGAAGAATTAAAAAACACGTTAATGTTTGTGTATCGCCTCCAAGAATCATTAGTTTGAAGGGGATAAAATAAATATTGTAGAGTAATGAAATGCTGTTTTTGTTTCATTCTTTATAAAAAGTTTGCGTTTTTTTATTTTATTTCAATGACTCAAACTACATTGACCATTTGCACACAGTTTCTGCTGCCATTTATATTAAAACGAAAATCCATTCAAGTTTGGCAGAGTTTTCAATAATAATTCCTCAAGTTAATCTCATTCTTATTTTTTCTTATTACTCATTCCTGCCAATAGTAACGTGAGTTATCAACTCACAAAAACTAAATTGCGATTTATTAAATATTCTTTCTATAAATGTATAAATGGTAACTTCCCTTATTGAAAAGTCGCCATTCAATGTATTTAAGGAAAAGCAAAAAAAAAAAACCCGAACGCAAAGAGCAAGACGGATACGGAAATAATGCGCCAGAATAATGAACAAGAAGGTAATTGAAGTTGAGCGCATATCAAGCGTGTAAAACATGGAAAAGGGGAGAAAATAAATATTTTATTAATATTGACTAAAATGCATAGGAAAAATAAAATTGAGTTGAACAGTGAATAACTGCGAATAGCTTAAGAAATGTGAACGAGCCAATAGAATAGTGGGGCAAGCATTAAATCAAATTTATTTTTAGCAGGTTTATGCAACAACTATAGGGCTATTCCCGATTACGGGCAAATAGCGTGGCATCGTGGCATTTGCAAAATATGATGGCAAATATTTTCAACACAACAACAAAATGTACAGATTTGCATTTGCCCGACTGTGTCAAATTTGCAACACTAAAATCGCATTGCAAACAGTCGAGCATGGGCAAAACTTGTTTGCCAATCAATCAGCTGTCACATTTTAACCAAACGCCGCTAATAAAACAAAATTAACAGACTCTGATATGGAACTGACTGTGATAAATAATGCACTTTGATAAATAGTAATGAAAAACACCACAAATACTGTTCGTGTTGTTTTTTTTTTCCTCCAAAACAGCTGTGAGTTTTGTTTGCAACAGTGTTCTAAAAAGTGTGCTCACAGTTGATGGCAAATATTTGGTAGGGCATACATTTGCAAAGCTATTTGCCCGTAACTGGGAATAGCCTTTATGTATTTCATTGAAAAAAATGCATTCTACAATTTAACTGAACTCGTCGGAAATTTTTTGTGCAACGTTACCTATTTTTTTGTTAGTATATTGAAATTTTGGTTGCGACGGCATTGCAAATATTACATAATCTTTTTCATTCACTTACTACTCCGATTTTGGTTTACAAAGCGTATTTCTCAGTAATCTAGAAATGTTAAGATATGTGTGCTTTTTGAAGAATCAAGAGATTTTAATAAAAATTTAACATTTTCAATCCAACTAAAGATAATTTACGTACATTTCTAATATTCAATATTTGATAATTAGCCAAAATTAAAAAAATGTTTCATCACAGAAGAATATTTTAGATTGTTGAAAGTTTATCGGGTGCCTTTTATGACCAATTAATATTGTTTTTCTTTATGAATTTACACATGATTTTAACTTAATTCTTCAAAACCAATTTGAAGCCACCTTTGTTATGCATGTTTTCTGTCTATAATTTTTAGTACCAGACCCTATTGTTGTGTGTTTTGTACCATTTTCTTTAATGTATCTCTTTTTATTTGATATGTTTATGTAGCCAAAACAAGCCATCAATCGTACACTTTGATGGCATCGTTTTTTTAAAGTTCTTAATATAAGCAAAAATGAAAAAAATCATTTAGAAGAAACAACAAGATCTAGCTATAAATTATTGACTTGGCTGACTATCTTAATTTGCAAAACAATGCTTGGGTATTTTGTTATTTTTTATCCCTTTGTGGTTTTTGTCACAGCGAAATAATAAATTTAGCTTATGATTGTCATGTAAAATGTTAGCGTAAATGGCTTAATTAGGATTATCTCGAGTCAATATCGAAACTGCTGTGGCTTCTCTTTTGTTTTGGTCAAGAATAATGATTGTCAATACAATAACCAAGGTAGGCGCGTGTTGATGGAATTGTGCAGAAGAATAACAAGTTTGATTCGATAATTTTTTAAATTTTATATAAACATAATTTTTTTTTTTAATAAAACAAGATGATTAAGGATTTAATTAATTTAATTATGAGAAGCCTTAGGCAGGTTTAGGTATTAAGGGTGAGCCAAGAAGCTAGTTATTGTTAAGGTTAACAAGACTTTGCTCATTATTTATTTTAATTCATCAGTCAGTGTGTCAATAAATTGAATTTTAATGCTCCCTTCTTGTTTAAATAAGCTTAATGCCTGAACTGAGAAGTATCTACAAAATTTATTTTTATAAGCTCATGAATTCGTAATGATATTCGCTAAATAGTAGCCAACGTTGCTTGTTGGATGTTGACAAGTTGCAATAAATATAGAATTTCGGTCTGTTATTCGTTTTTTACTGTATTTTTAGACAAATTTTTTATTTTATATATTGAAGTAATAAAGAATTGTCTATAATCTAAACAAAGTCATTAAAGTAATACTTTTTACAAGCGATGGTTTTATTTTGCCTTCTTAAGCAAAGGTAGAGGTAAATAAAAGATTAGAGGGGCCTAATTTAGGGTATACCAAACTGATTTCAACAACTTAGAGATTATCCTTGGCATTTATTGAATGTCAAAGCGAGTGCAACTCGTATTGGATATTACAGCCTACTTTAATTAAAAGGCATATCCGTTGGTATGAAGGGAATGGTACACAGTCAAAAATCTTGGACTTAGTTTTAATTCAAACGTTAAAATAGTGTTGGTTTCAATATTTGTTTTTTAGAACGTAAACCTTTTAATATATTAGACTTTTTTTAATAAAACGCAGAATAATATTTAATACACGTTAAATAAAATAACGTTTGGCTTGGTTTGGTTCTTATGAATGTTTATTATTTCTTTGTGCAGGTGGCTTCATAGAGCTGTTGTTGGCGCTATAAACTTATGTATAACCTAAACGTAGTGGGTTCAAATCCTACAGGTTAAGTAATTTTTTATTTTTGTGAAAAATATTTCTGTAATTTCTTGCACTTTGAGCTCAGGCGAAATGGTCTGGTATTTTTTATGTCAATAAAAAATTTATTTAATTTTTGTCATCCGACGCACGTTGGGGAAAAATGAGGTAAAACACGCGCATGAGTTTGTTTTCGCTCTTATTTCTATATTTGCTAAGATCTAAAGCTGAAATATAAAAAGGTCAAAAAATAAATTTAAGATCAGTATAAGCCAAAGTTATATAATAAGGCAGATACTTTCGCTACACCGTTCATTGCATGTTTTGGCCCCCTCTGTGGTCAAAATGGGTGTTTTTTTAGTCTTTTTTTTTATTTCTCGTAAAGTGATTGTTTAAAAATTTAAAAATTGGCATGTAGGTAATTGAGGCAAGAACACCTCACCAAGCATTTGGTTAAATAAACCTGATTAAATTCTATTTAAAAACAAATACTGGTTAAAATTCGGTTAAGATAACCACATTTTTCAGTTTCGTTAAACCACAAAAACAGGTTAAATTGACCTGAATATTAAAACCTGAAATTTATTTAAAATTTAGTAAAATTTACCAGATTTTTTTTCTGGGTCTACTGATTTTTATATTCTTGTTTGTTTGGTAAGTAGGTGTTAGTAGCTTTGTGAAAATATTAAGCACCAAATTAAATTCAGGATTTAAATTATATTCTGAACTACCAATTGTTTTATTTTTTAAAAAACTAATTTACTTGATAGGTTTAAACAAATTTGAAATATTAAATAAAGCTTATTTCATGAAACTGACAAAAATTTCTTCAGGTCTCGTTTATTAATGCCATTGTTTGAAAACAATTCGCTCAATAAAAGGTTTTAAACTACCAAACAACTGGAATTTGTATTTAAAATCAGGAATGATTTAAACTATCAAACATTTAGAATTTGTATTTAAATCATAGAAAGTCAAAAGTCTGTTTAGTTTTTAAATTTTAAGGAGTAATTATTAAACTATAAAAAAAAGTATAGCAGTGAGAGGGATGCCGACCGAAGCGAAAACATATATGTAAAATATTAGTATTCCCTGGAAGACTTTGTCCTGCCACGGACCGCCATACTGCTATATAAGAATTTTCATGCTAATCGGAAAAAAATTTTACATTTTCACCCCTCAACCTTTGATTATTTCTTTCAAAATATTTTTGATTCAGATAGCACTTTTATTTTACAATTACACCAAACAATATTATTACATTTCAATTGAATATTGTTGATATAAAACTAAAATACATAAATGAAAAATAATCCTCAAAAAGGATATTTAATTTTTTTGTTTCAATGTACATGAGCTGTAGCTAAAATAAAATAAATTTACTTATTTTTATATATGATATTTTGGTTGATGGGTCTTGAAGTCTCTTTTAATGCCTGCATTTGAGATCTTGCTACAAGGAAAACAGAAAACATATCAAGCAAAGTGAAGTTTATTTTCTGCCCCCGATTCGGTTTATCCGTACATCCGGTTCATCATTAATGCACATTATTTTCATCTTTTATCACTTCATTATATTTTAAATTATGGGTTTTAAAATTAAAAATCAAAGTAAAACATAAACAAAAATATAAATTAAACTTATTGAAATAATTAATATACACTTAAAATACATAATAATACGCACATACATAAAATTTGTTTCTACATATATTTTATTGAATTTCATTTACATTATTTTCACTGTTTGCGTCATTAATCATTGCATTATATTTTTAAAAAAGATACTATAGGGCTATGGTAGCTGAAATAAGAAACAAAAAATTTTGGACGATGCAGTCCCATTTCATGATAAAATTATTATTAAGTAGCATTGACAACTACTTATTTTCTCACGAGCTGCAATTTCAAAGAAAAGAAAACAATATAAAGTGCGTGTGTCACACACATTGGCAGCTTTCAGCGGAGTCAATAGTTGGCAACTGTTTTTTTTTAAATTTGAGTGAGAAACCTTTGCAATTAAATGATCCATTCACAGCAGGTGGCTCCTCTGGATGCGGCCAATGTGTGTGACACATGTTCTCTATTTTGTTTTTTTTTTGCTTGAAATTCGATGGTCGAAACACGAAATGTCACTCCAACCTAGTACTTATTATACCTTTTAGGCATTTAAAAACTACAAATGTTTTTATGTTGGTCATGAAACTCAAATACACGCTCATGGATATTGGCTACCAGGGGATCAGCAAATGCAGCAAGCATGGCAAAATTAAACAAGTTAGTGTTAGGGCGCAGAGCCGGTGACCGAAACTGTAAAAACGAAGTTAACATTTCATACAAAATCTGCACCCAATGAGAATGCAATATGAAAGCAAGAATTGGCAAATATATCAAAATGGATGAGTTTGACAGTTATGGTCCCTTAGAAAGAGAACACATTCAGCCCTAACACTACATTATCTAGTTCTACTCTGGCAGCAAGCAGCCATCAATAAGTTTATCTGCTGACAAATCGTTCCTTCATAAAGAAATCATGAAGGATATTTACTGTTTTTCTGTCAATGTATATGTAGATCTGTAGCTGAACTAAAATACATTTACAACAACAATTACCAAGCAAATATACTACAACAGAGAACAGAGAACAGAGAAGAGCAGTATCACATCAGTTGCGCATCGTTAGACGGGATGAACCTAATTGGCGGCGGAAAATAAACAGCACTTTACTTGCTATGTTTTTTGTTTGCCTGGTAGCAAGATCTCAAGTTGAAACATTAAAAGAGACTTCAGAGATTATTATTGCTACATACAAACTGCAACCACAGGTAAAATCTAGGTGCATTTATTCAAAATTCATATAGAGAATTTTTGAACCAATAAAATAATTTACTCACGATCGCTTAGTTCACATTTATGCAAAAATCAAATATTTTTATGATTTTTTTTTTTGAGTAAATTGTAAGTTTGATGCACGATAACAAAAAACTATATAGCCCAGTTTTAAAAAAATAATATATATAAATATATTTTTTATAGGTCAAAATTTAATATACGACTTCAATAAATTGTACATTAGGGCGTAAGCTTTTATTATTTTTGTTAAAATTTGAGGGGCTGAAGCGGAATTCAAAAGTTCGTCACAAAAAATATTTTGAAAATTTTTTCAGATTTTTTGAAAAAGGTTAAGAGGTCGCTCAAGGTCTTTTTTCCAAAAAAGTAGTTCTTTAAAGTAATACTTGTGGTTTCTATCCAGAATGAGTGCCTAACTAAAAAAATGTTCCAACGCTCTTATCTAAAGAGAAAAATTTTCAAATTTTATAGTCGTGGGCTTAAATGATTGGTTCCAACTGTTTTTTTGGACAGGAGGGTAAAAAGATGAACTTTTTCTAAAAAAATTTTGATGTTTGATAAAATATCAGCATGCAGTTTTAAACAACATTTACAGCCCAATTCTGGTTGTTAGCTTAACAAGAAATTGTTAAGGAGCTCTTGTTAAGCTGATTGTTATGTTATGTAAATAATGGTATTCTTAAAGTCATTAACAACATAAAGGCTTAAAAAGCTTTAAATGTGCACCATGCATGGTGAAAATTGATATGCCTATTGAAAGAAGAGATGAGCTATATAAACAGATGCTTCGAGTGCAGCTTGTGGCTTTGCAAGCGCTTGAAAAATTTGCCACGGCTGCTGAAAAATTTCATTATCAACACTTCAAATAAGTAAAAAATTCTTACATTTTTCAGTTTAATGTATTTAAACTCAATATTATGTTATAATTTGTATTTTTTTTATTATTTTTACAAACATTTTTTATCTAAGCACATACATTTCATTCGTTGTTAAGACTCTTTCTGTTATTAAAAAAATTTTAAGGAAAAGAGCTTTTAAATTTGCAGCAGAATACGAGACCTTAACAAATTGTTAATATTAACTATTTAGTTAATGTGGTGAGCGTAGTTAAGCTGCCAGAATAAGGCTGTTAATCTTAAGTAAGCAAAAGAAAAAGACTTTTATTTTTTTTTTTTTTATACAGAAGTTATGCGCATTTCAAGTTTTAAAAACATGTCTTTTTTCGGTTAATTTATGTGCGAGCAACTATTTTATAAATAACAGTTATAAAGTCCTTGGTATGTATCACGAGGAGAAAAAGTTGTATTTAAGCCAAAAACAATTGCAAAATGTTAAAATTTTTACTAATTTTTGTTCTTCTTCAACTCTTTTTTGTAGCCATACCTGTGTATATTTGATTTTACCTTTAACTAAAGTAGTCGATTAGTTTTTCATCATTTAAAATTCTGAGAAATTTAAATAAGCATCTTATGACAAAATAAGCTTGCTTCTTAAGTTTATTGTTTGTTAGTTTATGCAAATAAAAATAAAATACTCAAAGATTTTGTTTAAAGCAGGAATATGTCTTCAGTCATAAATAAAGATTTGTGGCATGTTGGAGAAACCATTCCTACTTTAAAGTCGTTTGACCTCTCAGAAAAAACAAGAGACTATTTGACTACTTTAGTTAAAGGCAAAATCAAATATGCTCAGGTTGTTGAGTACGGCTGCAAAAAAAGAATTAAAAAAGAATAAAAATTAATAAAAATATTAGCATTTTGCCATTGAAAACCTTTCTTTCAAGCCCACGAAAGTAATATTTGAACATTTTACTTTCCAAATAAAATCGTTGGAACACTATATTTTTCAGGTAGGTACTATTTTTGGGTAAGAGGCACAAGTATTCTTTTGAAGAACTACCTATAAACCTTTTTCAAAAAATCTGGAAAAATTCACAAAATATTTTTTTGTGACGAACTTTTGAATTCTGCTTCAGCCCCACTAAATTTAAAAAAAATTTACGCCCTATTGAAGATATAAGTTTTAGCTACTGTTTAAAAAACACAGTAGTGGTATTCAATGAACGCTGTATTGGAGATGTAAACAGCGTATGTTCAGTAAGTTTACAGCAGCGTAATTTGCAAAAACAAAATTGTAAGGGATAAAACATACGCAGCTTACGACACAAAAAAGTGGTGTATACAGTACGTTTAATGCGACCGTGGTTTAAAGATGTTTTTTGGACAAGCAGTGTTACAATTAAATTTAACTACTAAAAAAATTAAAAATGCACTTACCATTAATAGATTTAAAATTTCTTTAAAGCTTAAAATAATTATGTGATGGCAATTTTTTTTATACAATTACGCAATTTACTCGATTTTTATTCAGGGCGGGTTTGTGGAAGCACTTAGCGTAAATTTATTTTTATACGCTTTTAGTATATATATGTCGTTCATTGAATACCATTAGTATTCCACTATTTGAGGTCTCTCATTATAGCATAATTATAGAAAAAATCTGATACAAATTGAAAAAATTCCAGTCAGAAAAGCTATGGTAGAGGGCCAAAAGTTATATGTATTTTAAAAAAGGAAAATGTATTTTATATCAGCGCAAAATTACGCAAATTTACGCCCCCTGCGTATTAAAGTTAAAAAAAATATAGGCCCAGCCGACATAATAACGTGCATCAATTTTTATACTAGGCAAATGAGCCTAGTTCGGCCCAGTTGCCCGTCCTAGGGTTAAAGAGTTTCAGAAGTTTTGGTTTTCTTCATTTTTGAGTAGTTGCTTCATTTTTGATTTATTACCAAACAGAAGGTTTTTATTATCACTTTGTTTTTAGTTTTTTACTTTTTGTTATGCTTCAATTCTTCTACAATATCTCCATTATATTTCTTTTTGTTTTTTGTGAACACCAAGAAACCAAATCGAGCTGTTCCAACATCAGCTGCACAGAAGTGGTTGTGGTGCGTTTTTTATTACCCACATCTTTAACTTCAACTTTTAAAACAGCGACGGATCCAAAACAGCGTCGTTTGTTATTTAAATTTTGTATTTTTGCGTATTTTTACTTTTAAGCATTGTGTTTGATTTTATCTGACAAAAGGTATCAATTAACATCAAGTCAATCTTTTGTTGTAGATAAAAAAAAGACAATGAAAGCAAATCAATAGTTAAAAGATTAATGGAAAAGTCTTCAAAGTTTTTTACTGTTGTTGGCATTTTGTTTTTTCTTAAATTTTACTTTAAGCGATAATTTTATGTTTTTGACTGGAACGAGTGCTGCATACATACTGAATGATTGACTGTTTGATGAATGTGTGAGGAATTTTTGGCAAAAGGAATGAATATATTAAAATATTTCAAGGTTCTACTTTTGCATTCGGGTTTTTTTCCAATTAATTTAGATTGCCTTGAATATGAGTTGAGGATATTTCGAAAGCGATTTATAAATTCTAGGAAAACCGTCTGATTAAAGTTATTAGGTTAGTTAGTTACATATTAGTTTTTTTCATAAGTTAAAATTTTGCACTTATTTGAGGCAGGATCAGGCAGGCTCTTCTTTTTTATCAGTAAATATGGCGCAATGCAAAATTTTGGTTATAACTAAATAAATATCTTTTCAAATTTTGGGGGCAGAAAAATAAACTTGTTGTCAGATGTACACATTACAGGCACTATACTATACTGAACATTTAAAAAATTTTGGGTTAATATATTTTTTCTTTTAAAAATTTATGTTTTCGAAATTGGAAGCCTTTTTGCGTTTAATTGAAATGAAAATCAAAAACCAAAATCATAAATTGCTTTCTATCCAATAACACGTGAATAGTTTTAAATCAAAACATAATTTTTACTTAAGAAGAATAGTGAAAAAAGGGGCAACTGAACGGACACAATCCCTGGTACACGGAGAAAACTAAATTTGTATTGTGTTTAAGCAAAACTTGCGCTTGAATCTGAGAGTGCAGAATTTTTTAAATTATAGCCTGAACTCAAAAAGTTTTGACCTGTTATTAGTCGAGAAAATATCCGTAAAAATGCAGAATTTTTCAAT
Source organism: Dichetophora obliterata (assembly GCA_963920525.1). Classification (NCBI taxonomy): domain Eukaryota; kingdom Metazoa; phylum Arthropoda; class Insecta; order Diptera; family Sciomyzidae; genus Dichetophora; species Dichetophora obliterata. Next base: position 193,749,790 of record OY986435.1, read on the forward strand.
TATGTTGTGTTGGCTGCATTTTTGTTTACTATTGAGCAAACAAATTATAATAAAAAAAGAACAAATTCGAACAACTTCGAAAATATCTTACGAAGATATGTTACGAAGAAAAGTAAATGAAAAAATAGGGATTCATTTAATCTTCATCATTGGATAGGGGGCGAAAACGTTTCTAGCAACTCTTTTATAAAAACATTAATTGCAGATCCGACTATATTTGCCACACCACAATTTTTATAAAATTTATATTGTCATCCGTTCAAAAGCTGAAACTTCAATGTCAAATGTAAACGATAATGTCTAATATTTTCCTAACATGTCACTTTTTTGTTCATTCAATTGGTAGCATTTGAGGGCAGAATTTTAAAGTCGACGATCTTGAGAGAGCAATAAATAATTCTGCATTTTTTCTACTTCTGAGGTCAAAATTTTCGAGAAAAGAACACGACTCCATTTTACAGGCCACGCTATCAGCTACCTTAAAATTATGCTAGATTTCAGGAAAAACAAATCAAAATCTGCTATTCGAGTTTATAATAACTTAGCAAAATTTTGCTTGAATTTAATCATAGCAAAGCAAATTTCTACTGAAAACAAGGAAATATTTGCTATGCTATTATAAATTGGAATAGCAAATTTTTATTGTTTTTTTCTCAAATCTAGCATATTTATGAATTGAAATAATTATTAACATTTAATTAAATTGAAAAATTACCATTATCCGGAGGCTTGAACCTCGGCCGTGTGAGTGTAGGTGCATGGGCTTATCCATTCGACCATCGCAGTTGGTAACTAATCGTCGTCTAATTTTTTCATTAAGAACAAATGTGTGCTCGTGTTTTAAAAGAAATTTGCTTGAATTTTGTAAAAATGTGCTATTTAAGTGTATAATAACTTAGCAAATATTTGTTTGAGTTTAGTAAAAATTTGCTATTTGATTTTATAATAAGGCAATTCACAATCTTGTGCATTTGAGATTGAAAACTTGTGCATTTGTAAAATTTGCCACCAATTGTGAACGGTGATTTTCAGTTTACTTTGCAGCACTTGTTGCAAAACACAAAATTCTTTTCCAGTTTTTCTTTATCAATAATCAGCTGTCAGTGTGCATTTCAGTATTGCATTATTATAGTATATATAAACTATGTGTTTTTAGTGTTGATTATTTGAGTAGTAAATGCATCCCTGTACATTTTGTTAGTGTAGAGTAAAAATATACTCTACCATTTTGCAAATGCTATGATGCAAGGCCATTCGCACAGGATTGTGAACATCCCTAATAACTTAACAAATATTTGCTTGAGTTTAGTATTAGAGTCAGTTTATAATAACTTAGGAAATAGTTGCTTGAATTCAATATAATTTCTTTTTCCTAAATACATGAGGAGCGATTTCAATTTATCAATCTTTTTCTAAAATCACACCGAGATTGAGCAAAGTTTTGATGATTTGCTTTTAAGCGATACATTTGCTTGATTCAAGCAAAATAATTATCTCCGTGTAAAGTTTAAGGCACTGATTAAAAAAGAACTTAGCTCTATTTTCGGTATTCGATCGAAACAAATACCTGTTGCACGTTTAATTTGAAAAACTTTCCACTTTGTTTTGTTTTGTTTACATTTTGTCACAAAAGTAACGGTAAACCAAATTACTTAGAAAGCAACTAGTAGGAATATTTATGATAGAAAAGTACTAGTCATTTCCACTAAATACACTACTAAGAAAAAACAGCAAGGTATTCAATATTTGACAAATACACTCTCAGGAACTTTTTAGAAAATTACAATAAAAAAGAATCAGAAAAATCGGAAGAAATGTTCACTTTTTTCTTATAGACTATTGTTCAAACTAATTATTCTTAAAAAATAGCACATAATCTTAAAATATTTTCTTTACTCCATCGAAGTTTGGGAATTTTTCAAATGTTCATCTTAAAAAAGTAAAAATAAAAAAAAATTATAGTATATTATATTGTTGTAATTTACCACAAAAAAACAAACAAACAAATTTTTATCTCCTCTAAGCTTTGCAATAAGTATAACTTTATGTAATTGTGCCTAGAAAAAAATTTTTGAACGTTATTTTCATTCAACTACTCACGAACGATAAAACACTGCAAATAAATCACTAACTTTGAATTTCTTTGAAGCGCAAGAAAACAATTTTTGTGATATAATCTTTTGGATTTTTCTTAGTTGGACTATTACATTCAAAATGGTATCAAATAATTTAAATTCGAAGCAAGTCAGAGACTCAAAATGAAAACAAATCCGAAATTTTCTTTCCGACTTTTTTTGCTACTGAGCACATATCGAAGACATCCAACTTCTGGATTCCGCGTAATTTTTGCAGACGAGTCGCAATTTAATATATTTGGCTATAAAGGAATGACCCACGTTTGGCAAAAACAGAATACTAAGCTTCAAAATGAAAATTTTCAAGTCACATCAAAGTATGGCGGCGGAAGTGTGATGGGTTGGGCCAGAATATTGGAGTTTAACTCACCAAAATTAGACGTTTAAACTCTGTTTAACTAGATATTTTAGCATTCCTTGAAGTTAAATTGATAACTTATACTGAGCATAACTTCAATTGTCAAGTAGCTTGCAAGAAGCCATTCATAAGCAAAAAATCAACTAAGCCGACTTTTTTTGCTACTGAGCACATATCGAAGACATCCAACTTCTGGATTCAGCGTTATTTTTGTAGACGAGTTGGAATTTAATATATTTGGCTATAATGGAATGACCCACGTTTGGCAAAAACAGAATAGTAAGCTTCAAAATGAACATTTTCAAGTCACCAGTTTAACTCACCAAAATTGGACGTTTAAACTCTTTATGTTTAACTAGATATTTTAGCATATGATGTGTTTCTTTTTTGCCCAAGCCGAGATTAAACGTCCCATTTTGGTGAGTTAAGCTAGGTTTAGTTTGACTAAAGTTTAAACTCGTACTGAAAAACTGGCCCTAAGTGTTCATCGAAGAAGCTATGAAAAAAATGTGTTCCTTTAAATTTTATGAAAAGTTCTGAAAAATTTGGAATTCGCCACAATTTCCATTTTTATCTGAACAACAACCCTGAACACAATTACGCCATTGCATTTAATAATACCGCCAGCACGCATCAGATATAAAACAAAGCCCATCAAGAAAAAGCAATTGTTCCAACAAGAAAACTGGAACAAAATCGTACCAAAAACCACTGAAATATTGGTGGTTCCGATGCTAAAAATACTAGATGCTCTGATTAAAGCCAAAGGCTACCACACAAAGTACTGAAACTAGAATAAATATCAATTAAAACAGGTCATTTTAAAGTGGCATGTGAAGTTCTGTTACTTGAAATAAAGCAGTGTTTTAAGTTTTTTGCACTTAAAGTTTTATATAAATATTTTTTTTTAATAAATATAAATCCTTTTAAAAATGCTTTTATTTTTTCAAAATACAGCGTAATTTTGAAGAAAGAATGTTATCAACTTTGTAGTAACCCTTGCATAAAATAAGCTGTTAGCCACTGCATTTTTAATTTTGAATTCTTATAAGTTTCACTTTGTTTTTGGTTTTAATTGCGGCACCATTCTCTCCAAAGTTATCTTCTATTGTATATACAGGTATATATATTATATATTAAATATGTGTAGAAAACAGTAAAGTTCTTACAGATCCTTACTGAAGATGCATCATTGATGACTTTCTTCTTTTCCTAAAAAAAAAATAAAGCCAATTACTGTGTACTTCAAACTCAAATAAGAACAAAAATACAGAGAAGAGTGTCTTTAATTATGTTGCAAAGTATTTTTTAGTTGCTCCGCGACCCCAACTCACGCTCACCTATCTTTTGCTTAAACTTTTCCAAAGCGAAATCAACTTATTTCGCTACAAAAAAACCGCTACTGCTGCCTTTTGACTTCGTTGCATTGCAATCAATTTATAATTAGAGAATGTCTTCAAACCAGTTCGTGCTGGAGGAACAAACGTTCCCAACTCACACTATTTTATACAACTGAGTTTCCTTTTTTTGCTTAGTTCCGGTTTTTCGTGTTATAAACTTTGTAACGTTCGTTTCCAATTTGTAGCAAAATCGCTAATTAATTAACTGTTTATTCCTCTTATTTGTTATACTTCTTCACCAATTGACTTTGAACAGCAGCCGTTTCACAAACCCAATTCAACCCAACTCAAACCCCTTTCAAGACTCAATTCAAAAGTGCAAAAAGCTAACAATAAGGTCCAAAAAATCAAGAAAATTTTTGCAATTTTTCACAGAAAACTCCATTAAAAGGAAGTATAAAATAAATGAACAAGTTAAAGAGGTGCAGGGACGAAAAGTCAAAGAAAGAAAAATGTTTAACGAAACCAACACAAAAACAATGAACAATATATCGAATGTACAAGAAATTAGTGTTGCCAGAACTTTTTTAAGAAAAGCGCGAGATTTTAAAAAATTTATCGCCAATTCAATCAGATATCGAAAGCGACTTGCAACAATAGTTTTGAGCTTTCATGAAGCATTTTACTCAAATGATTAAAGTAAAGATATGTAACTTCATTCTGTTAAGAGTTTTTGTTTTGGTCAACGTTTTAGCTTGGACGTTCCACAAATGCAAAAGAATGAAGCATGGAAAGCAAGATGTAAGCAAACTTACAAATCTCGGTCCAAAAGTAAAAGGGCTTAAGTCATTTAAGCCCTTTTTTGAGTTATTCCAATTACATGAACCATTTTTTTCTTAGCTCTACAAAATGCACTTGTCCCCACCCTAAAAATGCATTTCCTATTCACTTGATAAGCATTTTTCTGAAAAATTTTGTATCGAGCTTAGAACAAAATAACATTTTTCCAACTGATTCCTTCGCAATGGGCTTACATGCATTTAAGCCTTTTTACCTTTTAGGTCGAGAAATATTACCCAACATTTTCCCAATACTGTTATCTTAATTTTGTATGTCGATTATTATTCGTTTTCAGATGGCACTTAATTTTTAAAAACATTGGTCCATTAAAGGCCAACAAAGATTCGTATTCGATTTTTTATTCACGTATCTGAAGAGATAGAATTATAAAAGGAAGTTCTAAAAAAAAGGTCTTCTATGGCTTAAACATCCTTCAGGACAAAAAATCAAAGCATTCTTGATTATTTTCATGATTAAAACTATAATAAAATTTTAGCATTTTGATAATATGTCCATCTTAAAAACGTCATCACTTAATTTATGAATTTCATATAAAATTATGAGAAATATAAATATTTTTATCCTATAAAATTTCACATAATCTTATTATAACTAAATATTTAAAAATTAAGCCTTTAAATAAATGTTGTGAAGTAAGCTTGAAAAAGTAAACTTTTTCTCGTTGAAAATATAAAATAAGTGAGTTGTTGATGTTTTGAAGTTAAATACATATTTAAATAAAAAAATGTTAGATGCGTTTATGGAAAAGCGCGAATAGTCCTTAAAATGAACGATTTTCTTAAAATGAAGGTGCGAAAACATAAAAATAAGCAGCCGATTGGCGATAAATCGTCCAATCTGGCAACGATGCAAGAAATGTGAAATGAAATAAAATAGTTGAGAAAATATAAATTGCCTAGAAGTACGCTGCAATTATTTACAATCATTCAAGCAAGAGTCAAAAGAGTCAAAGTGACTTACTTCAAAACTTCACAAAGGAATTACTACAACAAGAACTCAACTGATTTAGTGAATCTTTGTTTTTGATTAGGTTGTTTGTGCAGTTGCATAGTGCCATAGTTTGTTGAGGGTCAGTGTCAGAAGTGCTATTGTAAAATATACTTGCGCTAATGAGTTTTCAGTGAGTAACATTTCAAGTGCATTGTTACAATAAAGTATATATTTTTTTCAGGTTAAACCCGTATCCTGCTTTTCGGAATAAAAAAGTTCTTTATGAGTTAAGAGGGCATTTTCCTTCAAAGAAAGAAAGTTTCGCAACTTATGTAACTACGAAGAAAATAGAATACCTAAAACCACCCAACTTTTTTTCTTCCATCACATTTAAAATATATTCTATATCTTAATATCTTAATTTATTTGCTGTTTCGTGGTTGCCACCATCATTACGGGTGTTGAAAACATTTGTCTGGCTGCCTTTATTAGTGAAAAGTTTTCCTCTTTAGACATTAAAAGGCTGAGATTAAAACGGATTATAAGCTTGCATAATCATTTTTGTGGTTATGATGTGTGTGAGTTTGTGTTTGTCTTTGCTTAAATAAGTGAGGTTTCAAATTCCAAATTCTTTTGACATGTTCAAAAGAATTTCTTGAAAGTATGTCAATAATTAACTTCGGCAAAAAACTTAATTCAAAGATTTAACTTTTTTAATTGAAATGGAAAGAAGCAAAGTTAAGTTTAATGGTTTGAGTTTTTGTCTTGTATTGCTAATGAAATAATAAATGTGTTTGCGCTTACTGTAATGACAAATGTTTCAATAAGAATAGCTTTATAGCTTATGTTCAATGAAATCAACAATAACGAATTTCTATTTTTATTTTTTTATTTTATTAAATAAAAAATTATGAGCACTCTTAAAAAATCAATAATATATACATACTTTTGTAAGGGAATGGCTTCATAGGTTGGTTTTAGCTTTTGCTAATATCGAAATCAGCGGCGCCGGAAGCGGGGTAAAGGATGCCAATGGTCCTGGTGCTAAAATCGGGGGAGGGGTAGTGCAGTTCAATTTCCTCTACAGCTATGTGAGATATTTATTTATTTATTTATTTCAGTCTACTGATTATGTATTTAACAGTCTATTACAAAGATAACTTAATAAATTATGCCATTAATTAAAGAGCATAAACAAATTTAAACTAAAACAGTTCTCATCCACATTAAAATTAAGAATTGGAGATATCGTATTACGTAACCGTAAGCATCTTGCGACATTATATGCATAATTTGTTGCGTGCGTTATCTCACAAAACCTACGGTTTACTCTCAAATCCTTACGAGCAACATAACTTTGAAAAAGGTCAAATAGTTCGGGACAGACTAATTTTCCACTTAGTAATTTATACATAAACATTATAGAGAAAAATTATCTCCTATCCTCCAACGATTGTAAACCACGTTGCCTGGCTACGTAAGAGAGCATAATATCTGACCATTGCATTTTTGAAAATGTGTATTTCGTAAAAATTTTTTTAAATTCGTTCAATGCGATTTCAAGACATATTATAATGAAAATTCCATACAACTGAACAGTAATCCAGTCTTCTTCGCACCAATGCCACATACAAAGCTTTAACAGAAGAATGATCACTAAAGTCTTCTTCACTAAAGTGTTTCTTTTTATAAAACCTAACATTGAATAAGCTTTTGCTACAATGAAATCTATATGAGTGTTGAATTTTAATTTAGCATCAAATATAACTTCTAAATCTTTTATTTCATATTAACGGTTTCAGCAATAGTTATATTAGTTATAATTAAAAAAAACTGGATTTGACTTCACGGTAAATGAAGTCAAATTGCATTTATTTTTATTTAAATAAAGATTAATTCTACTACACCAACCTTGAAGACTAGTCAGATCATCTTGAAGCTTCAAGCAGTTCGAAATATTAACTACTTGAAGAAATAGCTTGATATCGTCTGCAAACATAAGACATTGCGAATGTTAATAAATTTATAAAAATCAAAAAGAGTAAGGGTCCACAATGGGAGCCTTGTGGAGCCCCAGATGTTTGATCAAATTTGATTGATATGAATCTATTTGAACAAATAATTTTCTTTCACATAAATAACTCCCGAAAAATTTTAATAGAGAATCTTTTGTTCCATTATGATAAAAAATAATTGAACTGCCTGTTTTTTTTTTTAAGCGAAACTTTTTACGCCTCGTTTTGTGATTTTCTTGAGTGGAATCTCAAAAATTGCACTTTTTTCCATACACCTTTTTCTTAGAATTGTTGTTGTTTTTGTACTTGCGTCTATTACAACAAGAGGAAATAAAATTAAAAATATTCCTTTGTTAGTAAAGCAGTGAGAATTGAACTCGCACCATATATATCTATAGCTCTACACACTAACCACTACTACAAAGCCCTTCGTGTCATGATGTGATTCATTCAATATTAAGTATTAACTGAAGCTATGTTGCAGTATATGACAGGAATTTATAAATGGGATTGTGCATTAGCTATCCTACATATTCTATTGTGAATGCGTGAAGCTATAATGCGGCAGATAAAATACTACGTTTCCATGGAGAGTTAAGTAGGGGTTGACTCGGGGTTAACTTCCCATGGAAACGCGAGTTGAGTTGAATGTCGTTAAATCCACGAAGAGAGTCCATCGAGAGTCCATCGCACGTGATTTGACCTCTCAAGGTCATCACAATTTTTTCAACTTATTTTTAAAGTTGAAATTTTCAAATTTTATTGTGCCGACATTAATTGCTTTTTTACAGCCATTTGGCCTATTGCAAATGAAAAATAAAACTGACTTTTTTTCAATAGAATTTGTTAAAAAATAAAGCTGTGTAAAAAGATACTCGATAGAATACAAAAAGAAGTGTGTAGCGAAGCAATTTCTTGTACTTTTAAACCTAAAAAAAATGGTATTTCTATAAATTTTAACTAAATGATATTTCACTCATGCTATTTGTATTTTTACAAAATTTATGCCTTTTTATTTAAAATAAGAACATCGAAATTGGTTAAGAATTTGCTAAATGACGGCAATTTTAATTTTTTTTTTTTTTGTCAAAAAATTATTCCTATGTAATTAATGTTTGCTACCATACGAACGCTCCTGTTTCATCAAATCTTTTTACATAGCCTAATTTTATATCAAATTCTATTGAAAAAAAATAATAATTCTATTTTTTATTTGCAATAGGCCAAATGGCTGTAAGACCAAGGTCGGCACAACAAAATTCGAACACTTCAACTTTAAAACTAAGTTGAAAAAAATAGTGATGACCTTGAGAGGTCAAATTAAGGCGATGGACTCTCAACAAGTTCTTCTTTAAGAATTTTCATAAAGTTTAATGTGCTTGTTAATTATGGTTGTGGCACACTGTATTATAATTCAAGAAAAATAATATTAGTTATCAAAATATTAACTAGACTTTTTATCAAACAACTAGAATTTGTATTTAAAATTAAGTTCGATTTAAACTATCAAACATTTAGAATTTGTATTTAAATCATATAAATTAAACATAATAAATAACAAAGTCATAGAGAAAAACCTTAAAAGTGTTCGATAAAGACGCTCTCAAGGAAAAAAGGCATGGACGGTGTTGTAGATTTTGAAACTTCTATTTATCTAAAAAATAAAAACCAAGAATATTAGTAATTACTAGAGTGCAGCTATGCTGGTACTAGAAAAAATATTGAAAATTGACGGTATGACTCGCTTTTGAAAATAAAGTTCTTAAAACAGTTTGTTTTCTACCGGTTATTAAGTGTTAAATATACGATATTTTTTAAATAAAACTTTGATTCTAGTTCCAGCAATAGACACTGATGTCGTGAATAGCATATTTATATTTCAGATTAGGCTAAATAGTTTTTGTTTTTTCTACAACACCATGCCAAAAAAAGTAGTTTCGAGATAATTGAGAATAAAGAGAAAGAATGTAGACGAAACTCTGTGGCTCGACATCTACTAAAACGGCTGTAGAAGTGAAAATAACGTCAGAAAGACTATACTTTTGATATATCAAAAAATAAATATCAATTTCATATAAATGCTATTCCTTAAACAATTCCGTTTTGATAAATATAATTGATAAGTGATCAAAATATTTGCACAACATGATTAGGACTACTATTGATGTAATATTTTCTAGAAATATCGATTACATTACATATATGTATATAGTATACGTTTGATAGTTTAGATATTAAAACCCAAAAATTTTATTAACATTTACAAAAATAATTAAAAATTAATATGAAAATAATAATGTAAGGTAATAAAATTTACTGGTGGGAATATTACTTTTTTAGATGACATTATAGTATTTAAAATTTTTCAATTTAAAAATTTTTTATTAAAAAAAGCATTAAATTATCAAACGTATGAAACTGCAAATAAGTTTCGTTTCTCTCGTATGTCTAGCGACGCATCTGTTTTTTATTTATATTAATTTTTTAATTTACGGGTCAAATATCTAAAATCTGTCACTAGGGCACCAAAATTTAAATTTTTTTATGTTTTTTATCTATTTTTACTTCTACAAAGTATTCTTTAATATAGTATCGAATTTGTAGTAGTAATTATTGCACTTCCTCCTAAAAATTGCAACGCTGTTTCTCACATTTTTTGACAGTTACAATTGTTACAGTTACAACTTTGACAGTCGAAATAATATAATTTTTTTTCTGTTGCCGTGTAGTTTTTCTTATTGGAAAAGACGACCTTAGCAGAACTCTCGAAATGTTTTATTATTTTGGCATAGTTCAAGCATTTTATAATTTTTTTTTCTGTCTCGCCGTTTAGATGGTCAATATTTATTCAACACATTTCTCTGCTTACTTTAAAATATGTCTGCACAACAAAATGGGACTGTAGAATTAATGCTGTAACGCCATTTCGATTTCAAATTGGAGATAATTAATTGATAAATTAGAAGATGATTCTTTATGTGCACTACACATTGTAACTATAATGAAGATTAGTTCGAATGCAGTCGGGATCGATGAAATGCCTATTAAATTATTTATTAACTTCATTCATTCATAGCCAGTTCCCAAATCTAACTCTGCTTCAGATCCCAAGGATTTTAGACCAGTAAGCATACTTCCAGCGCCCTATGTAAAGTTTTTGAACTATAATGTCTAATCAAATCTCTGAATACCTAAACGTAAACAACCTTTTTATCGCTGCTGCAGTCTGTGTTTCGAACTGGTCACAGATGTGTGACGGCAGCTATGAAAGTCATGGAGACTTGGTCAATCATAATCGGCTTTGTTATAAGCTTGGGTATTTTTTGCTTGTAATAATTTTATAAGCAAACAGTTTTGCTATAAATAATTTTTTTGCCCTGCAAACAGTTGCTGTTGGTGTTTCCCAAGGGTCTATTCTGGGTCCCCTTGTATTCTCCATATTCATTTTCATTACATTTTCACTGTTATTAATCATGCAACAGCTCACGCTTATGCTGATGATATTCAGCTCTACCTCTCTGGAGATATTGGCCTAGGTTTGACCATATTCCTGCAAAATACAAGGACATTCTTGGTTGTAGTTGGGTTCAATATATTAATATGCGCTATAAAAATATTTAAACGAACTCATTACTACTCGTATATCTTTATGATAAATTACAGTTACACAGCTACCTCATCAGTAGCAGATTCTTTTTTATTAACACCATAACACTTTGGAATTCATTACCAAACTATTTGAAACAAATAAATATTAGAGCCAGCGTTACACAGGAAATTTTTAGATACTTCTCTTGAATAATTATTGATTTAAATTCATTTTCTATTCTAACTACTATCATTTCTCTTATCTATTCAATTTTTTTCTTTGCTTAAAATATTATTTCCTTTCTTCTTTTTTAAAAAAATCGCGTAGTTTCATTAATTAATAACTTCGAAAATATATATATTTTATTTATTATGTTGATTTTATATGATTTAGATACAAATTCTAAGTGTTTGATAGTTTAAAACATACTTGATTTTAAATACAAATTCTAGTTGTTTGATAGTTTAAAATCGTTTATTGAGCTTAAGGTCAAAGTTAGAACAATTAATTAAAACTTTCAAACACTTAGAATTTGTATTTAAATTATTTAAAATCAACATAATAAATAACAAGGTCAATTAGAAAAAATTTTAATATTTTATTTATTTTAATATTTTAATTTAATAATTTATTTACATATTTTTAAGATAAATGTTAATTATTGAAGTAAAAAATATTTACTTTCTTGATTTTCTTTTTTTGGTGTACTTTAAAATTTAAGTTTTAAAGTTGAAAATTTACCTACAGTGTAATTAATATAGAAAATATGCATTATAGCAGGCCTGTAGCCATACCAAGAAGACAGAGGGGGCAGGCATGAATCTTGGGAAGGCCAATTTTTTGTTTTTTCATTTAAATAAATAAAAAAACCATTTTAACGTGTAAAATGAATACATTGCACGTATTTATTAAAAAAACAGTTAATTTCATAATATATACATGGATATGTAGAATTTTTTATACATGAGATTAATACATAAAAAATATATAAAAATTAATTCAGGACTTTGTAATAAAATGAGGGTAAAAATACAAGATTTATTTAATGTGGCTAGAAATAAAGCTAGAAAGAGTAGCGAAATGGGCTAACATATGTATAAGACATTTTTTAAGTAAAACAAATAAAAAAATTTAACTAACCCTCATCCGTCGTTTGCATCAAATTGATGAAAATTTTTTATTCAGATTTATATATTAGGAACAAAAATGCATGTTTTAATTTAAATCTTTTGCTTCTTCAGATTTTTGCTATAAATATAGTTATATATTCTTTTCGTATCTGCATCAAATTGGTGCACAACGTGCTTTTCGTTTATAGAAAGTTCCTATGGATGCGGGTTAAAAAAATATTAAAATTAAAATCTTATTTTTTGGTAGCAAATGTTGGCGACCCAGCAAAAATTTGAAAAATTGTAACAATTTGTCGGAAATGTTTTGTTAAACAAATTTCATATACATATTCAAGTCATGAATAAGGTGAATGTGTATATTTTTTGTTATTTTAAACTAAACTAGTTTTAAGGCATTAAAGAAATATATCAACAAAATACATATTAATTATTCATTTAAAGTTTTTCATTGTCTGATTTGGCCAGGGGCATTTGTAAAGCCAGAGGACTAATCGGTTGTAGTAGGGGGACATTGCCCCCCTTTCCCCCCTGGCTACAGGCCTGCATTATAGGGATAATTTTGTTAACATTTATTTACAAATTGAGTGGAAACCAAATAATAACAAAAAATGTCTCAATGACCCCAAACTACTTCTTCAAGAAGAAAACTTTTTTTATTTGGAACCTATTCCCTCTGACCCATTCAAATGTTATGATTTTTGCACATTTTATTAATTTTTTCCTTTTTAAGAAAATGTTTGTTAAGTTTTTGTTCGAATTTATCGAAAATATAAAGTCAGCTTTTTAGATAGTTCTGAGAAAATCTACAGTTTTTGAGATATCGCCATAAATTTGATATAAAATTTTTTTTAGGATTTTAGCAATGCCCTAATATTTCTCTTACACTATGTTCTTTCCTTTTTTTTAGTTTAGGTTTTATTTAAAAAATATTCTTTTAACGCTCATATTTCAGGTCAAAGGAAAAAAAAAATATTCTGTGCACTTCTCTCTTCTTCTTTATTCTGCTCCCTTCTTTTATTCATTTAAAAATTATCAAAATAGCTTGAGAAACACGGGAGAAAATCGTTCTTAACTGTTTCGCTTTCGCCTATTAATATATAAATACTTTCCATTTATTTCTTGACATAATAAATGCTTACCATTCACAAAAAAAAGACCTCTGAAAAATTATAATATATTGTACAATTCAAGTATTTTGTCATTTTCAAGAAAAAAGCCTTGTTGCCTCCTTTTTTCAAACAACAGTTATCATCGATAACGAAACTTGTTCACTTATATCAAATAATGCATATCCTTGCACAATCACTTAGTTGTTTTAAATGCAGCAGAAACCAGCAGATTTTGTTAACCAACGATAATTGCGTATTTATGTTTGCACCCGCACAAGCATTAGTGTATCATGAATGCTAGATAATATGAGTTATACGATGTTCCAGGCTTTCATTGTTATTCATGCGTTCACGATATCGCAGATGCGTGCATTTTCAATATCCCAGTACTAAATATTTAAGTGATTTCGTATTCTTTCTTTGATTAACAATGGTATAAAATGTCATCAGACTGATTTTAAAGGTTTTACTGTATTTTCAACCTCATTGTAGCCGAGAGTATGAAGGATATTCGAAATGCAAAATTCGATGACGCGTTGCTCTAATTGCGTTGAACTTTAATCCGGAGAAATATCATTTTATGCGTTTCTAGTCTCAGTCTTCGTTGTTGGTGTTGAAAGCGGTTCGTTTACTGGAGGTTTTGCAAGGATTTGCACTGTCAGGCATTTGTCAAAGTCAGCTTAACAAGCTTGGAAAGCATGCAAGCGGCAATCATCATTTATTGCATTTCTGCTGTGCGGACATATTCGACTGCAAAGCGTCAGACCAAGAGGCGGAGGAATAAACAGAGGTAGATAAGTGCATAGATAGTGAGATAGAAGCATAAGTAGCTAGAGAGATACATAGATAGTGTACCGTTTGGCTTACATTGGCTGAAATATATTATAACTCCTTTGTTATAATCTGCAGTGATGAAAAAGTTTATTATAGAACAAAAGTTGTTTTAACAACGAGATATAAATATGTAAAAAAATTTAAGTATAGCCTTGTTTTGACGTCTTATTCAACGAAAGCGATTTAAGAATTTCTTCGAAGATTTGTTAATGCAAAATGTAGTAAAATTTCTATAAAAATAATATTATTAATATTTTAAATCAATAAAGCTTTAACGTATTTCATACATTAACTAAAAAGACTGCTGCAGTCTTTAAAGACACAACAGCTTTTTAACTCCTGCTTAAAAGACATAAAAACTTATAAACACTCAATATACATAAATGCACAAATCAAGCAGTTTCGAAGCAAGTACTTATGATCATAAAAAATCACTGAACTGCAAGAAAAAACTCATAAAGTCAAGTAGCATTTTATGTATGGCAGCAAGTGGCAACAGCCATAGAAAATATGCAATTTTTGTGAAGTACTAGATATTGGAATGCTTTGAAAAAAGCATGGCGCACATCAAGAATAATAAAATAAAGAGCAGCTACCTAGAAGCTATTGTTTGACAATAAAACTCTACCAGAAATCATAAAAATATCCATGACATTAAGCTAGAAGCAAACGCAAAAATCAATACATTTTATATATCATCAATAAAAGAAAGAAATATCTAAAGAACAGCTAAACTAAAGTTAAGTACAAATCTAAGCAAAAACAATCACAAACATAAGCGCACTTTAACGGCAACCTAGTTTATGTTATAGTTTTAGTTATTATCTAAAGCAAGCTATAGTTTTTTGTGTGTAGCTGTTTATTTTTTTTTCTGTGCAATATTTTGATGTATTGGCTCAAAAATTTGTGGGGAAAATATTATGTTTGCAAAGACTGCATTCAAGTTCCAAACAGGTATTGAGATTGTGGCAAAATATCAAAAAAAAATTTGCTATGTGCTCCTTTGTGCAGACTTTAAGTAACGAGCAATAACAGAATTGATGTATAAGTAAGTATTTTTTATTCAAAATCACAGTACGCTATTATTTTACTTAACAGAAAGCATTATAATTTTATAAAAAAAAAGTTTAAAATATAAAAATGTTCATGCGAAACATTCCTGAAATCTAATTTTATTTCGATTAAGTTCAAATTCATATCAATATTATTTATAAAGAAAAATGATCAATAAAATTATTAAATGAAGACCTTATTTGTATCGACACTTTTTTCAACACATTTGTATTTTAAAATATGAACAGAATAAACTTTGTGAAAAAGCTCCCTAAAACTATGCTATAAAAGTTTCTTGCGATAATGCAAAGTGAACATTTCTGCAAAAGTAGAAACTTTCTCCACTGTAAATTTTTGCGAGAAACATTTACATAGAATATTTTTATCCTCAACGGCTACTTTGAATGATACTTTTTAGCATTATTGCCACTTGAAAATTTCGGGGCAATAATGCAAGGCCAGAAAAATGCAAAAGAAGGAGTGCTAGGGGGTTAAAATACTATACAGAAAGATTTCTTTTTATATTTTATTTAGATTAATGTAAGCTGGTTTAAAATTGGCTGAAATTGTTTTAATTAAAGCTCCCAAGGTCTTCAGTTGTTTTCTGTGACTTAAATTACAATAACAAAAAAAAATATATTCAGATAAAATAAAAGTTTTACGTATGTACCCAATGTGCACAAAAACGGATGCGGACTAGGTTTGAATCCATAACGAGTTAGTCAGTACGCATTTCACTCTCTTATGTTTCGATAGACCAGTTTCGAACCCATTCCGTCCGAATCCGTCAATAAATTAGTTACAACGTTAACATAGAAGGCAATATTGAATTTGTTATAAAATCAGTGTTTCAGTGGATTAGGGATGCGGGTCAGGCAGTTACTGCGAATGGTGTTCGCTATCGTGAGATGATAACGAACTTTTTATGGCCCGAATTGGAAGATATGGATGTGGACGATATGTGGTTTCAACAGGACGGTGCCACTTGTCACACAGCTAACGAAACCATGGCTCTTTTGTGCAACAAATTATATGGCCGTGTTATCTCACGTTTTGGCGATGTCAATTGGTCGCCCAGATCATGTGATTTGACACCGTTGGACTTCTTTCTTTGGGGTTATTTGATAAAAAAGCTGTACATCGATAAGCCAGCAACAATTCAAGAGCTAAAGGATGAGACATTAACGGCATAGAACCTCAATTATGCCTCAGCGTCATCGAAAATTTAGACCATCGGATGGAGGTGTGCCGCCGAGGTCGCGACAGCCATTTGGCCGATATTTTGTTCCGTACATAATTGAACCATACCAATATTATCACAATAGAAAGAAATGACAATTATTTCTTAAATAATTTGTGTTTTATTCAAAATCAACATCGGCCCTTAAAATTTAACCACCCTTTATAAACAAATAAAAAATTATACAAGACGAGCTTATTTTCCTACATCAAAAACTCGGTTAAACTTTACAATGAACTATAAAACAATTGAGTTCCCTCCATTTGTCATATTCATGTTCAAATAAAATGTAATTTAACTGTAGAAAACCATAATCATATATATTCGTACTATCTTTATAACGTCAAAGAAACCCGTTTGTTGTGTTCCTATCTATCCCAGCATGACCAGCATGCAGCAAATAAACTAAATCAAAATCAAAAGAAAACCAATTTCACATGCCACTATTTACGTTAACTACTAATTTAACTACTGCTTTTCTTAATCAATCTAAACTTTTTTGCTATTTTGTTAATAAAAGCCAACTGCAATTGGCAAATTGATCGTTCTTACAATTCCAGCACATGTTTTTGTGAATTTTGTGGTTTTTGTTGTCGGAAAACCTACGCATATTGTTACAAAAAACAACTTGTATGAATGATTGGTAGGTACAGTGTTACCACCAGCTGAGTTGCACTTTTTCCTTGTATTTGGTATGGAAAAGAAAAAACATTTTTGTTTGTTTTTGTCTTAGATGTATATTGGTGCACGCTTACTAATTTTCTTATTACCACCCTTGGCGTAAAGTACTGCATAAATTGAAAAACTGAATCATTTGAGGGAAAAAAATATTTGAACATGAGAACGAAAAGAAAAACGAAACTGGGAAATGATCCACCTGTATGAAGAGCAATTTGTGTGGATTGTATGAATTTGTATGTTGTTGGCTTAGTGCTGTTAGTGGTTTTTTCGACATATATTTGAAATGGTTTTTTTTATTTGTAAAACATTTCAGCTAATGGTCAAATCTAATTGAACTATTTTTATGTTAAACCATCTCAATTTTTATTGCTTGTTTATGTTTTATATTGGCTGTTAGAAAAAAGTTTTTATTTGTGCTTTAATTACTTTGCTAGACTTTCAGATCTTTTTATTAATGCCAATCTTACTTGCGTCAACGGTTATAAAAACTAAGTTTTACTTACACTCAAAAAATTTATTAGTAAAATTTCTGCGAATGATATTAGTAAACAAAATATTCGCACATTCTACAAATATTCGTACAATATACAAAGTATTTTTATTGTGATATTTTTATTGTGATATCATTCGTAAAATTTTTCTAATACCTGATGAAGTATCTACGAATATATTTGTGATAATGATATTCGTAAACAAAAATAAATCAATTCGTATTAGTGCATTGTACATATAAATAATAATATTCGTTAATTTCTCGTACGAACAACTTCGTAATTTCTTTATTTACATTCGCAGTATTTACTAATGCTTTCGTACTCTTTACGACTGAAAAATAATATTGGTAGAAACAATTCATTCGTAGGCTGACCGTACGAATTATTAGTTGAGTTTAAAAAATTGAAAACCGAAATCGTTCAGTCTTGTTTGTCGAATATCGCTAGAACATAAGGAACTGTATGATTGTAAAGTGACTATAACCTACTGGTAGAGTGCGTGGCCAGTGAACTAAAGAGTTGAGGTCCAAACCCCAGCTCAGACATAATTTTTTTTTTTGAAAACTGAAAACTACGAATAAAATTCGTAGAATGGACAAAGTTATTAATAATATTTACTCACAAATATTTTTGAGTTTAAGTTTGTTGTTATGATATGTGCTCTTTTCTTAAGTAGTACATTGAAAAATTTTATTTCGTTTAAATAATCCATTTAAAATTCATTGATGAAATTGGAAGCTTAAGACAAGCTTTATTTAAAATGTTTACTTAACTACAGAGTTTTTTTAATGTAACCAGTTTTCTTACTTTATTTCACTCTTTCCCTCTATCCTCTTTCATCTGATTCTTTTCTGTTTTCTTTATAATACTGTTATTCTTCAACTTTTATAATTCAAATACTTAAAAGCTAAATGAAATTATATTTTTTATAGTAATAATCGTAGATTTCTTTTAATTATAAATTTAAATAACTTATGCTCAGAATTAAAAATGATAAATTTTTATTGTGTAATTTTTGTTATATGTAATATTTAATTCTAAATTATATGTCTTTGTAGAGCAAGAGAACTTGTTCTTATTATACTAATGTACTCAAATAAATAAAAATATATATTCTTTATTATCATACTTGAGCGTCCACAGAATTTAGGCAGGGTGGAAAGGGGGAAGAGTCTTATTACAATTGTTATTTTTGATTTTTTTGACTTAGAAACATCTTACAGCGCAGGTTTGCATGAGGGTAATTTTCAAAAATTTTTTCAAGCATAGTGGACACTTGTGGGTACACATTAGGGCGTAAACTATTTTTGTCAAAATTTTGGAAGGCTGAAGCGGAATCCGAAAGTTCGTCCCAACATAGAATTTTTATATTTTTTTTTTCAGATTTCTTGAAAGAGGTTACACAAGCTCGTTTTTTCCAAAAAAGTAGTTCTTCAAAATAGTACTTGTGCTTTCTACCCAAAATGAGTGCCTAACTGAAAAATATAATATTCCAACGATCATACTAAAAAAGTACAATGTTCAAATTTTATTTTTTTGGAGTTGAAAGAGGGGTTACAAATGTTTTTCTGCACATGAGAGTCAAAACAGAGATTTTTTTTTAAATTTTGCTGTTTTTTTAACCTTAAATTTCTTAAAATTTTCGATCTTGCAATAAAATCTTAGTATACAGTTTTAAAAAGTAATCAGTCTTAAGTAAGTAAAAGTAAAAACGTTAATAAATCTTTTTTTGTACCGAAGTTATGCTTATTTAAAATTTAGAAAACATGTCTTTTTTTCGGTCAATTTATTAGTGTGAGCAACGATTTTATGAATAACAGCTATAAAGTCTTTGGTATGAGTGTAGCCATGTATCATGAGGCGAAAAAGTTTATTTAAAGCAGGGTGGGCGCACATATACATAAAAAATATAAAAAATAAACTGACCATTTCAGCCCTTGGAAAGACTTTGTCCTAGCTTCTATTGACCAATTGTGTTGTGCGTTTTAATAAATGTTTGATTACAAATGACCAAGAACTGGACCTACGTGTTTTATGCCGTCTCCGAAAGCTTATGTTCTCAAGAAGCCTTACATGGCAATTTTTACTCTCTGAGGTTTGTCATTGTCTGCAGAGAGGTGACGACCGAACAGAAAAATTTATTCAATTGAAAAAAATTTCTGTCTGAGCTGGAATTGAACCCGGGCTACTGCGGTTCTTTAGCTTAGAGGCCACGCACTCTACCCACTAGGCAACGGCCGCCACACGGCCGCACACATACACATTTTTATAATAGTGCTGTCAGGGCACGGGCTTTACCACTATTGAAGTAGATCTAGTACATTTTTAAAAATATTAATATCTATCACATTTACCACCGAAGTCTTAAATTCTACCACTATTTCCACCTTCATAAAATTTTTTGATGAATTCGTTCACTATTAAATACTTACAATATCACTAGATATCTTAACTGTGAACATCATAAGATTTTTAAAGCTTGTTATAGTGAATGTCTTTGATATTTTGACGTTGACTGTCAGATGTTAACAAAACATTTGCGCGGGAGGCTTAAACCCAGCATGAATCGATAAAGTTACTGTCCCGAATCGATAAAGTTTCTTACAGAAAGTGGGCCTTAAGGGGATAAAACAAATATTTAAACTAAAATTAGGCTCTGCCCCTAAGCTAGATTTGTTCAATATTGCTCTATTTTTTTTATTGACTGAAATTTTGTTGATTATTAATTTTTTTGGTTTTTTTGTATAGAATATATACTACTTTTTTATTGTAAACTGTGTTATAAATATTTATTTTTTTTAATAAAAGACATATAGGCAAATCCACAAAAAGTCAACAGTGACCAAAAATTTGAAACTTATTAAAAACTTATTGTTTTATGATATTATCTAAGAGAAATATTGCAATTTTTAATTTACCATTTAATTTACCATTTTTAATTTACCAATTTTAATTTACCATTATGATTAAATCGCCAGCACTAATTCACATATGTAGTTTTTCTTTTTCGTAAACCTTTTTGTTTTAGTAAAAATGGAAGGCTTAAAAAAGTGAAAAAATGGTTGAGGCAAGGAAAGGACAATTTTTTAATTACTAATTACATAATTACTTAACTACTTAATTAGTTAATTACCCAATTTAACTACAATGGAAAAATGTGCGACGTCTGACAAGTAACGTAAAAAAAAAAATTGTTAACTGTTAATCTAAAACACGATATTTGAGATGATGTTGGCCTTTTTGTTAACTTATTTAATTTCCAATTTTTTGTTCCTTCGAGATGCGATTGACCATTTTAATTTAAATTTCGAGTGTTAGTCTCACAAGAACTTCCTTTTTTAGTAACGTCCAAATGTACGAAAAATATAACAAATTTTAGGTAAACTGCGGTAATATGCAGGATGTTATAATTATTATAAATTTGAAGACATGAAGAAACATGAAGAGATATTTAACTAGATACATCTTAATTAAAAAACTGTTAATAAAATTTGCGAAATTTATAAAAAATATATCATATATATTTAAATATGAACTATCAAATCTGCCACATTTTATTTCAATTTATCACACTTTTTGAGTCCAATCAACTACTAAAAACTATTTCAAGTCAGTGCACTGAGTGTTATAAAGCTTTTGCTTTTAAAGTTTGCACTTGAAAAAAAACTTGAGTTCAACAACAAAACCAAGGTATATTCAACTTGGTAGAGTCGTCCCAGAGAGGTGGGTACCGAAGCTGTCAAAAATAAGAAGAGCGTAAAAGACAATAAATAAGAGCTTGAACCAGGGATGGAACTAAAGGGGCAATTGTGCTATTTTTGGTACTTTCGAGATAAGACGAGAGTTTAGGCAAGTGCGTTTTCATTTCGGACTTTTTAAATTTCTCGAAGTTAAAAAATTCAAGTTGCATATATATGTAATTAATGTAATTTTCAATTTTTGATGCACCGCGTTGCTTATTTTGACACTTCGTTATTCTTATCGCTGCTAGTAAAGTTACTTGAACACATTAGAAAATTTCATTACAAAAATTGAATGCATATATATCTATAGAAAAGTCGTCATTTACAAAATTATAGCATTTGAAGCCGCACATTTAAAAATTTTTTTTTATATATTTTGTGCCTTTGCCTTGTTTAAAAAACCGCGTTTTTAAAAATGTATTAAAATCTTATGTAATAAAAAAAGCATACACAAAGGGGATTTCATATAAGATGAGTTTTTTTCCAATTTTATTCCGGCTTCGTGCAATTTTTCAAAAACAAGGCAAAAGACACTCTCAAAATTTTATCAATATATTGCAAATTAGTTATACTAAATATATAAATAAATAAAATTTTTTTGACACATTTTTCGTAAATTCATATTTTAAAATCATGATATCTGCAAACCAGTTATTGTTTTTATACATTTCTTACGTAATTTTTTTCAAAAAGTATTTGAATAACAAGGTCATATAGAAAAATTTGATTTAAATAAAAATTTAGAAAAATATAAATACTTTTTAAAAACTCTAACTTCCAAAAACGAGTTGGGTAAAATGCAATAATTTTATATCTTTCCAAAAGTTTAAATAATTTTTTCAAACCTTATTTATAATGAAATAAAAATCAATTTTACTGTGCTTAAAAGACCAGTTACTTTTATGTTAAACTAAACTGTTTCTAAATGAAGTCAATACCTTTCGTATAAGTAAAAATATAAGTAAAATCGTATACACCTACAACATATTTTTTCATTGCTACCCTGAATCGTTTCGATTGGAACCAAAACAAAAGTTTTTTGTTGTCTCCAATAATGGGGCATTCACATCCATTTTTGCTAATTTTTGTCTAAATGGCGAGGCGACCACCCTTGGCGAAATTGTGCCCTGGATCAGTTTTTGTGAATCATAGTAGCAATCAATGCTCACTATTAGCAATTAGTAGAATTAGTACCAAATAGTACTCAAATTTATTTTTTAAATATTTACAATAAATAATTTTATACTTGTGAGCTATTTGAAGCAAATAAAACCAATTTCTGCTTCATTTATTTTAAATTTATACCTACAGGAAACTTCTTTAAATATTTTATATATTCAAAATATGCTACAATTTTAGCTGCAAGTAAATAAATGCTGAACGAACAGTTGCATATTTGAAGCAAAGCATATACAAAATATTATACTTGCAGCAAGTCTTTTGTAAACGCTCCTTTTTTGAAGTGTAAGCACACTTTTTTAAAAAAAGGCACTATTTTTCTCTCTAATTAGGCACAATTTCAACAATTCCACTTCATCCCTTGAACACATTGAAGACAGATAATAGACAACTGATTGTAAAAATATTGTGAAACAAGAATCTCTCCAGCGATTGCGTCTTTCTTCACGAGGCACACGAAAAGATGAGCCATTTTCTTTTTAAAAAGGTTTTCGAAAAATTGCACAATTTCTTGGCGTCTAATTCAATCAATTAAATAAATTTAAATCACAAAAATTCACAACACAATTCCAATTAACAAGTTTTGTTATTTGCTTTTTGTTCGTAAACAACTGAATTTGACAGCTAAGGTACCCACCACAAGAGAGAATTGTATCTACTAACACTACCTTCTTAAATATACCTTGAACAAAACGAAAGCAACAATCTGTCAGTAGCTATCCAGACTTCATGCTAGCAGGTTTCGGTTGCTTGTTGTTCCGTTTATTTTTTTGTATGCGCGATCTAAATGAGGTGAACACTAAGCTCAACAAACTATCTTTGATTCATTTCTTGTCGGGACTTATATTTTTTTGCTCTTATTTTTGTAACCTAAAATAAAATGTATTCAAATATTTTGAATACAAGAGTTATTGAACTGAAAGTTTTAGGAGTTATTTTTGGGTCTTTGAGAACTTCTTAAGCCCTAATTCAAAAAATATTTACTTTACTACATTTATGAAATTTAATGTTTTTATATTACGTTAATATATCCTTAAAAAATAAATAGAAAAAAGAACTTATTTTATTTTACAGTAAAAAAGCATTTTTAACCTTTCATCTTTGTTCAGATTTTATCTCTTTATTTTTGAGTGCATAATTTACGTATGAACAAGAACATTTTAAGCAGCGAGCAACCGCAACCTACTTGCTTGATGTCTGGATATCTACTGAAAGCTTTTTTATTTTTTTGACAACAAATGACAACAAATGCGGCCTTTTGCACACTCCTGATTTAAACTTTAAACTTAAATAGTAGTAAAAGATTTGGTTTAACCTTTAAAGTAGTTAAAGATAAAAATTGTTTTTTGCTAAAATGTAACTTTTCTCTTTGTGCATAGCTGTTATTTATACAATCGCTTCTCACAATAATTAATCTACTGAAAAATTATATGTTTTCAAAACTTTAAGCGCATAAGCTCGGTAAAAAATATAAATTAATGTTTTTTTCTTTCACTTCCTTAAGATTGGATGTTGTTTAAAACTGCATACTAAAATTTTATATTAAGTTCGAAAATTTGAAGAAATTAAAAAAGCAGCAACATTTTTTTAAAAAATTCCTTTTATTTACACTTTTTTCCAGAAAAGTAGTTGGAACCCCTCTTTCAAGCCCACGAAAATAAAATTTAAAAATTTTTCTTTCCAAATAAGATCTTTGGAACATGATATTTTTCAGTTAGGCACGCATTCTGTGTAGAAAGCACAAGTATTATTTTGAAAAGCTACTTTTTTAGAAAAAACGACCTTGAGAGACCTCTAAAACTTTTTCAAAATATTTGAAAAAATTCTAAAAATTCTATTTTGTGACGAACCATGACAGAATAACCAGGTAGGCGGACTAGAAACACGCTCTCTACGACAAACAAAACAATAACAAATGCGTAGCTATAATGTTAAAATATATTTTGCCAATTTAAAGCAGCCGTACAAAGTGACAAAACCAAATTGATTACTGAACAATCTAATTAGAAGTCATATGAAATTTTTATGAAAAATTTACTTTCATTTGCTTGTTCAGAGCCAAAATACAATTAATTCTGTATGATAATGTAAAGCACAGCTAATTTTATTAAATTTTTAAGGATTTTGATAATTATTCTTATATTTTCACACACAAAATCTGGGTACTTTATTGATTGGTACAAATAAATTCCTAAGGCTAACGAGTAAACGTCAAATGTTAACTGTTGTGACATATTAGCTACGCCTTTGTTTTGATCTGTTGTTTCTTGTTCTCCTTATTGCATCTACCTGATTATTCTATCATGTGACGAACTTTTGAATTCCGCTTCAGCCCCCAAACCTTTTACAAAAAAAAAAAGAGTTTTCTCCCAAGTATACATACAGCTCTAATATCTATAGCACGCAGATAAAATATTTTCCAAAATAACAGTTATGGGGCGAATGAAACGAATATTTTACTTTGGATTTTGTCAAAAAAAGGAAAAAACAACATGGGCTCTCCCCCCTTCACGGATGACCCTAGAAACTATATGTCATTTATGTAGACTAATTTCGAGTATTTTGTTTTTCGATTTTTTTTTAACATATTTATCGTTCTAAAAATGCTAATTTCTAAAGCCTTTTATATATATTTTAAGTTCACACATCACACGTCAGATTCGATTAAAGCGTCCTCTTATTCTCTCTCGTGTCCCGCCTCTTTTTAAATACCCCATAATCAATAATAACCAAACTACAAATTTTATTTAATAGTGCCACTCCCCTTTGTGGAATCCCGTCCACTTTCTCTAACATTTTTTCAATAAGCTGGTGATAATCTTTGATGAGATACAGTTTTTATTGATAGTTCAACGTCCTTTTGTTGAAACCCTCCCACTTTTACCATCGTGCTCGAAGAAGACCCACACAGAGATAATTATTTTGCTTGAATAAGGCAAATGTTTTGCTTAAAAGCAAATCAGCAAAACTTAGCTTAATCACTATGTGATATTAGAAAAAGATTTCTTAATTGAAATCACTCTTCATGCATTCAAGCAAGCAAACATTTGCTAAGTTAATTAATTCAAGCAAACATTCGCTAAGTTATTATAAACGCAAACAGCAAATTTTTACTAAATTCAAGCAAATTTCTTCTAAACACACGAACACACGCTTATTCTTAATGAAGAAAATTAGGTGACTATTTGTTAACAACTTCGATGATCGAATGGATATTTTTAAAAATAGTAATTTTTAATGTTAATAATTATGTCATTTCAAAAATATGCTAGATCTTAGCAAATACTAATTAAAATTTGCTATTCCAATTAATAATAACTAAGCAAATGGTCTGAGATTCAAGCGGAAGTTTTGCTTAACCGCAATACCGAATATCAATAAACTAGTGCCAGTATTAAACGAGATATATTATCTTATTGTTAGTGTCACACCCCTTTGTTGAATCCCGCCCACTTTTTCCATTGCGTTTGAAAATATGCTTTATTCCAAGTATTCTGCACCAAGTTTTATTAAATTCTGTCTATTTAACGCCAAGATATGATTTTTTTCAAGTCCACTTTACCAAATTTCTGGTCCAATGTGCATTATTGCAATAAGCACTTCAATTATTTAAATTTTCGATATCATAAGAATACGATTTGATAACCATTTTTGTAAGATGATTGATTGCTCTTGCCAGCTTTCGAATAAATAAAATAATAGGAATCCATTGCCATTGTTTCCAACTGTTTTCCTCAATGCCTTCCAAATTTATAGTACGATTATGAAGAATACAAATAGCCTTAACAAATTTTTCTGAAAAATATTCTCTTGTTTCAATTTGTTTAAGTTTTTTTCTTCACTTTGAGCTTATAATCCAAAAAACACATTAGATGTCGGTTCCCAGTGCCCAGGATGGACGGTTGTTAAAGTATTAATTTCTTGATGAGAAATCAAGTAACCACTCCATTAAAAGATATGTTTCGTCCCCCATTATGACATGTGACGTAATTTTTTATGAGTTCGGCAAAGCTTTGACTTTTGGTAGAATTGAATTTATATGTAAAATAGATTTTTGCAAACATGCAATCAAGCGCGTCGGAAGCGAATTTCATCTGGGGGGCAGTACAAATGGGGGGGGGGGGAAGTACAAATGGTGGTGCAAAAAAGTTTACTAAAGTTTTTTAAAGAAACATGAATATGATACACAAATTTTTTATTTTAGTTTAAAATAAAAAAATATAAAAATATTAAAATTTCATTATTTTTAAAAGTTCTTCCAATTTCAGTATTAGAGATCATTCTTTAAAGGATCTAATATGAAAATATTAGAAATAATGGTTGCTTTTATAAAGCAAGACTAGGTATATCTTTACATGGTTTAAATGCAATAAGGTACAAAAAGTTATATCAATTTAAATTATTCCGAAATGTTTCTTTCTGTCCTTGCGAGAAACAAACTCTTTCACCACCTCCATCGAATTCAATTCTTCGGTTTTATCTTTGTGAATGTGTAGAAGTGCCGCATGAGTGAGTCGTTTCTGTGTCATAGTTGCTCGAAGATACGTTTCAAGTCGTCTTAGTGCACTAAAAAACGCTCAGATGAAAGCAAAGCAATAAGTTTTTCAACTTCATTTAATAGCTTTTTTACAGTATCCGAATTTTTTGCAAATTGGGATACAATGCCACTACAATTTGAAGGTGTTTGGCCAGGCAATTGCTTCAGCAATTTAAGTTGCGCGTGGAGGTCGCTCACATCAAAGTCATCTGCATAAAGATCTAGTTTTGTTTTTAGATTTTGTTCAGAAGGCACTTTTCCGTTGAAGGCTTCGATTACAATATTACAGTATTAAGCTACATACTTAAGGGTGCTTTTAAACTGAAGTGGTTGCTTTGCAGTAGAAACTCTACATTTTGTTCTATCTTTTTGCAAACACAGAGAAAGAAAATGGTTATCCGCAAGCATGCTTATGAAGAAGAGAGAAAGAAGAGGAAAATATCTAATACAAAAATATTATCGTTGTAAAAAAAACTGACATTTTGAATAGCTTTTGAAGTTTTCTTTTTAAATTGTTCATCTAGCTAAAAAAGTGGGGGGCAACTTCCCCCTTTCCCCCCGCTTCCGACGCCAATGCATGCAATCGAATGTTTAAATGTCGTTCGTGTCAAACATTTTTTGTTCATCATTGCGCAGTTGGGAATTCAAATGAATAAAACCCCGTTATTCCCTTCAAAATGTACCTATTTCGTGCACTGGCTTTCTATTTATTTTGGTTTTTAACAATTTCATATATAAACATCGTGGCGGCTGTTGCCTTGTGGGTAGAATGCGTGGCAACTAAGCTAAGGAAGCGCGGTAGCCCTGGTTCAATACCAACAGAATGTTTTTTCATCTAATTCATTTTTCTGTTTGGTCGTCACCTTTCTGCACACAATGACAAGCATCAGAGAGTAAAAATCTGCCATGTAAAGCTTCTTGAGAACATAAGCCGATCGGAATCGGTATTAAACTCGTAGGTCCAGTTCTCGATCATTTGTGTTCAAACATGTAATAACACGCACAACATAATTGATCAATCAATATAAGCTCGGTAGAAAACCTTCTTCTGAAGACGACTCCATTGCTACTGAACGCACAGAAAGCTTCACTGTGCGCACCCAAACACTTTCAACAGCACAGCACCAAAATACTTCTCGCACAGCGACGCAACACTCATATGTTTCACTATGATCGTGACCTTATTCAGCCCTATCGGGAATTAATTTTCACGCGGATTCGGAAAAGGGAGTTGCACTTTTAAGATAAAGCTTAAGAACATTTTGAAAATTAAAACTCCCTTTTCCGATTCCGCGTGAATAATTATTTCCGATAGGGCTTTTTCTTTTAGTTTAATTTCAGCAAGATTAATAAAATTGAGAATACAGATGCAAATAGCTACAGAGGCAGTATGTAGCTACAAAAAAAATGTGTTACTACTATGTAGGCTTACATATGTAGAGACTGCGCATGTGTTGTGCATTGAATCGTATATAACATTAATTACATTTACTTTTAACCAGCATAAAAATTAACAAGAACAACAAACTCGACACTAAAATTATCAAACAAAAAATTACGATTGAAAACAAATTTGTGTTTTAATATTTTTTATTTAAGAGAAGAAATGTTTGTAAAATAATTTTGAAAAATATAAATGAAAAAAAAAATCAAAATTTTTCTGTGTTACTGTACTTACTCCTTTTTCTAAAGTTCAGGGTAGGCCGTTCCACCTGTGGATACTTATGTAAACACACGTGTATAAAGAGTGCATTAAAAAAAAAAATAGACATTAAAAATTTATTTTAAAAGAAGAGTTTTTGTCAAAAGTAGATTTTGAAATCTAAAAGCAAAAGCTATCAACAAACCAAATTAGGTCCTTTTGATATTAAGCTAAGCTCGTAATCCTACCTGTGTATGTGTCATGGTGCTATTTGAATATGATATTTATTTATTTCACAATGAGTTTACTGTTAATTGTCGCGGTGAAAAGTGCAAAAACCAATATTGTATCGTGCATAATTAAATATTTGCCCATAAAAGTATAAAATATGTATCGAAAATTAGCAATGCACCAATAAAAACACAAACATTTATTTATAGTACGTAAATAAACATAAATAAACATACATTCAGGCATACAAGGTAACACAAGAAACTCAGCATAAAACATAGAGCATTAGTTATTCGAAAAATAGCGCTACCGCTAGTTAGGCAATGAATAATGATCAGCGGGAGGTCATTAGGATTACTCACACCCATCTGCATATTGATTAAATAATAGTAAATTTACATAAAATATGGCAAAATGTTTTTTTTTGTCGAAGTATTATGAATGAATTAATCTTCAAAGCTTGAATTTTAATATATTTTTATGATGGCGCTTTTAAGCTCTATTATTATGTTAAAATGTCAAAATTTAAAAGTCACTTCAAAGCTGTAGTGTTAAAAATAATAGTAATTTTTAATTATTTTATTTGCATTTCCATAACATAAGTATTGTGTGTATTACAACAATAAATGTCTATTGTAATGAAATATTTAATCTTCTTTTATATTAGAGACATTAACGAACTACTCGGGAATATGAATAAAACAAATATGCAGTATAATCCGTAATTAAGTCATAACATTAAAACAGGAACTATTTCCTGTTGTTAGCTCATTCAATAGAACTTTTGCAATAATTTCAAAAAATTGTTAAAAACAGACTAAAAATTATGTCAAATGTCAATTACAAAAATTGCGATGTGTTAAGAACTATTAGAAGTATAGCGTCTTTATATTTATCTACTAAATGCTTCATAAACAAAACTAACTTCTTTTGTGTTCTCGTAAATCTTCCCATTTTAGACTCTGATCGTTTAAGTTTATTACATCGAAATTTGTATTTCGTACAATTTTTAGTACGAAACTGCAAAGCTTTATTTTTGTTCAAGTGCCGATTGTTTGCAAAAAAAAAGAAAAATAAGATTAAAATGATTCCCTCAAGAATCTCTGGAAATTTCTGTGCTTAAGAGCAACAGCTGCCAACTGAACGCCTTGACTCAACCCAAATACGAACAGCTCAATACCCTAGCCCAGTATCCCTAGAAACTGGCATACAAATGACATTAAGGAAAACAAAAACAAACAAAAAAAAACATTCAAGCAAAGATTCACAAAATCGACATTTTTAAGCTACGCCAGGGAGACACCATAAAGTTTGCGTCTTTGAGTGTGATTTTCTGCGCCTCCAGTATAACTTCAAAGTCATTTGTGTCAGATTTGGTTGCTTTGGCATTCATCCTGGTGCTGTGGATGTTTTTTTTTATTTTTTATTTGTTCTGTTTTATTTTTCTTTTATCTGTTTGAGTGTGAGTTTCATTTTGCTCGTTTTCTTTTTTGCAACTTGTCAAAACTCTGAAACCAAGACAACCATCACACACAAATGACAGCTGTTGTTTTTACAAGAAAATGACTTGCAAAAACACTTGATAGGCTGGAAGAAGACTGTAAATGTCGAAAATGATACCATACCGCTAGAGGATAGAACTAAAATAAACAAAGAAGAAAATCATGCCCCAAACTCAAAATCTTGCCCGAAGGACAAAACTTTTATATATCATGCAATTTTTTTAATGTTTTCCTAAATGGTGCGATGACTTCGAGATGCTGAAATTCCTTTCTGAGCACAGATAAAAAGTAGCTAATCAAGATGCCAAAACATCTAGCATAGAAGCTTTAATGAAGATTTATTATTTTTATTAACGAAATTTTATTCAAACTAGTTTTTATTTTATTTTTATTTACTGCTACCAAGAAATAACATAAAAAATATATATTTTAATGAAAAAAATAAAATTATTTTACATACAATTGAAAGGCTTTAAAAGCACTCATAGCGAAACAACAGAATTAGGTTTTATATGAATAGGGTCATTTCTTTTTATTGCCAATATTTGGTTATTGAAAAATATTTGGTTTTATTTTTTAAATAATATTTTGCTGTACAGCCTTGGGAAATAGCACAAAATTTAATAACTCACGTAAATTGCATTCTATTTCATATTTTCTTTAAAGAGATTGTTTTTTTTTTATTGCACAAAATTCATTAAGAATATATAGTTTTATAGCTGAGACTTTAGACATCTTCTGTGAGGAAGAATTGTCAAAATTCCCACTATCCCGCCAAAAGTATGTCATAATTTTCTTAGCAATTTTTTTGTTTATATTCAGGGGCGTAAGGGTAAGGTGGGTAAGGGGGTAGACTACCTCCTTACTTTTTTAGAGTCACCCTAATTGTTACATTTTACTAACATTTTTTAAAATATTGATTTTTATAAACAATAACTATGAACACACCAAAGCCAGTCGTACCTTTTATTGCCATTTTCATAAAAAAACCAACTTTAGTCAGCTATTTCATTTTAATTCATACCCAAAACTATCTTCAGTCGGCCAATTCACTTTCAGTCGTAAATTAAAAGAACTTCATTCGGCCAACTCATTTTAAGTCGTACCTTAAACTATCTTTAGTCGCCCAATTCACTTTCAGTCGTACTTTAAACAAACTTCAGTCGGCTAACTTATGTTAAGTTGTATCAGCGTTGAATTGTTATAAACGAATCCAGTGTTCCTTTTGACATGCAGAAAAAGTTCAGAAAAGTAGTATAAATTTTGTTAAAAAAGTACGAAAATAGTATTACATAGTAATGTAAAAGAGAACAGCGAACCAAATGGAAAAAATGGGTAATTTTTAGTCCAATTGTGCAACCGTGTCCTTGACCAAAAATAAAAACTGAAAATGATATTTTTTTTGACCATAAAAATATTAATGATTTTTATTTAAGATTTAAAAGATAAAATCATATTACTATTTTTTTATCAGAGCAAAAACTTGAATATATATAAAATAATGATTAAAGCATAAATATCTGAAACTATCAAGTACCTTGTCAAAAAATTTAAAAAATAAGTGGAATAAAATAAGCCCAAACGAACAAAGTCGTCCCACATATTCCCCTTTTTAAAACCTAATTAATACATTTTTGTAGAACTTTCTGAGATTGAAATTTTTATTCAGAAATACCCAACATTTGTAATTAAAAATTTAATGATCGAAATCGGCCAGCATATTTGAAGAAATTTTTTTAGCTCAAGAACTCTGATGTAATATCTTTAATTTCATAGATTTATCATTTAAATTTAAATACAATTAAAGGTTTTTCTAAATGACCTTGTTATTTATTATGTTGATTTTATATGATTTAAATACAAATTCTAAATGTTTGATGGTTTAAATCATACTTGATAAAATCAATACAATAAATAACAAGGTCATTTAGAAAAAACTTTAATTAAATGATAGAGCATGATCAAACCGAAACAAGCTTAAAATATGTCAGCAAACATCTCAAAACAACTTCAGTAACCATGCTTTGTTAGTGGAAGACTTCCAGCAGACTGTTGCACTCCATAATAATAACATAAGCATAGAGACTAAAGTAAAGAAAAATACAACAACAAATGTGATAATATGACATGGGAGAAAAACTGAGAAATTGACACTTTAAATCTCATCGCCTCTGTGGTGCAGTGCGCTTGTGCGTGCTTGCACGGGTATCACAAAGATTTCTGATAAAGCCTTTAGCAGGACTGAAATTGCAATAAAATCAGCTAGTGATTTTTTCCTTTTCACATTGAAAAAACGTTGTTGTTGTTGTTTCTTTGGAAAGATTCGTTAGAACAATTAATTGTTCTAACTTGGACCTAAAGCTCAATAAACGATTTTAAACTATCAAACAACTACAATTTCTTTTTAAAATCAAGTATGATTTAAACTATCAAAAATTTAGAAATTATGAAATCATAATAAATAAATAAATATTGAATTTAAAGGATTTAGTCAAACTATTGAAAAAAGGTCCGTTTTAACTTTAAAACTCAAGATGATGGCAAAAAGACCACCATTTTTAAATCTGCATTCAAAATTAGTTTATTTTAAAAGCATCGCTTTATGTCATTGTTGATGTTCTTTATTTTATTTCTTTTACCCTTAAATCATTAGAAAAAATAAATTTGTACTCTGAAGGTACGGATAACCTAATTAGTAATGCTGTTGCATTGTTAAAATCTTTTAATGTTGATGCTGAAAAGGCATTCTCAATGCGCCATCGCCGTCGTCTTACGCCGAAACGTTTGGATGATAACAATGCCAACGCTGCTTATTTTTTGATGAACTGTTTTTATAGAAAAGAATTTAAACTTGTATTGGATAAGATAACCTCACTGATGCGATATAAATTAAGCAGTTGCTTAGAAACAATAAAGCGGTTGTATGAACTCTTTAATCCAATTATATCTTCTACTAACTTGACCCAAAACCGAATTCTAGAATCAATAAAGTTTTTACCAAAAAATTGTTTGTTGGATTCACTTCATTTGAAATCGGTATTTGAAGTATTCTATGATCTATGCAAAGGCGTAGAAACTCTATCTGGTACAGGTAATGATTCAGAATGCAATAAAAAATCTCTTCCTGCAGTTAACAA
Organism: Dichetophora obliterata; assembly: GCA_963920525.1. Lineage (NCBI taxonomy): Eukaryota > Metazoa > Arthropoda > Insecta > Diptera > Sciomyzidae > Dichetophora > Dichetophora obliterata. The sequence goes on from OY986435.1 coordinate 193,783,530, forward strand.
AATGTCGCGTTTGCTGTGCACAGTGCCTGTTACTGTTTCAGGAAATGAAAGAATGTTCAGCAAAATAAAATTAGTTAAAAACTATTTAAGAACTACTCAAAGTGACTCACGTCTTAATGACCTATTAATACTTTCATCGGAAATGGAAAAAGTTGATCTCATTAACTTAGTTAATATTGCGCAGCAATGGGCTATTTAAATGTTATACTTAAAAATTAAGTTTGTATTTTTTATTTAAAACACTATCTTTTTATTAATTTAAAAAATTAAAAGAAAAAATGTAAAAGAAATTGAAAGCCCTGTTTATTTTTTAACACATATAAACTTTTATTTTTAAATAAAACGGAAATAAATTTTTAAATGCTGATTCGATAATGTTGAAATACTTTGATTTTATTTTCTTTGATAGAGGGAACGATATGAAAACTGCCTTTAAAGGATCTTCTTCACTTGAAAAAGATCGAAATATTGAAAAGTATATATGTGGGTTAAAAATTTCAGGATTTCTTTAAACGGCACCAAAGTTTAACGAAAAAGGCCGTTTGAGCTGAAACTGTTTTGCATTATATTTATTATTGTAAGATCTCTAAGAATATTATCTACAATCATCTATTAAAACGTAAAACTCGAATTTTTAGAGCTTTAGAAATGTAAAAAACAGGGTAATTTTTCAATTTTTGTTTTGAAAATGGCACCAAAAACAGTTATGAGGTTTAGTTGGCTGAATTTACGTAATCTTATTGTTTCAAGTATTATCGTTTAGATGAACTGAAAAAATTTCCAGTTACCTGTTGTAAAAGCTGAGCTTGCCACCTTTTTGGATTCGAAAAATGATGTCCAAATTGCGAAAAGCTTAATAGAGCAGATAAAAGGCTAAACCAAAAAAAAATTCAAAACATACTTAATTATTTGTATTTTGGTGTATACAAGTTCTTTTTTCATTATTAAAAAAGTTTTTAGTTAAAACAATTACAAAGTGTTTTTCTTAGCCGTTCAAATTAAAAAAAACCCCTAAAGATTTATTTATATTGATCGAACGGATGAGTAATTTTATATAATTCAACGTTGTATTTAAAAAAAAGTCGGGATTTAAGGGTATCCAGTCGGCCGAAAAACATTGATACCCCCCAATCAAAATGGCCTCGGTACGCCCCTGTTTATATTTAGCTCAGAACCTAAATGTGAATGGGCCAATAATAATGATTATGTATATTAGGCCAGATCGATTTGTATGAAGGAAAAAAAAGTCAGCCAGACACCGACTCAAAAGTTAGAGGGACTCTTAAGAACTATTTTGGCATCATTTTATTTTTTGGATCTGAGAGATCCCCATGGAATGGTTTGTATTCACCTGAACCCCTTTATTGGCCAAAATATCATGTTATGGGCATGTAATTTTTTTTTCTTTAATATGCATACCCAAGAGAGGCAAACTAATAAAGATTCTGATAGTGCACAAATTTTGGCAAAAAAATTCTGAATTTTTTTTTTCTTAACAAACTCTTATGACACCCCAAAAAATCGATATTTCGTCATTTTCGAAAAGGCGGTTTTAGGAACGCTTATAAAATATGTATATTTTATTGTGTTCACATAATAATTGAAAGGTATTGAGCTCTTCTTTCCATTAATATATCGTATAGTGTGGTTATTAAAAATTTGTTCGATGCTATTTTGAAGTAATATTGTGTGTATTCTGCACGCCATAAGGCGCCTGAGAACAAGAGTTTTCGTGAATCCTGAATTTGTACTGGAGCATCTTCGGGTGAACACTTTACTGAAGACTGGTTGCCAGAATTTGATTTTGTGTACCTAAAACCTCATATGTACCAAGATTTGTCAAAAACGAACGAAAAGTAATTAAAGCAATTAAATAATAATTGAGCTAAAAAAAGCCCATTGAATATCGATTTCTCATGTTTTATATATTTATGGCACTCCTGAGAAATAGCCAGCGAAACTTCGGAGGTGAAAAATTAAATATATTTTTTAATTGCATTATAAAAGCAGACCATTTAGCCTGAGCACTAGTGCAAGAAATTATATTAATTCAAAAAGTTGGTCAAATACACTTATTCAAAAAGGAACAAGTCGATATCAAGTCTTAAAAATAACACAACAAAAATAGATTGTCTTCAGATAATTTTAAAAATAATTATAAAAAAAGAGAACTATTTCATTGCATTTTTTTAAAATAATACGTTACAAAAAACTTTATAAGGCGTCTGGTGTGTTGGCTAAATAACTTTAAATTAATCTTTGCAGCTAAACGATCCCACATGTACAGCTAAAAAAACTTCGAATGGACAGCATGTATAGCGCTTTGACAGCAGTGGTGATAATAAAGGAATTATTAGAAAATGAAGAGGACTCTTAATGTTAACTCCTCCTAAACTATATTTTTATTTTTAAAATTATTATTATTTTATTTATATATATTTTTGTACAAATTTTTGTTGATAATTTAACCAAATCCAGGGAAACCGAAAATCACGGGATTTTAAATTTTCAAGCCCGGGACTGTTGGGACCGCTAAAATTCCGGGATCCCGTGGCTTAGTATTGCATCCCCTAGTTGTAAATATTTGTGCTTGTGTGTATACGTTGGCGAAAAAAATGTGTAAAAAAAATAATAGCGTAAGACTTATATACGATTAATATGATCCGATTGTAAAAACTAATTTTAATACAGATATGAGTTCCATTCATATACCTATATGTATAGTAAATTATATGGGAAAAATAGATTTTAAATCATAACTTTTGATTGAAAAGAGATATTGGGGTCATTTGTTCGCGTCAATTATTTTTTGAGACACGAATACATACTTTGTAAAAAATATCAAATAACAAAAAAGAATAAATTTCAAATAAATTTCGACCAAAAATATCATTTAATCAGGCCAAAAGCTGACTAAAACCGTTTAATAATTTTTACGAAAACTAAAAAAACTTTTGCAAGTGAATTCTATGTCATATGAAGGAAAGGTAGTCAGAAATGCAATTTTTTCTTGTTTTTAGTTTAGAACAAAAGCAAATTTTGAGAAGTTTTTTGTTGGAAAATTCAATATTTTGGACTTTTTTTGAAAAAAAAAATATACACTGAACTAAAGGAACAGTTTCAACTATTTTTGTCTTTGAAAAAAAGTCATAGTGATGAAAAGTCATATTACCTAAGTTAGGTGCAACAGAAAGTGATAAAAAGTACGAACATTGCAAAGATTATCGCTTATCGAAAAGAGTTTATGCTCTCGTTCAAAATATGTTAAGTGCAACACTTATCTAAAACTCGAGCAGCAATCAAACTTATCCAACTAAATTGGATTAGTTATGAGAATAAGGTTTAGTGCAACATAACTTATCAGTTTGCCTATATTTTTTATAACTGATAACTGATAAGTGATAAGTGGTTGGTGCAATAGGGCCCTGGTCCCATTAAATAACCCAGCATAACCTTCAAAGCTTGGATATTCGGCAGAGCCGACAAAGTAGAAGCATGACCGGCCAGTCTCCATGACTTTTTTTTTTGGGTTGCTGTAATGAATTGATTTTTCATCACCCGTCACAATGCGATGAAAACGGGCCTTTCTTTTGTGCCGCTGGAGCAGTTGTTCATAAGCGAAAAACGAAGCTCAACGTCCCTTACCTTCAAATCATAAGAAAGCCAATTTCCTTGCTCTTGAATCATTCCCGGCACGTTGTTTCACTGAGAGCAGCATCTCCGAAAACTTTTTGGAGCTCTGGATGCGCTTCAGTTGCCGTTTTTTTCGAATGAGAGAAGAAACTTAACACTTCCCTCAAATGACGATAATTTAGCATAAAATCAGAAATTTTAACACAGCCGAATGTTTATGACCCCAAAACAAAATCACTAACGTGTCAAAGCGATTTGTTTACCATATTCCTAAGCTTGGTTTATGACGTTTTGGATATGTCAACATCGACCAGCACTTACTGGTGGAGCCATCAATTGACAAACAGGGGAACGTAGTTGCGCAACTCATATATCTTTGTATTTCTTATTTCGACATAATTAATAGATAAGTATTTTTTTAAAAAAAGCAACTTTTGCGATTTTTGAACACTGAGACTGAATGATAAAAAAGATAACTCGAAAAAATAGTGGTCAGGAAAAACAACTTTAATATTATTTGACCTCTTTCTTTTCGATTCAGTTAACATTGTTATAGAGCAGACAACAAAATATAGAATCCAAGAATTTTGTAGCACAGCTCAAATGAAAATTTGTTTAACTACTGATTATTTAATATAAGTTAAATTTAACTAAAAATTTCGTGTTAGTATCTTGTAATAAGAATATTCATTTCAATTTAAGTTTATAATTTATAAACTCTTGTCGTTATCTTATATACATAATTTTCTTCCACAAATTTCGAATTTTAACAGTTTTATTAAATTTTCCTCTAAAGTCATCAGACATAACATTTTCCCACATTTCAAACGATTTCAACGCGAAACATTATGTTTGAAGAGGGCAACCGGTTTGTACAATATATCGTCACTTACTCTTTACTTCAAGGAAAGACTTTTACACCAATTTTATTGCAACCAGCATTCCATGCACAAAAAACAAACCATACACTATGGTTTATATGCTAACAAACGAACCATGTCTCCGCCAGGAAAAGCTTTTTACTGCTTCCTGGATGTTGGCTACAAGTTTCCATATGCTAAAAGATTACAATGTTGAATTTTTACTTGATGTCCTTACACCAGCAGGTGCACTTAAAATATAGCATTTGCATGTTTTTTTTTCAGTGCAGACATTTAAATTACAACGCGTCAAAAATGTTGATTCATTTTTTTTCTGATATTTTCACCGCTACATGCAGTGCATTATTCTCATATAAATGTATTTTACTGTGAATGTAGGTACATACAAATGTAAGATTTGTTTATTTTTTCAAGCACCTCACTTAATTTTGTTGCACATGTTTTGCTCTGCACATTTTTTTGTTGTTTGTGCTTTTGATGTATTGTAGTTTGTTTGCCAAAGTTGCACTTTAACACGCGGTGTTAGTAAATTTGTAGTTAGTCTGTGGATTAAATTAAATTTTCACTTTTACGCTTTATGACCTTCGTTGTTTGGGATTTTTACTGCTGCATGATGCAGAGTCTTCCTTGGTTTATATTCTGGTGTTTTTTTTTTATGATGTTGCTTACATTGTGGTCAAAATTTAATGACAAAACTTTTATAAAATTTTCTGGATATAAGTTGTGGATGAATTCTTTTGAATTGAAAAATTGATATATTCTTTTGTTTGAAACAGTTTTTGTTTGGTGGTTAAAGCATTAATTGTAAGTCGAGAATCGTTTCCTTATTATTTTGTAATTATTATTGTTTCTATTTAAAAAATTATTATAGGAAAACGCTTTTCCTGTTAATCATTTTATAGTTCAAGATTATGTATAGTTTTTTGCTTCCTTTAAACCTATTTATAAATAGGTTAAAATGGGTGGAAAAATGCATAGCAAGAATATTTTATCTACCTCTAATTAACCTTTAAATATTTTAACATGTGTTTATCTCCATCTGATATGTAAACTCAGCTCAAATTAAGTTAATGTTATATTTTTAAACTGTGTTAATTTTTTTTGTTTTGTCTTGTTTTTGTGAATCAGCCATAATTATGAATTATTTTTGCTGTTGTTGTTGATTTTATAATTGCTTTCAAAACTTGTATTGTTGTTAAATATGTTTGTAAATCAAATAGCTCACAGCAAACCAATTACTCACACCATAAAATATTTATACATGCACATTCACATTAACCCACAAACGAACTTCGAGTACATCTCGTATAAATGTGTGTGTAACTGAATTTATGCTATCTATGTAGCTAAATATATTTTATCGTACAATATTACACTCTAACTGAGTGTTTGATATTAGCTGTTTTTGTTGAGTTTATTTTTTTCAATGACCTGAACTGCCGGTTGCACGACTCTAAACATGCGCTTTAACTAAACAGAAATTCAACATTGCTATTAGAGTTAATTTATGTATGTATGTACCAGTTGCTATACATAAATGTGCATGAAAAAATACACCTCATAATTACATACATATATGATTTTTTGCAAACGTGTTGAGTTTTTGCAACAATTCATTATAAAGCTTTGTTTGCAGTGGGTTTGTTTGAAAGCCATTTTTTGCTTTTGTTCCGTCCACCAACCCGTATTGATTTAGGATATAATTAATAACAAGCCGCCTAAAAGCATGCAATATTTATGAGCATGTTTAAATGCTGCTTTATTTAAGCATTATCGAGCGTACGATAAATATTTTAATAGCTTTTTATTTAGTTTTTATGTTTTTTTGCTTTTAATTCTGTGCAATTAAAGCATTTAAGCAAATTTCAATAAATTAATTAAATATTCTAAACACCAGCAGTTAAACGAGGGAACACATATTGTTATTCATTAAATTTAAATATAGGTCATTAAATTTATTTATTGTGAATTTTGCAAGTTATGAAAGTTTTCCTAAAATTAGCTTGGAAATTAGGTGTTATAATAAAATACTTTTTAAGCTCTAAAAATACAGGACTAACTGCATTATTCTGTATCACGAACATGCACACCAACGATGAGAAAGACACGAGAAGCAATATTTTCTTCCATACAAAATTGCATTGCTTCTCGTGTCTTTCTCATCGTTGGTGTGCATGTTCGTGATACAGAATAATGCAGTAAGAGTGTTTGTTTGAGCAGGGATTATTTTGGACTGAATGTTAAACACGAATAAAATTTTTAAAATTTCGATAACATATTTTCTTTAAGAGCCAGTTTTTCAGTACAAGTTTGAACTTTAGTTAAATTAAACCTAGCTTAACTCACCAAAATTGGACGTTTAAACTCATTTTAACTAGACATTTTAGCACTTCTTGAAGTTAAATTGACATAAATTATCATATAATGTGTTAAATTTTTGCCTGAACCGAGCTTAAACGTCCAATTTTGGTGAGTTAAGCTCGGTTTAATTTGACTAGACTTTAAAATTATACTGAAAAACTACCACTAATGAACCATTTGTGAATGTTCAGCGATATGTGAGACATTCGAACGCTTTCGAGCCTCAATATTATCTTATGCAAATTTTTTCGAACTTGGCGATTTCTTATGTTGTAGCAAAAAAGTTCTGGATTGTAATTAAAAAAAACAATTTTCGAATTGATTTGTAAAATTTTTTATATTTGAATTACTTTTTGGTACGAAAATATCTTTTTACTTTTGAAATGAAAAGTAAAAAAAAATTATTTCATTTTTGTTATTAAATGATTTGAGACATGTATGCAAAATTATACTTTTAGCAAATTTTAGGTTGATGTATCCAAGTAGTAAATAACAGTAGGCTAGTATCAGAGAGAACACGAGCTCAATCCTGACAACAGCATGTTTTTAAAACCAGGAAATGATTCATAAATGGTTTACTTTTGTGTGTCAAAAAGTTATTATCTATCCGAAAAGATTTATAAATGAGTTAATAAAATATGGGCGAAACAACCAGTTTTGATTCACTGCACTGAGAAAACAAAAAATCAAAAACCCACATTTTAAAAACGTTTAGTAAAATTGATGGCTGGAATGCATAAAAAGTGAGCTCGATTTTTCAAGAAAAATAAAGAGAGTTTATGAATTTTTTCCTTGACAAATCAAGTTGGAGCAAATGCTCAATTTTTATGTATTCCATAATGCACATATTAATAAAAAAGTAAAAACGAAACGTTTTACTGTAACAGAGTACAATAAATTCTTTTAGAAATCGAGATCGGAAATCGTTTTAGCATATATAAAAATAACAACGCAAAAATGTAAATACCATAGTAAAATGAGAGGTTTAACAAAGAACTACAAATGCTTTACTATAAGGTTGTAGGTTAAAATTAATATTTTTCAAATATTTTACGCCGTAAAAAAATTAAAACGCTAATTCTTAAACAGAAAAGTGAAACGAAACTTTTTTAAAACAACTACGATAGTTTTACCATGACATAGTAAAATGATAATATAAATATATAAGTACAATTTGAGTAAGGGTGTTGATAACACACTTAAAAACACTTGCTAATAACAAATTGTTTTGAAAGTATTTTTCAATAAATTATGTATTTGATATTTGTTGATAAAATTAAATAGTTTTTCATGTTGTAAAGTTAGTTGTAGCTGCTCAATGTAGAAAATAATAAAACGTGTGAGTTAAAGCATTTGCTGCCACAACTGAAAGATAAGTATTAAAAATAAAATTACTAATATATGGAAAATGCTACTTTTTTGAAGAGATTTTTTGTATGGATACAAGATAAAAAAATTTAACGAGATGGTCATAGATGATGATAAATTAACTGAAATTAAACTATAGTTTTGAACACCAATAAAACTTTTTTAATTAATAAAAATAATGAACATAAGATTTTTGAATTAATGGGAAATAATGTAAATGTTTGTTTTTATAATGAAAATAATTGTTTTACTATTGCATTTTGAAATGTTTATTGTTAAAAATCAAACGAACATTTTAAATTTAATTTTAAAATATCCGTCTTTATATTGAAAATATACGATTTAATATTGCATTTAGTAGGTTTATTGTTAAAAATCAAACGAACGTTTTAGAATCTCATTTTAAAATTTTCGTTTTTAATATTAAACTAACCCTGCAGTGAAAAATCGTACTAGTCATGACTTTAACTACTTTACTCACTAATTAAAATAAAACTAGTAAACAAAATACCAGATGTTAAACAAGTCAAATCTTACTAACCAAACAATTACTGAAAGACTTACTATCTGTATTCCAGCTAGTTCAAAAACACAAGCTGTTTAACTTAAAATAAAAGAACTAGTTGCTTAATTTATTGTTAACTAAATCGCATTTTGACTAGTTAAAAAAATACCAACTATTTTTTAGCTCATAACTAAGTAGTCATAAATGTACTAGCTTCTTTGCTTGTTGCAAACTCGCTAGTTCTACATTAATTTGTAAACATTAAATAAATGTAATTTTTAGTTGTAAAAACAGTAACAATTGTAGAAGTGGCGGATGTCGTTTTGCGGATGCAGATCTGTAAAGAGCCTTCCTTGAGGATGCGGATAGTTGATATTCATATCCGCAGATGTGGATGTTTTCAATAAAATTATAAATGTATTTTTTGGAATTGTTAATATTTATTTTTTTTAGGTAAACATCTGTTTAAGAGGCAGTCTGCTTCTATACGTTTTTCTCAAAACAACACTTTTCGACCTTGTTGATGTTATTACCGACCGGACTAAAATTTTAAATATTATAAAACATATGTGTATGTAGTACAATTATATACTTTCATTAATATTTAACCTTTTTTTGATTCGGCCTAACATAAAAATAATGGTCAAAAAATATGCGAAACTTCGCTATTTTGTTTTGTTTTTGCCCAAATGTAGAATGAGTGTTACAATATAACTTAAATGTTTACATAAAAGTTAATTTCTTAACCTTAAAAAAATCCTAAACAAAACCTTAAATTTTCGATTGCTTTATGGTATAAAATAAAAAACCCATTTATAACAAAAAACACTAAAGCAAATACAATTTTAATTAGTATAACTTAGCTTAAAAATGTGCAGCTTTTTAAAAATAACAATCTGCTTAAAAATAGAAATTTAAATATAGTTTCCGTAATACAAGTATAAAGCCAGTTTACGTATTAGGGCGTATCGAACAACTGAGATAGTATTCTAAGAGGTCTCAAAAGCTATATTGGGTGGTCAAGATCTCCCAAAAAAAAATTTTAGAAGAAAATAAGGATGTCTTCCTCTGCCGCAAGGACAAAGCTGTTTTTTAAAAAATAGTAAAAAATCACGATCTCAAAATGCTTAGAATTTTTTAAGAAAAACTACATATGTCTTAAGGCAAAAGTAAATATAGACCCTAACTAAAAATATTTTGGTAAACACGATGCCAATCTTGATTTTTACTCATAAGGTCCTGTGTGAAGGGTATTCGAATCTAAAGGTACACTCGAGGTAGCACAGAACTTTTGATTGCTATCTGATTGTCTAAATTTTGGTTATTTTGATCATAGTGTTGGCGTTTTCCTTAAATTTGGCGAATTAATAAGTTGCATATTTTTTGCATATGCATTTTTTGTTTTTGAGAAGTGTATACTTGAATGCAATTTTTTTTACCTTTTCAAAAAAATTAATATAAGGTTTGAAATCTCGGGCACCAAAAATGGTACCAAAGATAGTTTCCTTAATTTGAATTCTTCATATATTTATAGTTCTGAACAACACGCTGTCCAAGAGTATCAAATTGATAACAAGAGTATCTAATTGATCTTGACAACACCAAGTTAAGACCACTATTTTTTTCCTATTAACATTTTTTTTAAATTTTAAAAAATGCATATGCAAAAAATATGCAAATTAGTAATTCGCCAAATTTAGTAAAAACGCCAACACTATAATCAAAATTTCCAAAATTTAGACAATCAGATAGCAATCAAAAGTTCTGTGCTACCTCGAGTGTACCTTTAGTTTCGAAAATCCTTCAAACAAGACCATGTGGGTAAAAATCGAGAATGGCATCGTATGTACCAAAATATTGTTAGTAAGGGTCTATATTTACTTTTGTCTTAAGACATATTTAAATTTTCTTACAAAAATCCAAACATTTTGAGATCTTGATTTTTGACTGTTTTTCTTAAAATAACAGCTTTGTCCTTGCGGGAGAGGAAGACACCTAATTTTTTTCTAAAAGTTTTTTTTGGAGATCTTGACCACCCAATGCAACTTTTGAGACCTTTTAGGATGTGAAATTTGAAAAAATTGTAATTCGATACGCCCTATTACGTAGCACTAGCATACAACTGGTTTCAAACAGACTAGAACAAAACGAATACTAGCATACAACTAGTATGAAAACTACTAAACTTGAAGTGGCTAAAATAACACTACTATGCAACTGGTCAATATTAAACTAGTACTTAAATGGTTAAAAATATACTAGCACAAAGGTGTCTAAAACACCTATCTTTACAATAAATTTACAGGGTGCTTATAAACATTAGAGACATGAAATATTTTCATTTCCCACAAACGAAGAAATATTTTTTTGAACATGTAAAAATTTAATCCAATTAAAGAAAATTTTATTTGAGACTAGCTAAAACCCGGTGCATTTCTGCCACGCACCCGTTGCCAAACTTTCATAAAATGTTATCAGCGAACCTGCGTGTGTAAATTGAATTCGAATACTGAATTCCAAGGCTGTGCGACTAATATCTCCAAAGCTATTCGATATCACAAATTTTTGTTGTACGAGAGGTGCCACGCCCCCTTGTCCAACGCCCATAAAATTATAGCAGTGAAACGGTACGTGTAATTTTTGGTCGAATACCGAATTCCGAGACTGTACGACCTACACGCCCCCTTGTCCAACGCCCATAAAATGTTATTAGTGAAAAGGCACGTGTAAATTGAGGTCGAATACTGAATTCCGAGGCTGTAAGACCTATACTTCCAATGCTATTCGATATCGCAAATTTGGGCTGTTTGGGAGGCCCCACGCCCCCTTTTCGTCTTTAAATCTAGCCTGAGTTGAAGTCTTCCTCTCTGCCATATATCGAAGCAATCAGTAAAGAATATCCGGAGGTGTACGAAATTTCCCATAAAATATACAAAATTTTCCAGGGATAGAAAATAACGATTATTTCCAAAAATTAAATTAAAAAAAATCAACATGTTCCCATTGTCGGAGCACATTTTGGATAACTTCATTATGCTGCTTAATGCATCCTCTATCGAAATAAGATATGATTTTTATTTCTTGAGTTTTACCAATAAAAATTGAATTTAATTATTATTCACTGATTTCTATAATTTTCATCAAAAATAAGAGTTATTTTTTGATTTTTATTTTTCTGTTCAAGAATAAGACTTATTTTTGAGTTTTATTATTTTGCTCAAGAATAAAAATTGTTCCTCAATTTTTATTTTTTTCGCTCAGAAATAAAAGTTATAACTCAATTTTTATTTCTATGCCCAGAAATAAAAATTATTTGTTGAGTTTTATTTTTTCGCTCAAAAATAAAAATCATGTGTCGAGTTTTACTTTTTTTCCTCAAACATAAAACTCAAAACACCACACAGCTTTGTTGTTGCTGGCGCATGCTCGCCTTGAGTGTGCCTTGTGTGCGTACGTAAAAAGTGTGTTTGGGGGGTTTCAACATATGGCACGATTACGATTACGAATTTTAAAGAGATTTTTTTGTTAAAAACCACAAACAAATTAATTTGGTCGAACAAAAATTCGATAGCTTAACTAGTTATCGAGTTATCGATTTTTAAATTTTTTCCCTTGGTAAAAGATCTGTTCAATAAAATATCTATATCTTTTCCAATTTTTAAAAAATATAGAAAATTAACATGTCATATGAAAGATAATTTAATAGTCTATTCGAAAAAATACACATCAAAAACTTTTAGCAATAAATTGAATTTTATGAGTAGTTTTATATTATGGTTGCTTTTCAGTTGTGACAAAACCGTTTTTTTTTTCAAAAATTTCCATTATTAATATGCAAAAAATACATTAGATATTTAAAGACTAAAGTTTTATCTCTCATAAATCAATCAAATTTCAAAATCAATATTAGTTTTTCGAATTAACTGTAAGTTAAATATGTTTGTTGCAAGGATAAACTATTTGATTTAATAAAATAAAAGCTGTTGACCAAAAGTGATCAGCTAAAAGTTTAATATTTTTTCACTGGCTAGAAATATTAATTCATATAAATATTACAGCTTCAATTTTGCCTTAAAATAAAATATAAAAAATAAATATGCTTGAAAAAAAAACATACAAATTAAATCACTCTTAAATGGTATACACCAAAGATAATTTTTCAAGCTTAAATAATTCAAAAACTATACTAATAACGGTAGTTTTTGAGTTTACATATACATACAAATAGCTATGAAATGTGAAATACTCAGTGGATTTTATTGACTTAACATTTTTGTAAAAGCTTATTTAATTATCTTTAAAAAGATTCCTTAACCAATATAGCAAGAAAACAAATAGAAAGTTTCCTTAGGGGATCAATGAACACAAATATTGTATTAAACAAATCGATAACTCTTACACAAATAGATAAACCCATTTGTCCTTCTCTCCCATTTCAATCCACTGAAATTGAACTTTTTAATTTAATGTAATATTTAGTTTTTCTACTTAAATCCAGCTATACTCCTTCTTCAAGTTAGCTGAAAACTGTTTTATAATTAGTTTTAGTTGGTATGATATTAGATTACGGGAGGGTAAAACCCCTTTAATCCCCTCGTCGTAATAAAGCGCAGGCCAAATAGTTAATAATTCTGAGAAGCATACACATGCGCTCAACAATTATCACATAGAAAGTTGCCAGATCTTATTCCCACAAAAATTATCTTTTTCCCACAGCAATTCAAAAAAATTCCCACGTGGGAGATTTTTACTAAAAAATTCCAACCAAAAACCCTAAAGCCATAAAAATCACACCAAAAATCCTACAGTTATAAAAATACCACAATAATCCCACAAACCATAAAGAATAAATAATTCAATTCAATTCAGAAAATTAAGCAGTTATAAAATACTATGTTTCCATGGCGAATTAAGCCGGTGTTAACTCCCATGAAATAGCAAGTTGAGTTAAATTTCGAAAAATCTCCGAAACTCTACGAAACTTGTTGATTTATGTGGCTTCTGTAATTTATCATAATACAAAATGACGTATGGAAGATTTTTTTGGAACTGGTAAAAGTAGTTATACATTGACTTGTTAAAATTTTTAACGTTTTCTGCATTTTTTTATATTGAAGTAAACATTTAATTTCTGGATTTTTATATATATAAATTTTTCGCGATTTTTTAACAGAAAAAGCAATAAAAATGTTAAATGAAATTGACGAGTCCAAATCGACTCAACTATCCAAAGTGTTGACACTTAATTGTCAAAATCTGTTGTGTTGAGTACCACCAGTTGAGTACCACCACTAAATTAACAGATTGCACAAATTTAGCTTTATAATATTTAATGTTCGAAAATCATTAAAACCGTAAAATTTATTCATATATATATGAGGAAATAAAAATAACGTCTGGGAAAAAAACTAGTTTATGCTGTGTTATTGATTCCTGTAGCAACAGGAAATATAAAATTTTTTATTTTATCACAAATATATATTAATAAAACTAAAATCAGATATAAATTTGAAATTCCCACATTGTGTGGGGTTCTTCGAACTAAAGATTTATTTAGGAAAAAACTATGTGAACTGCGCCAATTTCAAACAATCGTCAGAAATCATAAAAAAGTTTTATCAATATATGTATAAAAAATAATTTTATTTCATCATTTGTGACTGTTCGAAATTTGCCGTTTCATTAACTTTATAATTTAAATGATTTCAGTTAATAAATGCAATTCTTTTTGTTTTGTTTACAAATACTTTGTTTCGAATAAAATAATGACAATTTTAAAGCACACATTTTAAAAATATACGTTTTAGTTCTTTTTTTTTAGTTCCAGGTTTTTCACCAAAAAGTTTCTTTTCTGAAATTGCAAGTTTTTCAAAAAAAAATATGGCAACACTGACTCACTCATATTCACTTCAATTTTCCCGGTACTTACAACAAGCCGCTCAGTATGAGTTTTTAGTGAATTTGTGAGCAAGATTCAACGAAAATTCTTGGGGATGACTGACATCTGCAATAGCAATGCTAACGAATACGAATATTTCATTTATGTTTTGCAAATATTCATAACAATGCAAATTCAATTAATTTACATAAAACATAATAAGCCATAATTTTTAAATTGCATTTAAAGAAAATTCGATAAGCATATGCTAAGAACATATAAATAGTCAAAATCAAATAATAACGAATATTATAACAAACGATGAATTAAAAGAACTATATAAATAAGAACTCATGTGTCATTTTTTATTGTATATTTAAATATTTTCTGTACATTAAATCTTGTTTTTATTTGGAGTTCATTTTTAAAAATAAAATTTTTTCTAAAATGTCAGATGACAAATTGCATCTAAGGTCACTTAAAATCAGCCTAAGCGCAGAAAACGACCGTTCTACACTCACTTGAGTTGCTGGAACACTTTGAACAATTTGCGCTAGTGACCATAGGTATGGATACCTAAATCGTTTTTCGTTCCAATAGTCCATTATTTTGACATCTAAGTCAACAGGTTTTGGTGCATAGTTCTCAATTTCATTTGAATTTTTTTGAATTGCTGTGGGAAAAAGATAATTTTTGTGGGAATAAGATCTGGCAACTTTCTATGTGATAATTGTTGAGCGCATGTGTATGCTTCTCAGAATTATTAACTATTTGGCCTGCGCTTTATTACGACGAGGGGATTAAAGGGGTTTTACCCTCCCGTAATCTAATATCATACCAACTAAAACTAATTATAAAACAGTTTTCAGCTAACTTGAAGAAGGAGTATAGCTGGATTTAAGTAGAAAAACTAAATATTACATTAAATTAAAAAGTTCAATTTCAGTGGATTGAAATGGGAGAGAAGGACAAATGGGTTTATCTATTTGTGTAAGAGTTATCGATTTGTTTAATACAATATTTGTGTTCATTGATCCCCTAAGGAAACTTTCTATTTGTTTTCTTGCTATATTGGTTAAGGAATCTTTTTAAAGATAATTAAATAAGCTTTTACAAAAATGTTAAGTCAATAAAATCCACTGAGTATTTCACATTTCATAGCTATTTGTATGTATATGTAAACTCAAAAACTACCGTTATTAGTATAGTTTTTGAATTATTTAAGCTTGAAAAATTATCTTTGGTGTATACCATTTAAGAGTGATTTAATTTGTATGTTTTTTTTTCAAGCATATTTATTTTTTATATTTTATTTTAAGGCAAAATTGAAGCTGTAATATTTATATGAATTAATATTTCTAGCCAGTGAAAAAATATTAAACTTTTAGCTGATCACTTTTGGTCAACAGCTTTTATTTTATTAAATCAAATAGTTTATCCTTGCAACAAACATATTTAACTTACAGTTAATTCGAAAAACTAATATTGATTTTGAAATTTGATTGATTTATGAGAGATAAAACTTTAGTCTTTAAATATCTAATGTATTTTTTGCATATTAATAATGGAAATTTTTGAAAAAAAAAACGGTTTTGTCACAACTGAAAAGCAACCATAATATAAAACTACTCATAAAATTCAATTTATTGCTAAAAGTTTTTGATGTGTATTTTTTCGAATAGACTATTAAATTATCTTTCATATGACATGTTAATTTTCTATATTTTTTAAAAATTGGAAAAGATATAGATATTTTATTGAACAGATCTTTTACCAAGGGAAAAAATTTAAAAATCGATAACTCGATAACTAGTTAAGCTATCGAATTTTTGTTCGACCAAATTAATTTGTTTGTGGTTTTTAACAAAAAAATCTCTTTAAAATTCGTAATCGTAATCGTGCCATATGTTGAAGCCCCCCAAACACACTTTTTACGTACGCACACAAGGCACACTCAAGGCGAGCATGCGCCAGCAACAACAAAGCTGTGTGGTGTTTTGAGTTTTATGTTTGAGGAAAAAAAGTAAAACTCCACACATGATTTTTATTTTTGAGCGAAAAAATAAAACTCAACAAATAATTTTTATTTCTGGGCATAGAAATAAAAATTGAGTTATAACTTTTATTTCTGAGCGAAAAAAATAAAAATTGAGGAACAATTTTTATTCTTGAGCAAAATAATAAAACTAAAAAATAAGTCTTATTCTTGAACAGAAAAATAAAAATCAAAAAATAACTCTTATTTTTGATGAAAAAAATATTAATCGAAACATAATTCTTATTTTTGAGCAATACAATAAAAAATCGAAAAATAATAATTAATCTTTGAGTTTTTGGATATCTCTTATAATAATTACGATCCCTGAAATTTTCATACCAAAAGCTTCTTCAGTTTTTTTAAATTTTCCAAATTTTCCGCACACTTAGTCCTATTTCTCATTTCATACAAACCTTGTCCTAATAACAAAGTACACAACAAAAAAAAATAACCCAAATCGGTTCAGCCGTTATCAAGTGATGAGACATAGTACATGTGCCAATTGATTTTTTTTTTATATAGAGATGGAGAAAATTGCTATTATCGAAAATTGATAAATTCTTGATCACAAAAAGATAGGTGTATTTTTCTGAGTGTAACCCTACCCTGCAGTGTAGCCAACTAGTTAAAATTCTAGTAAATGTACTAAGTCAAAAATACCAGTACTAGTTCAGCTCAAATTTTACATTGCGCAAACTGGTTATTTTCCTGTGTTGATGTCATAGGAAAAGACAATTGTCCTATTCTCGATATGAATTGAGGCAGTATTTTTACTTGTATAATTTGAAGTAGTTGTGATAGTAGTAACTTTTAAGTAGTAACTTCGTTACTATTTAAAATGTTGCTCTCAAATTTTTTCAGTATAATCACAATATATTGTATTTTTATTGTATAAAATGGTTACATCCTTAATAATATAATTGTTAACATATTTTATTTAAGTCGATAAATATTACAAAAAATGCTTAAGTAAAAAAAAATAGTTACAAATAAATGGTAAAAAAAAATAAATTAAAGCAATAAATAACATAAAAAACTGAGGGTAAATGTGTGATTCAAAACAAATACGAAAATACCCAATGTGAGGGTTGAAATAAAAAATAACAAAAACCAAATAATTATATATTTGTTGTTTGTTTATGCTGAACCAACGCTCAGGGAATGCCCATATAAGTGTGTTAGCATTGTGTTGATTCGGAAGATGTGTGATAGTAAGTTGGAGGGTGGATAAATGGAGCAGTATCGGTGAAGATTTGCTGTAAACTACTGCCGGGAAACACGCTTGCAAGGAGACTATTTCACAACTTTTCCGTGCGACTAAAAAACGAATTATCTCGTTAATGTGAGGTTTTATTTGCCATCGATATAATGGCAAAGAGGAGGGCTTGGACAGCTGCCCGAGTGGACCTGGGAAACACACGAGCCGGTGGCATCAGGACACTTCCCATGGTAATACCTATACAGAAGGCTTAGGCAACCAACATTACGTCGATGCCCAAGAGAGTTGAGAGAGGATGAAATACTTTCATCCCCTATCAAATATATCGCACGACGTTGAATTCGATCCAGAAGCTCCAACTAAGATCTTGAAGCCCCTGCCCAAATGTGCGAATTGTACTCCATTTTCGACCTAATATATGAGGTGTAGATCAGAAGTTAAATCTTTTGTGCACCGTTTTAAAAAACCTAGGCACTTGCCCGCTTCTTTCGACACATCAAAAATATGATCATTCCAACGAAAATCAGATTGGATCGATATGCCCAGAACGTCAAGAGCGGCTGATTCCACAAGATCCACACCATTCATATTGAGAAGAGCTAAGGGGCAATCCATCCGCTTGTGGGTTATTAACAGACAGCACTGGGTCTTCCCTGCATTGAACTCTACTATATTAGCAAGTCCCCACTCGGAGATTTTTTGTAGATCATTTAGGAGCGTCTCATTAATTTTGTGCCTATTTCTCTCAATCTCCATAGAGCTTGGGCTTTTTTTGAATGAATATGAATGAAAAATGCTGCTGTCGTCCGCAAACTAATGTATTGGCTTTTGCGTCAACGACAGAAGGTCGTTGATAAAAACCAAAAACAAGGTTGGCGATAGGACTGAACCCTGTGGTACTCCTGCGTTGATGGCGTGCTTCTCGGACGAAATACCGTCAACTACAACCCGAACCGCTCTGTCCTTGAGGAAACACGTGATGCATCGAGCAAAGTTACCACCAAAACCTTATGCAACAAGTTCTGACACGAGCGCTTTATGCCCCACTCAGTCACACGCTTTTGAAATATCAGCAGCAACAACCCTACACTCGCCGAAAAAGTGAACGCATTGATTCCATTTTTCGGTTAAGAACGCCTTCAGATCACCAGTAGAGCGAGCCCTACGGAAACCATATTGACGGTCACTGAGCAGGTGGTTGTGCCTTAGATAGTTCACAACGTTGAAGTGTATTACGCTCTCCATAACTTTGGAAAGCGTAGAGCATATCGCAATGGGTCGGTAGTGTGCAGGGTTCTTGACATCGCCCTTTTTAGGTACCGGCTGAATATTTGCCACCTTCCAACTAGATGGAAATACTCCTGTTCTGTAGGAGATGTTGAAAAGATTGAATATGGTTTTGTTAACATTTTGCAAATGTCTTTTTTTTTAACACTTTGAAGCGATTTTCGAAATAACTTCTCCGGGGGGTGTCTGAGGAGTCGATTCCACCGATTGACTCTACAAATAAATATATAAATATTTTTTTATTCTTTATTTTTATTAAAAATATTAATGAATATATATATAATTGTACTGCATACACATATGTACAATAAAATTTAAAATTTTAGTCCAATCACTTGAGTCCATAGTTTTTTCGTAATCATGTCAACAAGGTTGAAAAGCGTTGTTGCCATGGTACATTTTGGTTCGTTTTAACCGAAAAATAAACAAGTTTTTCAAGCGAATAACGTTCGTTATTACCGAAAGTTTGCTTTAACGGACTCGTAAGAAGCGAAAAAAATGTATGTCTTGTTATAATTATAGAGCGTACTTTTGAAATTGGTTCGTTTTAGGTGAAAGTTCATTTGAAACAAGTTCGTAATAAGTAAATAGTACTGTACAATCAAATCTGGATACAATGAACCCCCGAAATTGTAAACAGCTTGAAATAGTGAACGAAATAGTGAAGAGAAAAAATATTTAAGATTTAAGCAAAAACATAAATTTAAAAAAAAAAATTCGAACACGAAAATGCCAACAATCTGGATACAATGAACAGGCCACGCAAAAATGAGTTTACTATATCCATATACGACTGTAATTTCAAAATTGGCTTAATTGGAACACATGGTCTGACTTAACCGTTATTTAAATTAGTTTTATTTTTCTAAGCGAACATCCTTAAATGTTCTAGGAATACATCACACAACAATTGCATTTTGATTTCGATATATATGTTACCAAGATTGATATCATTTCGCTGATAGTAGTTAAACGTTATCGGAAACCCATTCGAAAAAACAAATAGGAAAATATATCGTCATGAGAAATATTAAATAATACAAATACTACGAAATAGTGAACGATAGGTTTTTTACACGTTCTACTATAAATAGTGAAGAACTGATAGTGAACAAAATAGTAACTGACATTTCAAAAAATAAGAGCAAAGCAGTACGCAAAATAAATTTAAGAAAAGAAATTAAATTTCGAAAATGCGAAAAAAATGTGAAAAATTAATAACTATATCCAGATTCGCCTGAATGTTTATTATTTTTAAAAATAAGTTTCTTCTGAGATAAATGGATAATTTTTCTATAATTGGATAAATTTATATACGCCTTTATATATACTATATACTAGCAGAGTACCCAACCATGTTTGTACAGAGTTAATTTGAGTTGAATTGAATTAATATCAAAGAAGGAAAAACGAATTTTTAAAAAGAAGTTTCTTCTGAGATAAATGGATACTTTTTCTATAATTTATATAAGTTAAATAAATTTATATAAGTTTTGCATTAAAAATATTTTTTAAAAGCATGTGCACCTGGTCTTTGACCGTCTGCTTAACTTACTAGTTTTACCATAACTTTGTTATCCGAGTAATAAGACAATGAATTTTTTTAATCAAAGTGTTTTTTATCACGAAAAAAAAAATTTTGTAAAAATAATTACATTCTAAGAATTATATGAGAATATATGTGAGTAAATTTCAAAACAAACGTATGTTCCCTGTCCCTGCCTCTTTAGTCTTCTCTTTCAAAAAATAAGCACACAACTAAACTAAAAATTATACTGTTTTTTATAATTCTAAAAAAAATGTTAAAATTATATCTGAGCTTAATGCCAAACAAGTTCAGGAAGCAACAATACTGTTGTAATATAAAAACAGTATATAATTTAATTACTTATTTGGAGTAAAGGCATGTTTCAACGTTGAACATTTGCAAGCGCTAATTTTGTTTCTCTCTCTTACCTGTTTCATAGAAAAACATTTGTCCCCACTCTTATCTGTAGTTTTTCAATATAGAAAAATAAAACGAAAATAAAAAAAAATTAAAAGAATATGCATTGATTTGCAATGGCAGTATTTAGTCTATAGATTTGTTGGTGTTTGAAGTTCTAAAGTTTACATAACAGCATTTTTTTTAAGTAAAATCTTCTGCTAAAACCAACGTTATTTTGCCCATCAGGTGCTTGTTCTCTCGAATGCCTTAGGCTGCATTCGTAGTAAACGCTTTTAGCTTAGCCGAGAGGTTTAGCTAAAAAACGCTTTGTGTATAATCATATGGAAAAAGCTCAAAGTGTTCATAGTGCCAGCATAAAGCTAGCATAAAGCTTAATTTTAAATGCTTTTCAGCGCTTATATTTCCATCTCGCTTGCTCACACAGAAAAAAAATTTTGTTTTTTATACTTTGTTGTAGAGCATTTTTAAAATGCTATTCGGCACATGTTAATCTATTTTGCCTGTTAACAATATTTTTGTTGATTTTTTCTGTGCTGAAGTTTTAACCGTTGTTGTGTTGTTGTTGCGTTGTGGTCCTTTTGTGGTGCTTCTCAGTTGTATGCACTCGTGTATTCTATCTCGTTTGTTTACATAGTTTTCGTTGTTCTTGCTTACTTCTTGGGTACTTTTTGTACTGAACTTTCCACCGTTGTTATGCTTTGTATTTTCAAGTTCCTTTGAACTTGTGTTTGTTATTGGTTTATCTTTCATTGGTGATCATCGCGAATCTACATACTCATTAAACAAAAAAATTTACTTTGCAAAACGCAGTTGAAGGCATTATTTTCCAAAGAGACAAATGAAAACAAAGCATATGAGCCACAAGCATAAAGCGCGCACTATGAACACCAATAAGCTCAATAAGCTACTTTATGCAGCGTTGAATAAGCGTTCACTATGATCAAAAAAAGCTTGACAAAGCAGCTTTATGCATCAGCTTCAGCTAAAGCGTCCACTATGAACGCGGCCTTACAATGTCTATCTCAAGCATTTAGTGCTCTCTTATGAGCGTACACACTTAAGTGCAACTGACACTTTAAACCTTCCTCCTTATGAGGATCGTTTAAAAGTATTAAAAATGCAATCTTTGAATGAAGGAAGGAAGTCCGCAGATATCGTCTATTTACACCAACTCATAACTGGTGTATTCGATTCACCAGAACTCCTTACTCTTAGAAATCTCAACACTAACCGTAGAAGCAGTAAAAATGCTAACAATTTAATTTACTTACCTTTTAGTAGAACAAATTATATGGCTACTGCTCCTTTACATCGCATGAGTACCTTTGTTAACAACTGTAGCTTTTTTGATGTTAACTTATCGAAAGGTCAACTCAAAAGTAGATTGAAAACTAATGTATGATTAGATCTATGTAAACGCATGGTTAGTTGTTATGCCTTGTGTTGTCCCTGAGCCCAACCCATATTATGGTGGGTACATTTTTCTCACTTTAGATTGTTTTGGACCGCTCTTATCGATATCATAAAGATATTTTAATGTTATTTGGGCTGGTTCTTAAGATGATCTAATGCGGAGAAAGTGCGAAAAAGCTGTAGTAGCTGAACTCTATTGTTATTGCATGTCATTATAATTGTACACTCGTTCCATACGATTAAGTCAGACTGTTTAAGGACGTTCACAAGACAAGTTATTTTACTGATGTTACACGTTGGAGTATAGTTATAAGTTGGCTAAATTCACAGGTAATTGTAATGACTTGGGTGGTACCGAAGCAGAAATGCCCATTTTTTGTATAATTCTTGAGAAAGTGTATAAAAATTACAACCCAACTGAACATTTCTTTTTCAATCCTGATTAAGTACACGGTTAGAAATCTTGTACTAAAATTGAAACTTTTCTGTACTACATATAAGTCTACACCAGCTTTGGTATCAAATCTAGTATGTACAAAATACTAAAAAATAGTTTTAATACAGCTTTGGTTTCAAATTTAGTACAAGCTTGGATTCAAATATTTAAAAAAAAAATAACAAACAACGCGAGATTCGATCACACGACATTGAGTTTGTAAACTCACTATTCTAACCACAGAGCTATTGGCTTATACATAAAAAGCGCGATAAACAAACATATGAACCGAGTCGCCTAATATTGAGTCGCAGCATTGCCAGGCCAACTTTTTACGGTTCTTAATCCAAATTTAGTATCCACATGTACTAGAGTTTAGTATTATTTGTATTAAAAACAAAAAGTAATACAGAGTTGTACTTAAATTGAAACCAAAAAGACTAAAATTGAAACCAAAAGCTAAAATTTAAACCAAAAAGCTAAAGTTGATGCTGTATAATTTTTTTTTGGTTTCAATTCTAGTACAGAAAAGTTTTAAATATGAGTTAGTATTTGAAAAGTTTCAATTTGAAACCGCAAGGTTTAAAAACATGCAGTAATATTTTAGTGGGACTAAAATTTAGTCCAATATTTCTAACCGTGTAGCAAGTTCTGATTTTGTGTGAATTGTTGGCGAAAAAAAATGTTGCACAAGCTTTGTTCAGCGCAGTAATTTAAGGACTCGTTTGATAGAGGTTTTAAAGGCTTAAACTTTCATAAGTGACAAAATATCGTGTTTAAAGTGTTGAAGTTGTATAAGAGGTGCCACGTCCCATTATTTGGCTTATACCACTTATATCATTTGTGGAATTTTCTTTGATAACACCTTTGATATAAATTTCAAGTTTCTAGCTTTCATGTGTCAAATTATTCGGTTTTGTTCAATTTCGTTGTTAAACGCAAACTATTGGAAAATGTTTGCACTATGTCTATAACTTTTGCAGAATAACATTGTTTTACGCAAGCTTGCTTAACTTGAGTTCGCTGAGCATAAACCATTAAGCATGCGTATGTTGCCTCTTATTTAATAAGCGTGAGCGTAATTTTATTTAATTCCTTTTTCTCTTCTTTTACAACATTTTTGAATGTTTTTTTTATATATTAAATTTTTTGCCCATTACCTTTCTACCGCAATAATCTACATTTTAAAAAAAATCAACTTAATTGCTTGAAAACTACGGCAACAGAGGGAAACAGACGCTTTTTGCCACTTTGTTTTATTTACCTAGATATATTAACTGTTATTTTGAACAAATCAATAATATTTTATTTTATCTGACACAAATTGCATTTTATTTATGAAAAAATAAAAAAATTAACTATTTATTAACATAATTTGCAACTCTACATATTTTTTAAATGAAATAGCTGGTCTATATTTTAAGATGTAAGACCAATGTTTAAAAATAGTTTATGCAGAAATTAAAAGAAAAGAAAGAAAACAAAATTTTTAAATAAACAAAAACATTATTTCTAAATTTCGACTACAAAGAGACTATACTAAGTTTTACCAATTTTAAATTTATTTTCCATGTTTTTCTCCAATGGTCAATTTATTCCTCTTTTAAGTTCTACCATAATTCCTTAACTTTTACGCATACATTTATTTTCTTCCGCTCCTTAGATTTCTCTCTATTTAAACTAAATTGTTAACGGAACGTTTTTTCCTGTAATTTTTCAACTTTCAACATTTCCGCCTTTCGCCATGTTGTTACTAGTCAAGTTTTACTGAGTGCCTTTTTTTATCTACTCCGACTTCAATTTTATATTTATTGCAAAAAGATATGCGAGCAGGGTATAAATCTTTTTTAAATTGTATTAAACTTTTATAATGTGTCTTTAACGAGTGCAATTTTTGCAACGTCTGCGTTTTTCCCAGATCACCGTCCCTTTCCATAGACATCGTTACTTGGCCGGAAGACATTTTTTGTCTCTGTACGTGGAAATTGTTGCTACAATACGAGAAGGACATAATAACGCAAAGTAGGCAATAAAAAATGTGGACTATTGAAATTTTTTCTTGTTTTCCAGCATTTAAATTGCTTTAATTTTCCACTGTAAAAACTTCCTTTCCCTCCCCCCCCCCTCACCACCATCAAATAAGAAAGCAACACTATGAATTTATTAAACTATTTATAATAGCTGGTATAAAAGTTGGTTCGACCTAAACAAATGTTCAAAATGAAAAAAACACATATTTTTTTTTATATACGGACTCCATTGTCTACTTAACCACCGCAGTGCGCACAAGTTTTTTTCGAATATTGCTACTAAAAACAAAAAATTGCATAAAAAATCTCTAAGTTAGGGTAAGCTCAAAAGTTAGTCGCAAAAATATACGCCTTGAAGATATAAAGAACTAAGCAGATGTTTAGCAAATAATTAAATTTAATGACATTTTCAAAATGAATTACTGATGTTTACCTTTAGATTGCGTAGAGATAGCACTTTATAGCATAGTTCTTTCTGCAGGAACTCGGATTCTAGACATATCTGCAAATATGATGCAACAAATATTTCAGCTGTTCTTATTAAGAAAACTATTCTACTAGAGTGAAATACTTAAAGTTGAGCTTCTATGAATTTAACCCACAAACTTTTGTTATTTTTCTCCTTACTGAACATGAAATTAAAAAAGTACAAAAAAGTTTTTGAAATTCCAAAAAATGTTACAAAAGCTGACCTTGCCGACCAACCCTTAAATCCTGTCAGCCAAACAAGTAGCCACTTTTGAAGCAAGACAATCTGTACGCCACCGTAAAATGAGAAATATCTACTTACTGACCCGACAACCAACCCAGAAAAGCAAAATAAAAAAGAAGACGAATACTAGTATATATTACAAAACTTTTGCTAGGCGGTATTGTTATAGTCCTTTTTTATTTATTTGTATATCGTAAAAATATTGCTCTAATATTGTATATTTTTTCGTTGTTGCTGTTGTTGTTTTTTATTGCGAAAAGACCGTCAAACACCAGAGCATTTTTTAACCCGACTCAGCGCTAACTTTATTAATATATTACCAAACAACGACGCAGGCTGAGTGACAATGTAGGGGTTGGGCAGAGCGGAAAGTTAAATGTTCAACCAACAAAAAAGTTTTTGCAATACTCATTACTTTACATACAAATTCATTAAAATCTTAAGAAAAATATATACAAATTGTTGTCAGTTAAGTTAATAACCACCCCCAAAAATATTTTTTATCCAACCCACACAATCCCTTTGTTATTCTGTCACTTAGCCTCGATTGCCACTTGAGTTCGCGACAAACATGACGCTTGTCTATTTTTATTGCATTTTAATAAATAATTATTCATAAGTGGGTTATGTTCGTTGAAAAAGGTCATAAAGACAAGTCAAGTTTTTCAAAAGAAACAAGTAAATTTCTGAATGCGCCATTTTAACTGAAGACGATAGTAAAATTGGCTTCTTTCTGGCTCTTTTTTTGGCTAATATTTGCTAAGCCTTTTACTGTTGTCTGTAAAGAGTACTATTTGACCTATTTAAGGGGTATGAACAGTGTAAAAGTCTGAATTTAAAGTGTTTTTTATTTTTGATTTTATAAAAAGAAATTAGTTTGATGAATTCATATAAAACTTCGTACAATTCTTTAAAACATTAATAAGTACTTCAAAAATTAAATTTTTTGTTGTTTACGGTGTATTTTTGCATAATGGTTATTTTGAAGATGGCTTATCTTGAATCTGGTGTCAGTGGCATCGACAACAGTTCGTTCACATGGATCAACTGAGGACGAAAAATATTCTCGAAATATATATTATTGGCTATAAGCCGGACGCAGGGGCTTTTCAAATATTTTTTTAGAAAAAAATGGCGACCATTTAAAAAACATATTAAAATTTTCATTTTTTTCAATAATTGTTTATAAAAACAAATAAAAAAGTTAAAAAAGCAGATTTTCAGATTACGCAGATTTTTTTCAAAAAACCCAATTTTAAAACAGATCTATCGGAAAAAAACTAGCTTGGTTATGCTGTCAACCAGGTCAGAAAAAGTGATTTTGAATAAACGGCGTTTAAAGTTTTGGAAGCGCTAAAAGCATTCGAATAGCATGACAGCGCTCTTTATAAGTACTTAATGTACGAATTTTCACTTGAAACTTGATATACATATACTTTGGGGTGTAAATTAATAGTTTATAAAAAAAACTAATTTTTTTTAATGTTTTACACTGTTCATACCCCTTAAGCTCATTTATAGAACAGCTTCACATACAAAAGAAATAAATAAAAATTACTTTTTACCATCTTCATAGCTTTTGCTTGGTTTTTATTCTTCTTTTTCTTGAGCAACCTACAGCTGATGTGGGTTATCTAAGAAAAAGATTTCGTTTTTTTTTAGAACAAGCGACAGCAATTGAAATTTTTTTTTCGCCAAATTCATTTGAAAGTTTCTTAAATTAATAAATAAAATTATATTTAATTATGGTTATAATTATTTTTGATATTGAAAAAAAGTTTTTGTGTAAGAACCTCAAGAATAATTTGAATTATTTTAAAACCTTTTTTTAGGTCGTTTATTTCAAATAATCTAAATACTTTTAAGTAAAATAATAAGTAAGCAGACATATTTTCCATAACGTACTTATCCTCTAGAGCTTTTGACATTGTCTACTACTCCGACGTTTGTTAAAACTTGCTTAAAGTACCTCTACACTATATGTTTCATACATATGACACGTCAAAAAATTGCAAATGGTTTTTAGCTACAAATAGTGTGGAACATATGAAAATGTGGTTTTGAAATTTCGTTTGTATTTGCGTCTGTAAATTTTTGAATTAGAACTGTCTCTAATTTCGTATGTTTTTCTATCTGTACAAAATGTCAGTTTGATAAATTTTTCATTTGAAAATGGAAGAAAAGGCAAATATTAAGATATTTATTCAATAAATTTATTTATAATTAATTTATTCTTAGTTTGAATGGCTACAAGAGGACATTTAAGAGCTTTAAGGTTTACAAAAATTTCAAAAGCTGTTTTTTATTTTCAAATGACGTGTCGATAGTGTGGAGACAAAAGAAAAAAGCTGTCTGACAAAAACTTAATTCTGACACACAGATGAAATTCGGTATGTAATTTTATTTGACATGTCGTATGTATGAAACATATAGTCTGGGGGCACCTTTAGAAACAATAAAATCTGAGGTTTGAAAAAATGATTTATCAGTTTATAAATTAACTTAACGAGTGATTATGCTTTGGTAATAAAACGAGTAAATCAGAATAAAAAGATTTTTGTGTATTTTTACGTGCAATAGAATTTTTAAAATTATCAAAAAAAAAAACACAAACAAACTAAACTTATGGAAAACAAGAAAAAACATTATCACCAAAAAAATTCCAGCCAGACTAAAAAAATACATAAAATAAATACGAATAACAACCGGAGAAAGAAACCAACAAAATCGAATCAACGAAACGGAAACTAGAAAAATAAATTGAACTTTTAGCCGGAAACAGTTAAATTGACTGGAAGAGAGAAAAAAGAGAAAATAAAAACATTTACAAAAAATATGGAAAAATAAGTCAAAAAAAAAGACGCACAGAATAATAGTGTTAAAAATAAAAAAGCAAATATTACCAAGCAATATTTTGGCAGTAAGGCAAAAAGACATATTTAACATTTTCGATGACTACAATAAACAATTGCAGCTGATCCGTCATTCTTGCTCAAAAACGAAGGTTGGATACCCGGAAGACATAAAAAAAAAAAACACAAATCCAACAATAATTTGAAAAAGAAAGCAAACCATACGAAATAAAACATGTCCTAGACAATATTGTTGCGCCCATTTAGGGCCAAGCAAATGCAATCGGAAATACACAAAACAAAGCATTCTTTTGCTGAATGCCCCAAAAAGGGATGCTATCCAACAACTGTGCGCGCTGGCTAAAAAACGAGAAGGAAAAGTGTTGTGAGTCCAAAAGAAAAACTATTATTCTGTATAAAATTACACAAAAAAAAAAAAGTAAAATCAATCGGTGAATAACGGAATGTATACTATACATCTCTGCAGGATTGCCTTTGTGTAAAAAAAATAGAAAAGAAAATGACAATAGCGTTCAATAAAAGCGCAAACAAACAATTTCAACGCAGAAGAAAGTAAATTAAATAAAAGGATAACACGGGAAAATGGCACAAAACAAAGCAACACAACAGGAAAGGGACACGCAAAAAGCATTGACAAAGTGATTGTATTAAGTTGAATGCTATTGAAGCAGTGTTATTTACTATACATTGAGTGTGGGTGCTATTTTGAAATCATAGTTCATCACTGAGCGGAGTTGTTTAGAACTTACAATTTTTTATTTCTTTTTCTTTCATGAATTAAAGTTTGAGTTAAAGTTTAAGTATGAGTTTAATTTTGAGTTAGCATTTCGCTACTTTAAAAAACCGATGTCGAAAATGAAACTTTTCGGGCTTGGGATATTTTATATATATTTAAAATAAGCTTCGCATGCTCTTTTTAATAGTATTATCAGTTTCTACCAAACCTTATAACTTCCTTGAAGTTATTTGATGCTATTCCTTTAAAATCGTTTCTTGAAAAGTTAAGCTTTGCTACATAAGACATCTGTATTATAAGATACACCTCTACTTCTACCTATTTCAATTTGTGCGCATTGAAAATTTTTTTTTTGAAAGTTGAAAAAAGTGATAGTGGTTTGTTCACCAAAACCTAACTGCACAAGACCTCAACTGCACTGGCAAGTGCTCTGAATCGTGAATACTCCTAATGTAGATGGCCCAAAATACACTGTAGTACTCAGTCTGCGTGAGCAGTCAGTTATTCAAAATACACTGTTCTGGTCAGTCTGCGTAAAACCAGGGGCCGAATTACAGCATCCGTGATCGAGCAAAATTGTACAAGATTGATAAGCACTTGTCTCGTCGTGCCCTTCGTAATTTTGCTCGATCACGGATGCTGTAATTCGGCTCCAGTTTTGTTTTGTTCGCATGAACTGTGTTTTATTGTATTGGCGCAGGCAACCCCTAAATAAAATATGACGACTTCACTTATGTGTGCGTTTTAGAGCCTGAACAGAATCAAAAATCGTTGCGACTGACGATTGAAATAGAATAGATTCTAGGTCTGCGATTTATCGTTGCAGAAAACGAGCTGCGGTTTTTTCTACATTTTGCATGTTTTTTCCAACAACAACAAATCGTCGGCCGCAACGATTTTTGATTCTGTTCAGGCTCTAAGTCCGATAACTTTGATCATGAAAAGTAAATTGTGAGAAATTCGTTTAAAAAAGCATAGCTAAGAATTAGCATGCAAAGGTAAGAATCTATTGCAACTAGTTTGTACATTTATTTGCAACTACCTGGTTAGAAATCTTGTACTAAAATGTAAACTTTTCTGTACAACATATAAGTACCAGCTTTTTTTCAAATCCAGGGGCCGAAATACAGCATCCGAAAATATCAATCTTGTACAATTTTGCTCTATCACGGATGCTGTAATTCGGCCCAGTATTTGCAAAATACTCGTACTTAAGGCTGTGTGCGAATTGATGTTAATGCGACCTTAATAAATTAATAAATTGTGTCGATAAGGCAGCGCTTCCAAAATAATTTAGGAAATTCTCGAGCTACCTAAATGCTTCCTAAATTAGGAAACACTGCCTTATCGACACTATTTAGTTTTGGTCACATTTAAATCAATTCGCACACAGCCTATATATACATGGTTATAACATCCAGTTCATAAGTCGAACCACTGGGTCAATAAACAAACATTTGAACCGAATCTCTTAAATTGAGTATCAGCATTGCCAGCATGACTTTTTTAGGGTCCAAATTAAAATTTAATATCAAAATATACTAAATTTTAGTCTGAATTGAATTTATGAATTTATTTTTAGGATCCAGAATATTATTGAAACAATAATTTTATTTATTTTATTTTCATGCACTCCAATTCCCACAGCTATCTCCAGAGGTTGGCTATTGTCTGGGCTGAACAAAAATATTAATTCAATTGAAAAATCTTTTTGATAAAACTTTCTGTCCAAGCTGGGGTTTGAACAACGGCTTTTTCGCTTACGAGTCACGCACACTACCAGTAGGCCACAGTCGCTACTACCGCTCGCCTGACTAGAGCCATTCATAAACATGGTAAATTAAGTGCATTGTCACAAAAATAGCAATATGTGTGATAAACAAAATATGGTCAGAATTGCGAAATATATTTCCGGTAAATAGAAACATGTTTGCTACAATTAAAGTCGAAAATGTCACTTTTCTGCGTGCTGTTTTTAGGATAAGGCAATTTAAAACAAAACACAATAATTAAACAGTTGACAAACGAAACGGCTCATAGCCAGGAATCGATAAAACTTATTGTGTCTGAATGAAGTGAAAGTTTTTTCTGCATACTGTTCAGACACAATAAATTCTTTCGATTTTTGGTACGTTCTGTTTCGTTTGCCAACAGTCAAAGAATAGTTCAGACAAACATTCAAAATTCTAATATATTTGTCTCTATAATAATATTCACATTTATCATGATTGCCAGAACCACAATATTTTTGTTGCAAGTAATAGTTGAGTCAATAATAGTATGTTGACTATTTCAATGATGTTATGATTTCAACTATATTGTTATTTTTGGTACCACCATTAGTAAATAATGACTTTATTTAGGCAAAAATTTGTGTTTGCAGAAATAGTACAATAATTTTATTAAACAAATTATTATTGCAGTAATCATGTCTCAACCATGTCTTTTCTCTGCGTGTATGAATAAATATTTTGGTTATTTTTTACATTTTGGCTAGTTTATTTTACGTTCTGGTTACAAAAAAAAAATTTTTTGCTCCGGCAACACTGATAGATACCTACATTTAAATGCAGTGCTGCTCTCCAAAACAAATTAAATCAAAATGTTTTTTATTTCGTTAGACATCTATTGTAGCGATGTCAACTCGTGGGGAATTCCCTAATTTGCGGAGAATTTGAAATTGTTTTGGGAATCGGGGAATGAGCTCAAATAAGCGGGGAATTTAGTAATTCATCTTATTTTTCATTATTATATGCGGGGAATTTAATTTTATATAAAATTTTTTATTACAATAGTGGTTTTTAATGAACTCCATTTTGTAGATGTAATATGCGTATGTTCGGTAAGTTTACAGCAGCGTAATTTGAAACAACAAATTGTAAGGAATTAAACATACGCAGCTAACGGCACAAAAACGTTGTGTATACAGTACAAAAAATGTGTATTAGCGACCGTGGCTTCATTTTATTTTTGACAAAAACTGTTTTAATTAAATTTAACAATTTAAAAAATTAAAAATGCACTTAAATACTATATATGGATCTAAAATTTCTGTAAAGTTTACAACTATGCAATTTACTCGCTTTTTATTCATGTGTTCGTGGAAGCGTTTAACATTAACTTAATCTTAAATGTGCTTAGTCGACTTCGCATACTTAAGAATATGGCCATCGACATATTCTTGCTTAAAAATTTGAAATCGCGACTCAAAAACACATTTTTCATTTTGAAAGTTACTTTTCTTTATTCATAATATTATGTTGCTTTTTTATCATAATGAATTGTTCCTATAAAATTTATAAAATCCTTACATTACATATTGGTAAGTAAATAAATATATCAATATATCAATTAAAAAAAAATCTATAAATAAATTCTTGAAATTTTTTCTTTGTTTTTAATTTGATGAAAAATCGGAGAATTTTGAAAAGCGGGGAAAATCAAAAAATTAGCTGGTAACCCTGATGTATTGCCTTAAGGTTGCATGCTAGTTTCAATATAAAACACCTGTCAAACCAGCAATTTAAAAAAGATTCCTTATTAAACATAAATAAGTATACATAGCATATTAAGCATAAAAACATTTATAGGGGAGAAAGAGGGAGAGGGCACCGTGCTTAGCCTCTTGTTAGATTGAACAAGACTTCCATTGTCGCTGTCGCCTTATCGACCAAACCTTTTTCATGAAACGTTTTTCTCTAATTGTCTTCTCGACATGCTGGCCGCTGGGCATTTATGAATCTTACCTCTTTGAGATCTGCCAAACCCATTGCTGTATTAACTGTCATCATCATGAGCTATTTGGTTTCTTTCGTTTATAATCTATCGATCCCTTCAACTCACTTATATTTGAGTGGTTTGACATTTACTGTAATAAAGAGTACTTGCACGCAACCTATGAGGCAGTGCATCTTTATTTGATGAAATTCAAACAAAAAATGGCTATGGTAAAACGGGAAGAAGATTATCGCTAATTCAGCTTATTGAACACTTGACAATAATTCTTAATCGACTTGGTGTTCGTACAAAAGTCATTTATCATATCGATGGTACACGTACGCACACTAGCAGTAAACGAGTTTAATTCAGCATGTATTCCATGCTTACCACATGCTAGGTTCTAGCCATGTAAACGAACTGGATGTGCCACCGTCTGCGTGTGTTCAGGGTGACCGTTTTCCTAATCCACTTTTACACCAAAAGAAGAATAAAAATCTACTAAAATCTACCAAAAAAATCTGAAAAAACTACCAAAAATATACCAAAATTTTTAAGAACAATTATTTTATTTTAAGAACAAATATTTACTTGCAATCTTAACGATCATACTGCAGCTTATATTACTAACGAGTGGGCTGTCATAATTTAACTGTTAAAATAATTATTTCGAAACCAAGTTTAAGAAACCACAAAACCATTCCCTTTTTTTAAATGACTGATGATAATTTGGAAAACAAAGTCAGAAATAACAATAAAAATATGTGTTTTTCTTTACAACATTTATAATATAAATAAAAATTCAACGAATATTACAAGAGATGGGAAAAGGGTAAATAACCAATTGGTAAATACCCAGTAAATGGGTAAAAATGGGTAAATACTAGGGTATTTACCAAAAACATGGATGTAAACTATGTTGTATAAATTTTAGTGAACGAACACATTGTGCAGCAAAAATTAATGAATTTTATAGTAAAATTTATTACTGAAAATAAAAATGCTCACAGAACAGTTGAAAAATAACATCTTATTAATTAACATTACATTTCAGAAATGAAATCAAAATTTATTTACTGTCGCTAAATCTTCCACTGTAAGTACTACATCGAAAATAATTAAAAGAAGAATGAGGTGTAGAACGGGTGATACCAGTGGAAGTAGAAGGTGGTTCTTCAAATGAATTAACAGAATTGATGATTTTATCCTTAGGCAATACACCTTTGAGGGAATTATCCTTTTGTCAGATATCTTTATGGAAAAGATTTCAATTATCTGCTTTAAAACATCTTAAATATTTTTGAATTCAATGTTCCCCTGTGTACGCGACAGGTCACCACAACCTCCTGGCTTATCATGAATGTGAAATTGGTTATAAAAAAATGCTACAAAGCCTATAGCAAGTGGAAACGAAATTCAACTGAGGCCAATTGGGAAATATTTAGAAAGGCAAGAAATTAAGCTACCTTGGTCGTTAGACTATTCAAAAAAAACAATTTTATATATCTTAACTAAGCCCAAAACCACCCTCCACGCATTGGCGTCAGAAGCGGGGGACAAGGGGGGCAGTTGCCCCTCCACTTTTTTAGCTAGATAAACAATTTAAAAAGAAAACTTCAAAAGTTATTCAAAATGTCAGTTTTTTTTACAACGATAATATTTTTGTATTAGATATTTTCCTCTTCTTTCTCTCTTCTTCATAAGCATGCTTGCGGATAACCATTTTCTTTCTCTGTGTTTGCAAAAAGATAGAACAAAATGTAGAGTTTCTACTGCAAGCCCACCACTTCAGTTTAAAAGTACCATTAAGTATGTAGCTTAATACTGCAATATTGTAATCGAAGCCTTCAAGGGAAAACTGCCTTCTGAACAAAATCTAAAAACAAAACTAGATCTTTATGCAGATGACTTTGATGTGAGCGACCTCCACGCGCAACTTAAATTGCTGAAGCAATTGCCTGGCCAAACACCTTCAAATTGTAGTGGCATTGTATCCCAATTTGCAAAAAATTCGGATACTGTAAAAAAGCTATTAAATGAAGTTGAAAAACTTATTGCTTTGCTTTCATCTGAGCGTTTTTTAGTGCACTAAGACGACTTGAAACGTATCTTCGAGCAACTATGACACAGAAACGACTCACTCATGCGGCACTTATACACATTCGCAAAGATAAAACCGAAGAATTGAATTCGATGGAGGTGGTGAAAGAGTTTGTTGCTCGGAAGGACAGAAAGAAACATTTTGGAATAATTTAAATTGATATAACTTTTTGTACCTCATTGCATTTAAACCATGTCAAGATATACCATATATAGATAAAATTCGCTTCCGACGCGCTTGCCTCCACGCAGTTATGGAAAAATCTAAAAAGTATTGGTATTTGCAATAAAGGCTTGGAGGTCTGCCGTACTGATCCAAATCTACTGAATTATTATTTCGTCGCAAGCTCGTTGAGAGATGATAATGCCAAAGACATTAATAGAATAGTGCCTGCTGAGTTACCGTATGATTTCAATTTTGGAGCAATAAACGAGCTGGAGTTGCCCGCTGCATAAAAAAATCAGTTCCATTTGTGAAGATGGTGTGTCGATCAAATTCATTAATCTTATTTGGCCCATGTGGTCAGTCCACTTGCTCATATCATCAGCCATTGCATCACTTCCTCGTGCTTTCCTACCAGCTGAAAAGTGGCTACAATTGTTCCGATTGCAAAAGTTGCAAATATACGCGAGTCTCGTGACTTCAGACCAATCAGCTTGTTGTCATCGATTTCAAAAGCATATGAGTCTTTTTTGGCAGAGCAAATAAGTCAAAATATTCAATATCTGGGCCTCATGTCTGATTTTCAGTCCTGCTTCCGTAAAGGTTATAGTTGTACAACAGCTATTGTTAAAATCATGGATGACATCAAAGCTCCCTTCTATGATGGTGATCTGAGCTTGCTTTGCATTCTCGATTTTTCTAAGGCTTTCGATACAGTAAACTATAATATCTCATGCAAAAAACTTTAATTGCAGTTCGGTTTTTCTGAGCCATCAGTTCGCCTTTTAAGTAGTAACTTAAACTTAACTGCGTATAAGCATATCACAAGCAGTGCTCATCAAGGGTCGGTCTTAGGACCACTCCTGTTTTCCATGTTTATCAACGACATTTTTGCAAAATGTGGTAATGTATCTATGCATGCTTATGCTGATGACTTACAGTTAAATGTGTCATGACCCACAGGGCTTGTTGAGGATTTGTGCGCAAGAGTAAATGATAATTTAAAATTAGTAGCGGAATAGGCTAGGGACTTAATCCCTCAAAATCATGTGACTTGCCAAATTCCAAAACACCATTCTTCAGTCTTGAGCTTCCTCCGATTATTCTAAATGAAGCTGAGTAAAAAGTTGTAACAAAATCAAAAAACCTTGGTTTTATCTTAAATTCATCTCTTACCTGTGAGGATCATATTAATATGTGTGCAAGTAAGGTCTACAATGCATTAAGAAACTTAAGAATGACTACACCGTTTGTTCCCACAAAAAAAAAAAAAACGTAAACTTTTCCTGCAAATTTTAATGCCAATAATTACATACTCCGAAGTTGTGTACAGGAAGCTGGACTCAAAATCCTCTCATAAGCTGTTAGTGTCCTAGAAATGAATATAAGTTTTTTTATCTCGGGCACCAGAAGTGGTACCGAAGATAATTTTCTCTATTCGGATTCTGCAAATAGTTTTGAATGAAAACTTGTCTAAAAATATCTATTTCAAAACAGCAGGAAAAGACCACAATTTTTTTCCCTATTTTAATATTTAAAAATAGTTACTTCAAGCAGAGTAACGAGACCCATCGAATGGCAAGCTCAGAAACTTAAAATTTTAGTATATAATTTCTGTGAATGCTGAGTTGATGTGTAACGAAATAATGGAATTTGTACTAGGACGGAAAATTTTTTAAAAAATCGAAATCGGAAAAAAATCGTGGTCTTAACCTGGTGTTGTAAAATTGATACTCTTTGATAGGGTGTTGTTCAAAAATATTTGAAAAATCTAAGTTAAGGAAATTATCTTCCGTATCACTTCTGATGCCCGAGATATAAGAACTTATGATCATTTGTTTGAAAAAGTTAAAAAATTTCATTCAAGAATACATTTCTCAAAAACAAGAAAATGCATATGGAAAAAATATGCAAATTATTAATTCGCCAAATTAAAGGAAAACGCCAACACTATAATCAAAATTGCCCAAATTTAGACAATTAGATAGCAATCAAAAGTTATGTGCTACCTCGAGTGTACCTTTAGATTCGAATAGCTTTCACACAGAACCTTGTGGGGAAAAAACGAGAGTGGCATCATATTTGCCAAAACATTGTTAGTTAAAGTCTATATTAGCTTTTGCTTTTGAACATATGTAGTTTTTCTTACAAAAATCAAAGCATTTTGAGAATGTGATTTTTTACTGTATTTCTTAAAAAACAACTTTGACCTTGCGGGAAAGGAAGACATCTTTATTTTTTTCTAAATTTTTTTTTGGGAGATCTTGACCACCAAATGCAACTTTTGAGAACTCTTAGAATATGTTCTAAATTTTTCGATACGCCCTAATGACCATGTCTCCTCATTTTCCCTGCAATTACTTGGCCGTAGCCTGAACAATCATTTCGAAGCAAGAAATTTCATATTCTTGCACAAAATAATCTACTCACAATGTCCAAGATATCTCTTTTCAAGACTTCAGTTCTGTAGGTCAAGTAGAGTTTTGAATCTCTTAATACCGCTTTTTAATTACTAATAAAGCCTCAAGTTGACTGTTTTTTGTTAGCGAAATAAGGCTGTGGAACTCACTGCCTAACTATATAAAATTAGTCTTCAATAGATTAGCCTTTAAGCAGTTGATACTCAAATATTTTTCTTAACTATATTTAACTCAATTTTTAGCCTAAGCTCTATCATAACCTCTTATCTCATATTCAGTCAGCTTTAACATCTGTTCTCCTTAAATCGATAATTTCTTAAGTAAAAATATAGTAATCTTGCATTTTTAAAAAAAATTTATTAGATTTAATATCTGTTTACTGCGGCATTTAAAAAAAATCTTATGTCAACGTGTTCTTAAATAAAATAAATCATTGTTATTTTTATTTTAAGCCGGAAATTTTTTATTTATGATATACTTACTTACTTACTAAGTTGGCGCTACAACCGTTTGTCGGTCATGGCCTCATCTAAGAATTTGAGCCAGCCATTTCTGTCTTTTGCTTGCTGGCGCCAGTTGGAAATTCCAAGCTTCGTCAGGTTGTCTTCTACTTGGTGTTCCCAACGAAGATGCGGTCGTCCTCTTCTGCGTTGACCGCCGCTGGGTACCGAATCGAATGTTTTCTTCACTGGAGCATCGTTTTTTATGCGCTGAACATGACCAAGCTAGCGAAGCCGCTGGATTTTAATGCGCTTGACTATGTCGATGTCAGCTTACAGCTCATACAGCTCATCATTCCACCGTATTCGGTACTCGCCATTGACGCAGATTGGTCTGTAGATCTTACGAAGAATCTTTCTCTCGAATGCTCCTAAAGTCTTTTCATCTAAACCAGGTTTGTGATGCATAAAGACGGGCATGATGAGCAATTTATAGAGCGTGATTTTCGTTCGTCGAGAGAGTGTTCTGCTTCTCAATTGCCTTCTGAGCCCAAGGTAACACCTGTTGGCAAGAGTTATTCTTCGTTTGATCTCAATGCTGATGTCGTTGGTTGACAACCTCGAGGGAGGTATTGTCAAATGTAGCGTGGGTTCCAAGACGCTGGGACTGTTTGTTTGTTGACATCAAGTATTTCGTCTTATCTGCATTCACTGTCAGACCGATTCGACTTGAATCTTTTTCTAATCTGGAAAATGCTGCACTGACTTCGCGCGTATTATGGCCAATGATATCGATGTCATCAGCATACGCAAGCAGCATAACCCTCTTGTAGAATATTGTGCCACTACGTCTCATATCAGTAGCTCCGAAGATCATTTCCATCATTAGGTTGAAAAAGTCGCACGATAAGGAATCACCTTTTCTGAAACCTCGTTTGGTAACGAATGGTGGGGAGAGGTCCTTCCCGATTTTAACTGCGCTGCTGGTGTTGACAGGTAATTGGCAGATATAGTGAGATCTCCTTTCTTGTGGATTGGGCAGAGCACTCTGTGATTCCAATTGTTCGGAATGCATTCTTCCGACCATATTCTGCATAGAAGCTCGTGAATGCATTTAAGAAGAGCTTCGCTTCCGTTCTTAAACAGCTCAGCAGGTAAGCCATCAGCTCCCGTTGATTTTTATTTCTAAGCCGAGCTATAGCTGTCAGAACTTCACCATAGGCAAGCAGCGGAACCTCGACGCTGTCATCCGAAATTGGGGTTTCCGGAATATCATCTCTATTGGCAGGATTTTTGTCAGCGTCACCATTTAGAAGCTTAGAGAAGTGTTCCCTCCATAACGACAGTGTACTCTGGACATCTGTCACTAGATTCCCGTTTTCATCCTTGCAGGAAGAGGCCCCAGTTTTAAAACCATCGGCAAGGCGTCTTATTTTTTCGAAAAATTTTCGGGCCTCATTCTTGTCACCATACATCTCAATCTTCTCCTGCTCGCGCTTTTCTGCCTCCATTTTTTTCCGCCTGAAAATACTTCTCTCTTCCCTCCTCTTATCTTTGTACCGCTCCTTAGCAGCGCGGTTTACAACCGACTGCAGGGTGGCTTTGTAGGCGGCGTCTTTCTCTGCAGTGGCGTCGCGACACTCCTGGTCGTACCACTGGTTTCGGTGAGGGCGTTGGTAGCCAATCACCTCTTTAGCAGCCGCACGCATGGAGTTGGAAATGTGTGTCCACTGCGCGCATATATCATCGATTGGAGTAGTGCTTTGAAGCAGGAGTGAGAGTAGAGTGGCGAAAGCATCGGCTGTCTGTTTCGATTGCAGCTTGTCGACGTCTAGCTTTCTCTGTGTAGGGTTGCGTGTATTCTTAGCTGCGCACAGACGTGTACGGATCTTGGCTGCAACAAAATAGTGATCCGAGTCAATGTTTCCACCACGGATCGTGCGTACATCCAATACACTGGAAGAGTGCCTTCCGTCGATCAAAACGTGATCAATTTGATTCTTGGTTTTTTGATCAGGGGACATCCAGGTGGCTTTATGAATATTGAGATGCTTGAATCTAGTGCTACTTACGACCATGTTTCGTGCTGTGGCGAAGTCAATCAGCCTCATTCCGTTATCGGAGGTGTTGTCTTGGAGGCTGAACTTTCCGACTCTTGGACCAAAAATATTTTCCTTGCCCACCTTAGCGTTGAAGTCACCAAGCACGATTTTTACGTCATGACGGGGGCAGCACTCGTTAGCATTTTCAAGGCGCTCGTAGAAAATTTCCTTGATCTCATCGTCCTTGTCTTCTGTCGGAGCGTGCGCACATATTAGGCTTATGTTGAAAAATTTAACCTTGATGTGGATTATGGCAAGTCCTTTGTTCACAGGTGTGAATCGCAGGACGTAGTCTCTTGCTAACTACAAATCTGCATTCAAACTCGTGCTTCTCCGCATGGCCGCTGTAGTAGTTATCACAGGGTGCATGCCGAATGCAACCCTGTCCCTTCCATCGCATTTCTTGGATAGCAGTGATATCAGCTTTGTATCTTTCCAAGACATCAGTCAGTTGGATAGAGGCACCTTCCCAATTAAGAGTTCGGACATTCCAGGTGCATATCCGTAAATCATTATCAGTTTTTCGTTTGCGGAGGTCGTCATCAGATTTGGGGGTCAGTTTTCTTCTTTTCTTAGTTGTTTTCATTGAAATGGGTTTTTACGGGTGGGCTTCAAACCCAACGCACAACCTATTTTAAGCCTAGGGAGGCCCGCCGCTCAGACTAGCCGCCAAACTAACAATTGTCAGTTTTGACGTTGCCCAGGAAACACCACGTGGAGGTTTGAGTCGACTTGAGGCGATTTCACAAAGATTATGCTGACCTCGCCAGGTTGAGACAGTCAGATATGTTACATTGTAAAGGTTCGCCCCCAGATTCCCAGAGAATGTTTCTGATATTTTTAGCTTTAAAATTTAAAATTGTTCAGTCAAAATTTGTAAATAGCTTCTTTGTGAAAAAGTACTAATGAGTAAAACTTGCACTTATATTTTTTGAAAAAAGTCCTTTATTTACATTTGCAGTAGTTTTATATAACATGAAATTATAAAATTGCGAGCTTTAGATCAAGTAAGTTTTTTAAGAAGGCAACGACAACAACAACTCTGTATAGAGTCAATCACTTAGCTGACTACACTTTAAAAAGTTTTTGTTGAATTTTACTACAACACTTGTGAAAAAAGTTTTACGGCTGTTTAGGTAGCAAATTTACGCACCCTTATTTAATTAAACATATTGTTTACTATTGACGTGTAGTGAAATTCATCAAAACGTGCTTATATTTGAGTAAAATATGTAGCAATGTCAATAAAAAAAAATTGATATTGCAGTAATATTAAACATCAATTGCTACTCTCATAAAATTACTACTCTCATGTTAGCAAAATTCAACAACTTGAATTTATTTTTACTACAATTGATGTAATCAATTGAATTTCTATTGATATTCTAGTTAATGCAACATTCTTAGTTTTGACATTCTTGGTTTAAATCACAAATTAATATATCTTAAAACTTTACACTCTTGACGACACGTGCAGAAATAAATGTGACTTATCTTTACTGCTTATCCTTCATTAAATTAACACTATAAACACCAAAATGAGACATAAGCACTTGCATAAGAAATTCCAGCCGATGAATAACCGAAAGAGAAAAACAAATGAAACACAGATATTTTTTTATAGATTTTTTTTCAGTTATTAACATATTGCCCACATATACCCAGTTTTTTTTGTGTTGTACAGCATTAGATGCTACAGCTTAATATAATTTTCACTAAAAATCGAGTTATTACTAAACTTTTGTCAATTTAATTTCA
Source organism: Dichetophora obliterata (assembly GCA_963920525.1). Lineage (NCBI taxonomy): Eukaryota > Metazoa > Arthropoda > Insecta > Diptera > Sciomyzidae > Dichetophora > Dichetophora obliterata. Next base: position 193,825,548 of record OY986435.1, read on the forward strand.
TATAGCTCTTACATAATGATCCGTACACGTTGACGAGCAATGTCGACTGAACATCTGTTGAATATGTTGTGCATGTTGAATATTCAACATCTTTTTCATAAGTTCAATTTATGTAGTAATATAAGTCATTGCAGTTGATATTGCAGCAAAATTCAACATTTATTGATTAATTATGCTTAGAATAGTGCTTAATGGTAAATACTCAAAGATCAATATAAGATTTCTAGTAAAATTACACATCAGTTTGAATTTCATAATAATTATAGTAAATTTATTTTTATTTTTAAGAGTGTAGACAGTCTATTTCGGAAATCGCTTTATTTTCCTCTTGAGTGGCCTTTGAGTGATTAAGCTGTGATCAACTCACTGTTTAAATTAGTATATGACTTCGTAGATTTAGTAATTCATTCTTTTGAATTGTATGGCTGCTAATCATATGACATTTCAAAGCAGTAGGCTATTTATAGATCACCGCCATCAACTCTACCAAGGCAGCCATCTTTTCTAGTTGCTTCCTTATTTATTTCAATATTCATTGGTGTTCGACAGTTTGTCGAAATGCACCATAGAACTGAAACGAGGTTTATGCTTCGGCAGAAGCTAGTGTTCTTACTAAAAGGTGGCTATTTTCACAACCAAATGTTTAATTACACATGACTTTGACCGAAAGCAGTTTTATATATCTATAGTGTGTACATTTTACAATTACGTGAAAAATCTAAACTTTGATTGTATCAACATCTGGCTCAGAACAAATGCATATTTGGTCACCTTGAACGATTTCATGGTCATGTGAATTTTCCAATATTTTGTTATCGAATAGCATGGTTCGATACCATTGCAAGGGTTCGAAATTTAGCCAATCCTCTCCAAATTGCTTGCATACAAGATTCGTGACGTCTTTTTTTTTTGCAATTGTAAGTCCCAATTGGCGTTGCTCCATTCTTAAAATTTCAGTAGGTAAACGCTCACCTCCTTTGAGTAAAGAAGCGAACTGTTCGTCTTCCTTACTGACGTATTAATAATGTTGCGACCCTCCAACCAAAACATTTTCGCAAGATATTTTTTTATAGAAATTTTTTTAAGTGATTGTATATTTTGAATTCTTTAAAATGATAATCTAAACTCTTCGTGTCCAAAAGTTCCCAATCATTTCCAAATCGTTTTACGTTTCCATGTTTCTCAAAAACTTCAACATAAACTGCAATGGTTGTCATAACGGGTTTCTTGTTTAGGTCTTTTTCTATTCTCGCAAATATACTATCCGCCGGTAAAAATGAATGGCCTCTTACTGGAAAAAGCAGATGTATTTCTGTTATATTTTTTGGAGCCGTCACAGAATCGTGGGAATCGAAAACATAAAAAATTGTAGAACGCCGAACCAATCTCCGAAGCTTGTCTACCAGCTTCAGTTTCATTCCAAATGTACAAAGTGGGTTTTGTTTTAGTTTTTCCAACCGGCATAACACAGAAATTGTATAGTGAAATTTGACGACTGTAAAAAGCGTCTTGAATGGGAGTTTTCGGAAGGGGCTGTTGTTGTTGAAGGTCAAAGCAGAATGTCTCCGAATTGAGGATTTCTTTATTCATTAAATCATAGAATGAGTTAGCACGCTACTTATGGATTCGTTTTTCAGCAATGGCTTGTTGTTTTTTTAGAGCGTCTTTTTCCATTCTTATTTTGTTGCTCCAAAATTTGCAAACATTACGTGCATCTGTTGCCGGCATTGAGAACCCAATATTGTATTCATGATTAAATATTTTACTGAAAATTGTTCGTGATACATTTAACTCGTGTGGTACCGATAAATTGTAGCTGTTAAAGAGTTTTCTTAAATTTAAGTCAAAGGAAAGGTATATACGTTTATTTTTCATTTGGTTGTAGTGCGAGTCTTTGGCTGGAAGCTTGTCTGAAAACTTTCGAACACTATTTTTTTTTTCAATTGACTTGAAAGATTTTTTGTCTACTCCTCTTCTTTCCCTTAGAATATTTCCTTGAAATATTGTTTTAGCTATAAGATTTACGCGAGTTTTACTTATTGCAAATGTAGCTAAGAAAAATTTTTTACAAACAGTTACCATGCGTTTGTTCCTAAAATTATAAAGAAAAAATCTAACACTCATGGAACGATTCATGCTTGCATGTTTTGCCACATAATTTCCCCTTCTCAGCGGTTCATATGGAGAGATAAAGCGAGTTAAAAACTGGTCCTGGTCAATCTTATTCTCCATTTTAAAGAGTATTTTTTTATTCTTGATGACCTGATTAATATCCAACGAGGAGCAACAGGCTTCCTTAATTTTGCAAGGCTTTATAGATTTTATATTGCAATAAATATAGCTGAAATTTTTGACGTTTAAAATTTTTTAAAATTTTTTTTTTTTTTTTTAAATTGGAACTATGGAAACTTAATTTTTTTATATGTTATAACGAACAAGTGTTTTGCTTTCACACATTTCAGTAAATGTACCGTTTTGATAGAACATAAACTTTTTGTATCAAAATCGTATTGTAAATAACCAGTTTTTATTAAAGTTTTTCAATGTTTTCAATGAAAATAAATATATATTTTTAAATGTAAATAGTCAGTTTTGATCGATCACGGTCATTTTAAGTCTTTTTGGAGACTCAATTTTGAAAATTGGAAAAAATTTAAATATCTATCAGGTAGAGCTTAACCCTACGAATACGAATCCAATGCTAACTCAAAAATTTCCAAAACTGTTAATGGCCAGTTTTGAACAGTCACTCCACAGTTGTGAACATAATTCATTCAAAAAACTTTGATACCTTAAAATAAATTCTCTAGATTTCGGTACATTCTTTAAATTTTTCATTTGCTTAGTAACTTTTAAGCCATCTTGAACATTCAATCAAATTTAAGTTAATTATGCCCCCTCTTCGGATCAATATCAGTAATGCTAGTTGTCTTTATATACCATGAATATCAGTAGCAAGCCCATGAAAAACACGTGAATCATGGAATCATCGGAAGAAAATAGTTCAAAAATAAAAAATAAAGTTTTGTTACATCATTCGAAAATTTGCACATAAAAACAACGCAGTCAAATTGCGATTTAAGCTGTTTTGATCTTTGAAATAAAGCTTAGTGCGTCCCATTGTTCAGTATTGTTTTTAAGCCGGAAGCAAAAAGAAAGTTTTGACTGCAAAAATAATGCTAATATTTGTTATAAATTAAATAAAAAAATACACAATTTAAAAACTACAATATTTGAAAATATACTAAAAAAAACTACTATGGCTTGAGGTAATACAAATCTACCAATCTAGTAGTGAATCTACTAAAAACGGTCACCCTGTTTGTGTTGTTGGTATAATTTCTACTACTGGCTGCCAATGTGTGAAACATAGCAGTAAAGCATTCCTTGTTGGTGGCATGATATGGCTTTCTATCTTAAATGTTGGTTATGTTTTCGGTGGTACATGTACATATGTATGTTCGACACATGGAGCGTTTTTATGTTTTCTGCTCAATTGGCTGCTTTATCGATTAACATTTGCAAAATCATTTTTAAACCTAGGAATTTGAAACAAGCTATAGGATTAATGTTGGTGATATTAATGTTTTTGACACTAATTGCCAATATATGATTGTTTAAGGGGAAGTGATGCTTAGTAATGCAATTTTTTTTTTCTTTAATTGACTATGTTTATATGAAAAACTTTTATTAAGTTAATAATAAATTTCTATAAATTTATTCAATTTTCTTCAGTGAATATTATTACTAAAGCAGTATCTTCACAACTCTAATGCTGGGTTTTCACTATGTAATTTTTATGACGACACAAAAGCTTATCACGTAAAATATCACCTTAATAAAACTCTAGAACATTTTCTGCATAGCTCCATTAAATAATTTATTTGTTTTTAATTTTCCAAGATTGCCAAAGTTAGAAAAAATATCTACATGTTGTTATTTTCAATTAGATTGACAACAACTGACCACTGAAAATGACATATTGAAAACCAAGCATTAGTTTTAAGGTATTGCTTATAGCATAACTGTATTTGTAAAAATTTTATGAAGATGATACATAACTGCTATTAATTGTGACTATAAAGTACAGTGATGTGCAAAGAAATAGGGACACCTGTATTTTTATATTTAAAGCTGCATGAATTATATGCAAAGTGCCTCAGATATAACATTAATTCCCTCGGGTGGTGATGCTCCTTGATTAGGCGAGTATTGATTGCGAAACCGGGCCTTAATGTTTCAAATAAGGGAAGTCACCTGGAAAATTTTTTTTTTTTAATAACCAGTTTAACACTAATAAATTATTTTTTTTAACCACGCTATCTCTCTTAATAATTATATCTTTTTTAGTAGATATGATATATTTATAAGCTCGTCTTATTTAAAGTTTTTGCATTTTTTTTAATGTGACAACTCTGGAAATACTAAAGCTACAAACCTGAGAAAGCGTTAAAACACAAAAAAATATTTTCTGTTCCAGATAGCCGGAAGGAACTGTTATTTCAAAAATAATTGAAAGATTTATATCGTTAATTGTACACGTCTACATGGTTTAAGCAACAACAAGAAAAGCTTTTAACTTGCAAAGCTTTACAATGAATAAGAAAAAATAATAAAAGCGCATAGAAACATTTCGAAATTAAAAAATTATTTAATTATTTTTTTCTTTTGTTTGTGTATTCTTGTATATTTAATTGTATGTTAAGATAAGAGTGAAATAAGCCATATTTATAAAAATTAATGAGTGGTTCGATATTATAAGGTTTATTTTCTATATATTGCCACTTGTTTTTCTTTTTTTTTTGTTTTATTGATCTTTTTTTTTATATTTATTAAAATACCTGATATAATGTAAGTCTTGGAAATGACTTACCTATCCTATTACAATATCCTATTACAAAAAATATTTTTTTTTATAAAAATCTTATGAACTTTGGAGTCAATCTTAACAAGTTTATTGCCAGAATGTCATTAAATATTTAATATAGATCTCTTTAAGTGGGGTTTTCACATGAAAATTGTCCGGTACTTTCTTGGGAGAATATATAAAAAGTTTACATTCTCAGAAACTAAGTATAAATATATGCACGATTGCAACGATTGGATTAAAAATTTATTCAAAAGTTTCAACTGTGTTGACACAATTTTGACAATATTGGTCATAAGATGTTCGGTCAAAATTGTTTTTTTTTTAAATATTCAAATTTTTTAGAAAATAATTTCAATTATTTTCTCTGTTCTCTGGAATTTTTGTAATGCATGTTTAAATATTCATCACGTTTAAACATTTTTTCTTAAAACAAAAACTCCAGTAATAAAAGTTAGTCATTTCCTTCTTAAAATATAACCGATTCGTATATAAACATACAAAAATTGAAATAAAAGTTGCATATGAATTATTTAAATCGTAATACATATAAAATAGAATCCTTTTAAATGTATCAAATTGAATAGATACAGCAAATTTCTTGCTAATTTTTTCACTACCAAGTACGTATTTTAAAAACTTATGTTCTAGTTTGCATTCATTCAAGAGTTAGTCAATTTTTTAAACTTCTAGAAAAACCAGTCAACGTTAACTTGCGAAAAATTCTCAATTTAAGTTTTTGCTCATTGCAACTGGCTTTAAAGGTGCATGGAGTCATTAAAGTCGCTTTCAATTAATGCCTTCTAGCAAACAAGCAAACAAAAAGCAGACACACGCACTTCCCTTGAAAATCATCATTTCATCCATAAATAACGCATTTGCACTTTCTAGTTTGACTTCCACGTTTGGTTTTCTTGTCATCGCGAAATAGCGCAAAACAGAAAACAGTTGAAAGCGTGCCCAAACACAACGACGCACTGGTTGCAAGCAGCTACCTCATTGCACTGCTCGATGAAGCGTTCAGTTTTTGTTAGCTCAAGTTAGCCCGGATAAACTCGACTCGCTGTTAGATGGTTGCTTAAGCTTGACTTGGCTTTAGAATACGTTTGTGAAATCCATAACAATTATTCATCTGGTTCAATCTTGCTCAATGCTGCTGTGCAGCGAACAATTAAATTTTAGTAGCGGCCATTTGATGTTTTCATCTCTTTTTTCCCCACTTTTTGACCTGAATGTGATACTTAACCCTGGATGGACATCACTCTGGGAGGAGGTAACATAACCTACTGTAAAGAAAACGGGAGATGTGACCTGTTATATAATATTTTTGCAAAGACAGGTATGATGTTGGTATCATTTGCAGTGTGACCAGAGTGGAATATTATATTCCACTTTGGCATATTTTAGCTTCGGGAAGCATATTTTTTTTATAAAAATATGCAGCATAAAAAGTGGAATATTTTTCGTATGATTATATTTTTCAAAATTCACAAAAATTGCAATAAAAAAATGTCTTTTTGGTTACTAAATGGTTGTTTTTTGGCTATCGACATTTTTTTATCTCTGAACCACCTTGTAAAACGCAATATAAGGAATTAATTTTTTGGTTAACTTCTTCGTTGTCAATTTTATTGCAATTCATTTAATAACTTCACGCAGCTTAAAAAGTGAAGTAAATTTGCTTATATGTTTGTTTGGTTAGATTTTTTTTATGGATTATGTTACAGCAGTAAGTAATTTACTTAAGAAAACATTAGGGGTATTCACGATGTGTTGTATTTTCCCTTGTGTATTTTTGATAAATTTGATATTTGTGGTAAATTCTGTAATATAACAAAAACAAAATGTAGTTTTCAAAATACAACCCTGTGGAAAATATACAAGTTGTGTATTAGATCAGCTGATTGTACAAGCATTTCTACTCAGCATGGAGCAAGCTAAAGGCTACGCTGTGAGTTTATTTAATAAAAATTAATATAATTGATTTTAAAAATACAATATGTACTTTACTGAAGGTTCGATCACAATAATTGTAAGTATTGTAAATTTTGCAAAAATTTATCACAAATGCACCACATCGTGAATACCACTATTATTGCTAACAATAGCTATTTCTTTTAACTATTTTAGAATGTGGATTCAAAACAATAAAGCAGAAACAAAAGTTATTGATCAAAGTTCGGAATCTGAAGATTTATAAAAATTTGTGATTTTCTCGCTTAGCTTACCATTTAGCAATGCTGAGGTTGAGAAAATTTTTAGTTATATGAATCTTTCTTATTTAAACGAAAATTCAGAATGGAATGCAAGAAAAACTCTTAAATAATGTGTTGAATGTAAATACATGGCTGTATGTTCAAATAAAGTGTTGAAATGCCTATCAAATACCAGATAGCTTAATAAAAAAATTTAGAAATGCGAATTTCTATGATAATAATACAAGCAACAGTTTAAGAATTGACCTCGAAGATGTGCCTGAATTTTAGTTTTGTATATTGTATATCGTTACTTAAAATTCAAAAAAGCATAACAATGTTTATAATTTTTTATAGGAGAAGAAAATAAATTTAAGTGCGATAGCTATCAAATAAATAAATGTTTTTAAACTTGCTTCTGTGTTTTTTATATGCATATTTAGACTTATTTAGATATATATCTTTGAAATTGAAAGTGGAATATTTTTGTGGAATATAAAAATTGAAAGTGGAATATTTAGCATATTTTTTTTTAACAAAAAGCATATTTTTTCAAAAATCTTCTGGTCACACTGATCATTTGCAGTTTCCCCATCATTTGTCAGACACAATAACCAAAAACGATTCAAAATCTATAATCAACTTGCGCACTGAAGCCACTGATATTGCAAACAATGGTAATAAAGACCGAAGAAATTATATCACAATAGTCGTTGTTGACATGGTATGCACGAAACACAACACAACGCCTGCTATTATGCACAACATGTAAAACACGTCCGAACACGATCTATTGCGAAAACTCTGGGCATATTACGCCAAGTAGGTTATTTTTGATATTGAGATAAAAAAATAGAAATATTTCTTCTACGGACTGAATTCGATCGACACAATTTTTGGTTTTTGTGCACACGAAACAGCACAGCAAGAAGTCATGAAGTTTGAGATCGATGCATCAAGAAATATTAGAGACATGTAATGTTTCAACTTAAAATGGGTCTAGGCAGGACCAGTTGCCCATCCTGGAGTTAACATCAAGTTTTTCGCTGAAAGTTCATATTATTTGATGTTGATAGTTTTTTGGTTTTTAGTTTTTTTTGTCGAGCAATGATTCCCCTTCAGCGTTTTTTATTAAGTTTGCTTGTTTGACCGTTCTTCAATTTCCTGGCACTAATTTGCTTATGTTGCAAGGCATAAAGTGAAATCCTTGTGCGCAAGTTTTAGTTACTTTTTTAGTCTAGTTCTTAGTTTTTTTGTTTTTATTTCCAATACCATCTCAAATAAAAGGTTACTGCTGCCACTTTGGCCATAGTTCATTGAAGAACAAGCATTTAATACAAAAGTTTACAGCATCCGCAGTGGATGAAAACAACAAAAGCCAACAACAACAACAAGAACAACAACTTTGACTACGACTAGGACTCAAACATGGATTCGAACTTGGACTTCGATTGCAGGCAGTTTGTGGGTTCTGGGATGTTGCACTGACCAGTGGTCAAGTTGTAACAAGTTGTGAAGTTTTTGTTGTTGTTTTTGCTCCTCACAGTATGCTCTTCCACTACATCACACTTGAGCTAAACTGACGGGGCGTGAAATGTTGTTGCTATTTGTTGCTGTTGTTATCAGTGCAGCTGAAGTATATATAAGTGAAAATGTTAGGTGCACAAGTGTTTCACGGAGCACATGCACGATGCACAGTGATGCGATTGGTACAAAATAGGCGGAAAATATTTTTTTTTGGATTTTTTTTGGTAGGTTTTGATGTTTAAGGTATAGGAAGGTACAAAAAATATATTTCAGAAATTTTGGACAAGTGGGCGTGGCAGCTGCTATACAACTTAAACACATTTTGTGCTTTATCTTAGAAAAGAGATAAGCTGCGATAACAAAATTAAACATGGACACCTAGTATGTGACCTCCAAAAAAGGGTTAAAAATGTTGGTTTAATTGGACAAGTGGGCATGGCAGCAGATACACAACTAAAACACATTATGTGCTTTATCTTAAAAATGAGATAAACTACGATAACGAAATCAAACATGGACGTCTACTGTGTGATTTCCAAAAAGTGTAAAGAATTGCTGCCTGATTGAAGAAGAGGGCGAAGAAACTACCAAACAACTTAACCCTTTCAGTAAATTTGCCCAATATATTGGACACGTCAGAAAGTAATTTTTATTATTATTTTGCAACACTTTTTTTAAATAAAATCGTTTGGTTCAATGAAAAAGGTATGAACTAACATGATAAAAATAGATTTAGAGAGATATTTGACATTTAACTCAGTTGGATTTTCGATTTTGTGCCGAAGAAAAGCAAACAAATTTTTTTTATAAGAAAGAATCAACCGGACAAAAAATCATATATATATTTTTTATGACCTTAATGATAATAATATTAAGAGGAAAAATAAGATCTAAAGTGTAGAAAAACCTTCAAGGGATTAAAAAAAACATTTTGTGCCGAACAGGAGCAAAACAATTTTTTCTTTATACCATCTTGCAAAACGTAAGTAGCGAAAAATTAACGATATTTTTTTCATCTTTTTAGGACGTAAATGATAGGAATAATAACTCAAGAAAATTATTTTGTTCTTAGCTTAGCGTAGCCATTCTAAGGATTAAAGACATTATGCGCTATATTTTAAACATACGTTAACAGCAACACTAATAGAATTATCGGTGGATATTTAATATGTGATCTTTAAAATTCTTGCTAAATTTCGGTGGAATTGGACAAGTAGGCGTAGCACCTCCCATATATGTGAAACATATTTTTGCCCATAATTAAAAAATGAGAATAGCTGCGATAGTGACATTTTAAGTCAAAAATTTCTAAGAGTAAGAAATTATTTTTTTTTCATATCTTAACAATAAAAGGAATTGGATTTTTAGATTAACTACAATGACAAAAAATCGCTCTCCGGATCCAACCTTTCTTTACTACCCGAATCATCATTTATGAGAGTAAAGCGAGATTGTTGCACTGCAGCTATTTCTCATGCATCAACAGAAACAAGAAAAATTAATACGTCCGGATGCAATTTTCAAACATTAGTTAGGGGCTTTTCTCGGAAGGGATCAACCAAAGGATCAGAACAGAGAAGCATATTCAATATTTAAGCAGTAAACACTATTTAAATTCCAAGAAAATTAATTAAACCACTTCAAATTTGGCAAATGAGCTTTTATCTTAATTAATTACCTCTTTAAATTCCACAAAAATTAATTTATTCACTTTAAATATAGCGAATAAGCTTAAGTTCTTATAACATACCTTAAGTTTGAAAATAAGCCAAATCGGATTAAAACCACGTCTACCTCCCATACAAAAAGGCTTTAGATAACCGTTAAAATATCTTTAAATTCTACAAAAATTAAATTATTCACTTCCAATTTAGCAAATATGCTTAAATTTTAATTACACACTTTACATTTTAAAATGAGCCAAATCGGTTGGAAACCACTTCTACCTCCCATACAAAGTGACTTTGTAAAAACAGTAAAATCTCTTTAAATTTTATAAAAACTTATTAAATCACTGGAAAAATTATTACCAGTATTTGAGCCCATAGACCTCAATATCAACTTCTAATATCAAAACTCTTCTGCGACATCTGGCATGAAAATCAAAATACGTTTTATTGTTTTTTCTTAATCATCTTTCTTTCATCTTCAAGAAAATAATATAAAAATGGCGTTTTTATAGCCCGAAATGTCATATCAACACAAATGTGATAATTTAATTTTATAGAAAAAACAATCAAAAAAGATATTTTGGGCCATCATATAGATAAGAAAAAAATTTTAAAAATGATGATGATGCGAACCTTGGCACTTCTAGGGCTTAAAGTGGATATAATAGCTATTAATTATAAAAAATTTTGCGAATATAAAGTGGCCCTTTGTTTATTTTCCAAAATATTTTACCAAACTTTCCGTTTTTACGCACATATATAATCAAATACTGTTTTATAGCGCCAACATTTTAAAAGATATGTTATTAAATTTATTTCATTTCAAAAGAACATATCTTAGGTATATTCCAATTTTTAACTTTTTTGGATATTGGAAACTATTTCGAAATTATAATTAAGTATAACTACAACATTCATGAATAAAAATTTAAAAAATATCGTTTTGGGCCATCTTTCAAGAATTTTTATATGTTTTTTTTTTAGAAAGCGGAGGTAAATAAAAAATTATTCCTGAAGTCAGTGGATATTTTTTAAAGTTCTTCACGCTCAGAATTGAAATATTCTATTTCGAGTTAATTCCGTCCAGCATGCTTTTTCGCATCACTGTGCGATGGTGGAGTAGGTGTGTGAGATAGCAGCAGGATATGCGTGTGTTTATGTGTTTTGCAAATCCTGCATATACTAAGTTTTCTGCATCGTTGTATCTAATTTGTTTCACCTCAGCTGCATGAATTCAGTCAGACTCTTGTTTCGTGTGCTCTGCCAGCAGGTATCGTATTACATGTGTTGCCAACCCTGTGATTTCCAATTTTGTTGTTTTTTCTATTTTTTTTATGCATTTTAAATTTGCTCTCTACAGCTGAGTGAGTGGGCAACACTTTGTTTATATCATATGTCAGCAAACAAATTGATACTACTTTATAAGAGGGGGAGAAAAAAAAAAGTAAAATAATTCTGGAAAATGTTTTGGATAGTTAAAAGAGAAAAAAGAGATATGGAAAGTTATGAAAAGTTTTGCATACTGTCAAAAGTCAAGCTTTCTAATATACTATAGATATAGGATTGGTGCAGTAATAAAATTGATAACTTAAAGTTGTTTTAGGAGGGGAAAGTAGAGATAGATATTAATATTTTCTTTATTGACTGTAACACAATTTTCTGAAGGACTCATAAATATTTTCTAGGGTTCAAAAAATTCTTTTTTTTATATTATTTTAAGGCATTTATTTATTTATATGTTAATTAGTGTCAAATCTCATGAAAATATGACGTTTAGCTTATATGTTATAGTACAGTAGTTTTAGTGAAGCTATTTTTTGAAAATTTTTTAAAAAATATAAAAGTTGTGTAACTAACACTACTTTTATTTGTGAACTAAACATCAGATTGTCATGAAACATATTGATATGTTTCGCTTGAAGGTAAGTGATTCCTAAAACTTATATGAATTGGACAATTATAGTGCAATTTGTATTATCCAACGATCTTATTGAGTCATATGTTACAAAATACTAGGGTTACGCTTATCCCAGCACTTTTTGAAATATTAACTGTGACAGTTCAAAAATAAAAATAGAATTTTTCCGTTCACCAACCTTCTCTAAACAGTTTCCCTTCCAAGAGCAAAAAAAAATATTTCATCCCACCAGTACGACAGCATCAACGCTAGGGGCGAATACCAGGAGATAAAAACCATTGACAGCCCCAGTGTAGCATCCTAGGGCTAAAAATCTTATTCATTACTAAGAAAACTATGCAAATTTTTTTATCTTCAAAAGTGGCTTTTAGTAAAACAGTAACAATAAGCTACAAATTGAAAGTACAGTGTTAAAAAAATAGTATTCGACATATACAAATAAAACAAATAATAAAGCAAATAGAACAACAACGGTTAATTATTTTCCAATATTTATTTTATCACCTTTAAAATAATCGCTAACGGAGGCCAATGTTTTTTCTATTCTTTAAAGCATTTTTGGTAGGAGGATTGTCATCTTTGATGACTTCAATCGTCTCAAAATGTTTTCCACAAAGTGACAATTTGAGTTATAATGCGTTGAATGTCCGTGACGTCCATTAAAAGTAACTCTTGAGCGAGAGTCTTGAGAATATCTTCAGCAGTTTTAGCACAAGTAGCGCTACGGCCCGTCGCATGCTTAAAACATCATGTTAAATGGTGTGCGCCGATCTAGTCGATTTATCAAACTCGCCAGTTATATCTCCAACGGTCACACGACGATTTTCGAGCACAATTTCCTTTGCTGGAGAAGAAGGGTGCGGCAAGTTGTGAACTGACGTACGACCTTCTTTAAAGAATTTGTACCACGTAAATGCTTGCGTACTTGTTAAAGCAGACTCCCCAAAGGTTTTTTGCAACTTTTGTCATTACATCCGTATAAGAAATTCCGTTGGTAAAACACAATTTCAAACACATTCATTCATTCATTCATTCATTTATTTATTTTGAAATATACATAATACACAATCTTTGCCCAACTTTTTTTCCAATCGCAACATGAAATTTGCAGGTCAGACTCGAGGTGAACTTGTTTACAAAGCAATAAGAATAAAACTACGTGATAAATCGCACTAAAAGTAAACGCCCAAGCATATAGCAGTGTTGCTAGCCTTAAAAAAAATTGTTAACTTTATGACAAATTGTTGTCGTTGTTTCATTCACACAGTTTAGCTAAATTTATAACAAAGGGTATGGTCTATTTTTCAAACATATGATAGAAACTTTTATACCGGTTAGATTTGCTTAAAATAAAACCACACACATTTAAATATATTCATAATCTTTAAAAATCAGTTATATTTTTTATTACAGCTTTACTTTATTGAACACAACAAAAATGACCATCTTTGATTGGTATTATAATAATAAAACAAAAAAAGTATTCGCCAACAATATTAAAAAAGTATAGCATTGAGGGTACAGTCGGCCGAAGTGGAAACCTATATATAAAATACTAGTATTCCCGGGCAGACTTTGTCCTGCTGTATACGAATTTTCATGCTAATCGGAAAAATGTTTATATTTTCTACGTTTTTATGTTAATACGTTTACATTGGCCCAAATGACTCATTTGAAATCAATTGTTCAAAAGTGTTTATATTGTTTTTTTTAGCGAAATTATTAATCTTCGTTTGACAACTGGTTGTTTGTTGTTGTGCTTTTGTATTTGATGTTTTTAGTTTTCCTTTGTTTTTAGTGTGTTTGAAGTTTTTTCCATTCTCCATTGAATGCGTTCGAAATAGTTTGCAATAAGTTTCAAGATCGTACCCAATCTCATTATTTTTTTTTTGAAATGAGTTGAACTGCAACTGAGAATCTGTATGGGAAATGAGATGATTTCGTTTCTTATTTGGTTGAATGAGCTAAAATGAGTCATGTGGCCCAATGTAAACGAAGTTCAAAGAATATTTACTGTTTTCTTTCAGTGTATATGTAGAGCTGTAGCTAAAATAAATTTTAAATTTTTCATATTACGTATTTATTTATACTGCTACCAGGCAAACAAAAAACATAGCAAGCAAAGTGCGGTTTATTTCTTCCGCCGATTCGGTTTATTCCCTCTAAGGTTGCGGACAGAGTGAACGCCGATTCAGACAGGCAGGCAGGTGCAGGCAAACTGTGTGAACAAGCGAGATAAAAGTAACTTGTTCGCATGTTACTGTCTATGCCTGCCTGTCCGCTTCGGCGTTCCAAAAACGAAAAATGAAATATTATCCATATATATTAAATTATATGGCCTAAATTGAAAAATTTACCCTAATGTTTCCTTTAAAGGATATAAAAGGCCCGCAGGGAAAATATTATTTTAAAAAAGTAGCGCCTTTTACGGGATAAGCCTTTAAAAATCTAATACACACGTGTGGGCATAAGCCGATCATATTTGAATACAGCATGAAAATTGTTGGTGAAAAACATTTTTTTAATCGTGCAAAACCGAAAAAATAGTGTTGGAAAAATAGTGAAAATAGTGGAAAGTAGTGAAAAAATTTATTGGTGAACCGTGTTACTTCAAAATATATAGATACTTAAACGATTCCTTAAACATTTTTCCTAATGTTTTGAAAAATGATTATGTGTCGAATATTTTTTTTTTTACCACTTTATTTGTGTTTAAAATAGGAATAAAAAATCTTATCCTATCTTATATTGATTTTCCATAAATTGTCCAAAAAATTTTGTCACAAAAAAAAAAATAAAAAGTAATCCCTCAATAGAATTTTCAACTAGCACCCCAAGTAAATTTTATTCTAACAATCTCTGAATTACCATCGTCATTAGATATTTCGATTTAAGGATAATAGAAAAGAGCTTAAGATTTGCCTAAAGTTTTGCAAATTCTATCACTTTAGGGGAGCAACCGGCTAAGCTCTCTAACTTGGAGTTCTGAGAAATTCAATAAAATGCGTAGCATTTTAAATTTTCTCAACATTAATGTTACTCTACATTCCATCAAGCATACGATGACAATCGATAGTTCAGATTGCCTCAATTTACTTCCATCGACTGTAAGCTATTTTGCATAAGTCACACTCTAACAAAAAATCAAGGAACATCGACACAATTTGTGTTTTGTTTTTCTCTCAATAAGGAGATTACTTATCCCACATACACACATACACACAGGATATGCTCCTACTAAGCATTGGCAGGGCTCAAAAGCTCTGCTAGCAGGTCTTTATATATAGGGTGATTTTTTACTATTTAATTTTTCAGTGTAATTTTTTTGACACCTCACGCGTGAGTCCTAACATGTGGCAAAGCACAAAATGCTCAGTAAGGTTTACCATTTCACCATAAATAGACTAAGCAAACGAACATTGCTTGCAAAACACTGAATTTTATTATTAAAATTCGTGCTCTGTGAGAAATGTGTTTCGAAAATTACGTCGAAACCGACCCACCGAGCATTATATTAAAGCTATTGTGACCAAATGTCGCACCAGTTTTACTTTATTGGACATTAGTTCACTAACCCGTATACGCAGAGTCCATACCGAGAATAATATTGCTGCTGTATCGGCCAGTGTCAATGAAAATCGTGATGTGTCAATTCGTCGCCGTTGTCAAAAATTGGGCTTGTGTTATTCGATCACGTGGAAGATTTTACGTAAGGATATCGGTATGACACTACACAAAATAGAGCTGTTGAAAGAACTGAAGCCGGGTGACCTACTACAACTTCGTTTGTTTGGTGAATGGGCCTTCGAAAAGTTGGATGAAGACCAACTTTTTTATCGAAAAATTGTCTTCAGCGATGAAGCTCATTTTTTGCTCAATGGGTACGTCAACAAATAGAATTGAAGAATTTGGTACTAAGATCAGCCAGAGGCAGTCCAAGAGCTGCCAATGCACCCTGAAAATGCGTTTGTGGTTTGTGGGCCAGTGGAATCACTATACCGTACTTTTTCAAAAATAGCGAAATTTGCAACTTACTGTCAATGGAGCAAAGTACCGTGAGATGATTACCGACTTCTTTTTTCCAAAAAATGAAAGAATTGGACTTAGTTGACATGTGGTTTTAACAAGACAGTGCCACATGGGTCATGGCACGCGATACCATAAACTTTTTAAGAGGCAAGTTTGGAGAGCAATTAGTCTCACGATTTGGAGCAGTCGATTGGCCGCCAAGATCATGCGATTTGATCCTAATATACTGCTTTTTGTGGAGCTACCTTAAGTCTCTCTTATACAGGACAAAGCCGGCCACAATTGAAGCCCTGGAAAAAACATTACAGCTGCCATTGGTGAGATACAGGCCGTAATGCTGAAAAAAGTATGCCACAATTGGAGCTTACGGATGGACCACCTCAGGCGTAGTCGCGGGCAACATTTACATGAAACAATCTCTAAGAAGTAAATTACAGGCACTGATGTATCTCTATAAATAAATATTTCATTCATTATTTAAAATTTTCTGTTTTTTTTTAATTTTCAACAAGCAAACGCTTAAAAAATCACCCATTAAATTACTCGAATTATTATATTTACACGAATGGCAAAATTTCCCAGACGTTCCGCTTTCTTAAGAGATGTTCTAAGAAGTGATAGCCAAAATTTTTGAAAAAATATTTTTTTTCTTATTTATTTTGTATTTATCATTTCTTAGAGGGTTTTGTAAGGCTTGATTATTATAAATCTTATTTCTTAGATTAAGTCATTCCTAAGTCATTATTGTATTGGGTTTTAAAAAGTTATATATATATTAACTGTGGTGGTCGTAGTCTTCTGCCTGAGTGCGTGGTCCGTAAGCCCGGGTTTAATTCCCAGCTCATACAGAATGTTTTTCAATCAAATTAATATGTAAAATAAGCCCCAGACAGTAGAAACTGCCGTGCAAAGTTTCTTGAAAACATAAGCTGTTTGAAGTTGGCATTAACTCATGGGTCTAGTTCTTGATTTGTTTTCAAACGTTTAACCTTTAACTGTGGAGGTGGTGGTAAATTTTATTTCCTCTTAACATGTTTTTGTCGGCTTTAAAAGAAGGCTTGTGAAATAAAGTGGCGGTTTAATTGCATTAAATAGAAAAAAATTCAATTTTAAAAATTTTAAATGAAAATATAAAAAATTGTTTTTAAACAACAATTAATTGAAAACATCTCTTTTTATAAGAATTTTATAGTAAAATTAAGAGGGGTTAAATTTTCTACCACGTTATAGACTGTTTCAAAAAAGTTCAACTCCATAGTTAAAGGTTAATAGCACACACACAACAAATTTATCATTAAAAGCGCGTTTAAAATCCTTTCAAGGGCTGCAATAGCTACTTCGTTTTGTTTATATATAATTACTTTTAACAATAAAATTATCCCGAAATATAAACAGAACCGCTATTAAAAGGGAAGACAATACCTTGGGTGTGAAAAATAAAGCATTTCAGAAGCTCTTGGTGGAGCAGCGAGAATGGCATAGGTCTTGGTGCCTATAGAATCAAAAAATGCATGCTTTCGTTTCAATAGCCCTTTCTTCATTGCCTATTGGGTTAGCAACACTCGCCTAAAATGGATATTTACATAAAAGAACATTTTGGGCATACAGCTAGATAAATCTAAAGAAGGATTAAGTCAAATCCTTAAAATGGTAGCGAAAAATACGTTAACAGAAAACCATTCTCCAATACTAGCGCAAAGAAAAGTCTTAGTTTGCGAGGAGAAAAATTAATATATGTATGTGAAATATTGCTACAAGAAGCAAGAAGAAGAAATAAGAGGGGAAAATCAAAAATGGTTTAGAAGACATTTCGTACACAATATGCAAATTGGTTAGGGATTTGATTAAATGACGAAGAAGCAGGAGATATTGAAGAAGTTTATTCAAGTCAGCCACCCGCCAGCGCTGGTTCGACGTGACAACAGCACCATATGCGGCAGAGCGGCCCACCATCATTGGCTAAGTGTGGGTAAGCGATAGTGTTGCAACACCAACTTTGTGTGCACGAGACAACAAAACACATTTAGTCAAGTGCTGTATATTTATGAGCATGTGATTGTGCGGCGGTAGTTTAGGAGAAATTGTGAAAAAATGCGAAAAGTTTTTTCCTTGACAAAGACCATTTTTTGACCCATTTTTGGGGTTTCTTTCCCCACAAATTTGTTATGTCATTGCAAAAAATTACAAAAAATAAAACGAGAAAGCAAGGGACGTACATGTGTGGCAAAAATTTGTCTTCATCATAGTGTTGTTTCCCTTTTTTCTTTCTCCTCTCTCCTTCTCTCTCTCTTAAAACTTTCAAATTCTTTTGCCAACTTTTTCAAATCTAGGCAAGAGCTAAGATTGAACCATTAAAAAAACAAATAGCCTTTTGGTCATTTGCATAACTCATGCAAAAAATAGGTTAAGAAAAATTGTTTTGAGTGCAGATTTTTCAAAATCATACTTTAAGGTTTCATTTACGAAAATAAAAAGCAAGTTTGCACAGAATTTACACGCAAGGCTTAGATATTTCGCAATAAACATACTTAAAAATTTACTGTTCCCAGTTATATGAAGCCATAATTCTTAATTGTCAAACATAAATTTGTAGCTAGTAGTGCTAAAATCATTAAAAAACTTGTAAAATTTAAAGGCAAGTCAGTAGCATCCGAAAAATGATACAAGAAATAATAATTATTATCATTCTTTTGCCCTCATTTTATATTGAAAAAAATTACTATAGCCTCCACGTTATAACCACTACGTTTACATCTAGCCCTCTATGCTCTTTCCGAAATATATTCTAAAAATTATTTTTAATCCCTTGCTACTCGGTTTTCGCTTTCAACACCTAAAGAAACGAGCTTTTGTTCTATTCTTCTCGGATTCTAAGTGAAAAATCATGTACTCATTTTTACATATCTTACACATACCACAAGTGTTTTAAGCTGCTTACAGTCACATTGAATACCACCAACGTGTAAAGTAGAATAACAAAAAAAAATTCTTATTCATTGAGCATAATAAATATTTTTAATAGCATGTTTTTTATTTCCTTCGCAGGGTTTAACCTTGCTACAGTTTGCGTTAATTTACTGCTTTTTTTTGTCTATGAACTACAGTCATGTGAAAATAAATAGGGACACCTGTATTTTTATATTTAAAGCTGCATGAATTACATACAAGGTGCAACAGATATAGCATTAATTCCCTCGGGTGGTGGTTCCTCTTGATAAGGTGAGTATAAAACTTTATGGAGTTTCCTCCCACATTGTAAAACTTTCAAGATACAGGGTGTTTTACGGTTTTGGTACGTGTTTAGTATTATTGATATAGAATCTATACTACTCACCATAAAATAAAAAATAATATTTTCTATTTTAGAAAAAATATCAGCTTTTCTGTATATATATCAACCACTTTCGTGTGATGTGCTGTAGCGGAGCTAAAATTTTACGATTATCCAACGAAATATCAACAAATTTTGTATCTTTTCTTTTAGCGCAGCTGTTATCATCCAAAGTAAAAATTTAGAAAAGAACTGTTGATTAAGTGTATTTTAACATGAAAAACAGAAATTTTAAATTTTGACGATTACAGCTCCGCTAAAACAAAAGATACAAAATTTGTTGATATTTCGTTTGATAATCTCAAAATTTTAGCTCCGCTGTAGCACATGACACAAAAGTGGTTGATATATAGACAGAAAAGCTGCTATTTTTTCTAAAATACAAAATATTATTTTTTATTTTATGATGAGCAGTTTCGATTCTAGATCAATAATACTAAACACGTACCAAAACCGTAAAACACCCTGTATCTTGAAAGTTTTACAATGTGGGAGGAGACTCCATAAAGTTTTATACTCACCTTATCAAGAGGAACCACCACCCGAGGGAATTAATGCTATATCTGTTGCACCTTGTATGTAATTCATGCAGCTTTAAATATAAAAATACAGGTGTCCCTATTTATTTTCACATGACTGTATATGCATTATGCTTAAGGTGAAAATATAATTTTAATATAAAAAAAGAACGCAATACAGAAAAAAGATGACACTAACTTTAAAATTGTTCACACAATAGAAGCAATGGCATAAAACTATCCAAATACGCAGATTATTCTGACTTTAGTTACACTTGAAATAGTCTAGAAAATAATGAATAGCTGATTTAAGAGTAAAATGCTTGTACCAATTTTGGATCAAATGAGATCTGTTTTAAACAAAGTAAAAATTGTATAATTTTCTGTAAGAAAATTTATTCATAGACAATCTAAAAATAAAAATAAAAAAAAATAGACAAAAATAAGACTACAACTGCAATATAATAAGATGCAATATAATATAATATAATACTGCAATATAATATAATATAATATAATACTGCAATATAATATAATAAGACTTCTCTAAACAAACTAAAAAAATATTTCTTACATTTTACAATTTATTCAAAATTTTTGAAAATCAATAAAGCATTTTGTGGTGGTATGACATAATGTCCAAATCAAAACGGACATAAATTCCATACAAATTTAAATTTAAACAATTTTACTGAACATGTAAAATATACCGAATTTTTCATGAAATATATCAGTTTTATATGACAAAACAACATTCCGTATAAGGCCAAATCTTTTTATCATAAAATAATAAATTGGGAGCGGGTCAGTTCTAATTTTTACAGTATTTTTAAAATACTGTTTGTCTTATTTTCCTTTATTTCAGTATACTGTTTTTTAAAAACTTTGCTTTCAAAAAGTCTGCTCTCCATTTACAGCATTTTAACTTTATTTGGGATACAAAACGGTGTGTTTTATGATTAAATTATTTGCCCTTGTTTTTATTTTAAGCTTATTTACCTTAGTTGTTCATAGTCCATATTTTGCAGAATTTTGGGATACAGAATTTTTTTAACACAGTTTTCTGTTAATGCAGAATTTTGTAATGCTGAATTTTGTGTACAGAGTTTCATACATACAGACAACTGCGCCGAACTTTAATAAATACTTTAAATTAATGTATGAAAATTGAACAATTTGTATTAAAAATCACGCAGTTGTCCAGTCTGAAAACGTCATAAGGTCCATGGACATTATATCTGTTTGCGAAGTAGACGTAATTTCCGTGGACTTTATGGAACGTTTGAAACGGACATAATGTCCATGGACCTAATGTCCGTGGACATTATGTCATCGCACCGCATTTTGTATCTTTAACCGATAAGATTCTTGGGCTCGGTTCCACAATCCATACTTAAATTGAGGAACCGAGTGGAATTGCGTTAAACAATTAGCTTAGATTTGACTTAAGTACAACTTAAGTTTTCGGCCTCTTTTGCGTTACACAAACCTTACTTAACAAACGACTGCATTATCTTATATTTTTAAATAATTGTTGAGCTGTTCTGACAACAAAAGAAATTGAACTTATCAATATTGGAAAAATCTGATTATTCGCATTGATTTGTCAGATGTTCTTTTCAGCAGAAGCAGTCTTTTGTCTTATCTTAGACACAAAACGAACTATCAGTGCTGATAATTTTTATTTGCGAAAAATCCCGCATGCTTGTTTCGTTAAGTATTCTTTTTCATCTATTGATGACTTTGAAGTATTTTTTAAGTGTTATTGGTATAAAGAGATTTCTTGCATATCTTGGAGCTGATAGTCCGATTGCCAGTAGCATTTATGTCATTATTTCAATTGTATACAAACATCCCGGAATCTTCTTATAAAGAACAATATTTTACGCCTAGAATGTATACAAATGAGTATATCAATTTGCATCTTATATTTGTAATTATTGTTAAGAAAATCTTGCCAATAGAGAAGTTTAGTTTTTTTTAAAGTGTACCACTTGTATCATTATGACAACAGTGCTTACGATGAAGTTATCTTCAACACCGTCACAGACTGACGAAGGTGTTGTCACATACTTGGTATTTAAGGAAGGCAGTGAAAGGCTTGATTTATAGCACTATCAGCTTAGTTTGAATAAATTCTTGCGCTTCAAACTTTTTAGATACGATCTCATATATGCTGCCATTTGTGTATAACAGGAAAAATAAATATTTTCTAAACATAATGAAGTTGTTGTGCTTCATGTTGCATAGGCGCCCACATAATTTTTAAGAGATTGGGAATATTTTATACCTTTTGTACTGATTGTCAATCAAGCATTTTGACTTTTACTATGGTATTTTTGCTACAAAGCATGCCTGTTGCGCATCACCAAAGAGATGCCGCCGAAAATTAATGATGGTCAAGACACTCTTAAGCCGATTGTCTTGCACTGAAGGCTTGTCAGTCCTTATGCAGCTTAAGATAGATATCTTTTTAAACAGTCGCCAATCTGCTTCATATAAACGTATGTATGTATGTGTATTCGTGTGTTTGCAGCTAGTTTAGAGAAGTTGAGCTGTCACAAAGGAATTTTTAATTTATTCCAATATCTACATCACTTACAGGATTTGTCATATTTCAAGACAGTTTTATTCATGAATTCATTTCGAAGTATCCAATGATAATTGATCACACCTAAACAGGCTGAACTTCGTCTTCTTTTTGAGGTTAAGTATCTTTTATGCCAAAAAAAAAGTCAATAAAAACTTGAAAATATGTTTGGCAATTTGTTTATTTGCTCATTTCTCTAAGTTTACACCTTCTTCAAATCGAAAAAAAAAATCGTTAAGGACATGAAATAATTTTTTATTTTTCACAGTAATACAAATTATAGCAACAAAAAAATATAATATTTTGCGTCAACCTTTTTTTGACGTTTGATCAATAAATTTGTGAATGTCTTTTTGTACGCCAACAAAAAAAAAAACATAATGAAAAATACGTAAAAAAATATGAAATGCAGTTTTTTTGTGAAATTTTACTATGTATATCTTGTTATAAAGTTAATTTGTTTTTTGTGCTATTTCCTAACCAAGAAGACATGGCTAAAGAAAATATGACCCACTGGCAGTGGCAGATCCAGGAAAATATTTCGGGGGGGTTTTAAAAATATTTATGTACGTTATATAAGGGTGATTAAAAAAAATTATTTATTTGCAAATTCACCGAGCCCGACCAGAAATGAGATGGTAATATCAAAATATGAAAATGAAAATAAAAACCATCTGGCCAAAAAACCAGCGGTTTTCTGTTTTAGTTGGAGGAAATTGACGAAAGTTAAAAAATTCATATCTCACTCATTTTGTAACAAAAAAAAACATTGATTTTTTTGACAGAATTCGTAAAATAGATCAGAATTTATAAAAAGTGTTCAGATTTTGGATACTAGATTTATTTTTTAGCCAATAGAGTGTTAAATAAGAGAATCGGTTTTAACTTTGGTTCCCATTGAAAAAACACTTTTTTTTAATGGGCACATATTCTTAGACGAATATTTATTATTACCTTTAAAATTTTTTTCACAGACGTGGAACAAACTTGGATAGTAGCACCATCTAAAAACTAAAAAAATGACTAAAACTAAATATGAATTTTTCAACGTTAGGGCTTTTTCGTCAATTTTCTCCAACTAAAACAGAAAACCGCTTGTAGCATCATATACAAATAAAAATTTTTTTTAATTTAAATTTTTATGTATTGAAATAACCATCCCAAAAATATCAATAAGCATTTAAGTCAATTATAATGTATTTTATAGCATTTGTTTGTTTAAATCGAGAATATATTACTCTTTATATCCTTTGGAAGATAGAGGTGTTTTGTTGCTCTGTTCTAGCTGAGCATAAAAAGAGAAGAGAAGAGAGCAACATGGAGTTTATTGAAACTTTCGCAACACAAACGGGAAGATTTCTTAAAAACTTTACATTTTACTATATATATAATTAATTCTTAAGGATTAAACTTCAAAATATGTTTCTAAATGGTTTTCATATCACATAATTATCATACGTTTTGTATAAAATTCTTTTATCGATATTTTTCGATTTTTTACCCTCATTTTTACTTTTTAAGGTGAATAAAATAAATTTCTATGAACAAAAATAAAAACAGTATCGCGATTCTCTCACCCACACAATTTTAAGAGACTCTTAGACTGAGTAGTTTTAGAGTCACAAGTTTCATGTCCATATTAAAAATTCTTCTTAAAATTAATTCGCAGTTGCTATGAAAAAAAGTGAAATTATGTGAAATTCAGAGCATTTGAAGATCCGAAATTTTGAATCAGAGCAGCACTTCATTATTCAGAAGATCAGAAAACTGGCTTATTAGAAAGATCCGGTTATTTCCCTCCCTGATGGACAGTATATTTAGTAAATAAGTAATCAGTAAATCAAATCAAATGTTTATTAGAATATAAAATGATATTAATTTTTCTTGGCTTTTACAACATAACTTCGATTACATTTTTTCACGTAATGATGCACGTTCAATAATGTCAACCCGTTCAATCGGTATTTTATCTTGTTTTGCTTTGCAGATACGTTTTTTATCTGTGTAGAGACGAAAATGAGCGTCTGCTTGAATACACTAAAATCTGAAGGGTTGCGTTTAAAAATTACGATAAAGCTAACTGTGCGGTGTTTTCGTATATTTGATCCGAAAAACGCGGTGTTTTTGTGACTTCAGGTTGCGATGGATGTATGCCTGCTAGCAGCTAAAGGCGCGATATCCCAAAAAACATAAACAAAATTCAGTCCATTAGCAAAAGAAACTGCTACCAACGTTTGCAGCATAAGGGTGTTAGGGTCAATATTTAAAATGAATGAAAATACATAATAAAAACCAGTACATCACATTTAAATACAGATTCTCCGAGAATTTCGGGGGTTTGAACTTCCTAAATCTCCCCCCGAAAACAAGTGCTGCTAGAATGAAGTAAATTGCGTTGGTCAGGTTATTTTTGTGCTCTGGAAGTAGTTTTACTTTTGAAAGCTTCTAAGTCAAAGAAAATTCAATTTGTTTGGCGAAAACAATTTTTTTAAGCTAAATGTATTTTTAAGTTAAATGCTAAAATGTAATATGTATTATTTCCATCTTCATTCAAATAAAAATTGGGTAAATCTATTCCAAAATAAACGATAAAAAACATTTTAATTACTGGCTGATTACCTCCGATTTTGGTAAAAGTTGGTCAAAATGGAGGAAAAAGCGGAACTGCTAACCTTATAAAAAATTATAGATTTAACAAGGCTAACTCGATTGTTACGTTTCAGGTAATTTTGAAGAGACAATAAAAAAATATTTTTTAGGTTTAGGTTAAGGTGGCCGCAGGTCACCAGCCCACTTAAACCAAATTTTTGGTCTGTTGTGATACTACAGAATGGAAAAAGGGAGTAATCAAGTAAACTTTTGTGTAGGATGTTCTTAATACGGCAGAAGCTGTAGAAACATGTAATATTAAATCTGACCTCAGTGAAATCAAGTTACTAATCGTTCCTCTGCTCAAATTTTTCCTAACACCATCAACTACAATTTTTCGTCGCAAATTAATGTGGTTTAAAGTTCCTTTGATTATAAATGGCCCGGCCGGGATTCGAACCCGGATCCCCGATCAACAGACAAGCGCGCTACCACTTGACTATCTAGGTGCCCAAAAAAATATATGTTAAAAAAATTTTGTTTGCTTTTTGAATTTAAAGATACATTTTTGAAAGCCCTTCGGATAAGGTTTTCCACTCTAAGAAATATTGAAAAATTTTCCAGAAAGTTCGTTTTATTATCTTTTCCACAACGAAACATTTTTTTTTTTTTAGACTGAACCAACGCTCAGGGGATGCCCCCTATAAATGCATAAGCATTGTGTTGATTCGGAAGATGGGTGATAGTTAGTTGGAGGGTGGATAGATGGAGTAGTGTCAGTGAAGATTTGTTTTGAATTTGCACAGCTCAAAACTGCCGGAAAACACGCTCGCAGGGAGACTGTTCCACAACTTAACCGCGCGACTAAAGAACGAATTATCGCGGTAATGCGAGGTTCTATTAGGCATCGATGCAATGGTAAAGGGGTGGGCTTGGACAGCTGCCCGAGTGGACCTGCGAAACACACGAGCTGGTGGCGTCAGGCCATGTATCTCCCTTGAACACTTCCCATGGTAATACCTATATAGAAGGCTTAGGCAACCTACATTACGTCGATGCTCAAGAGAGTTGAGAGAGGATGAAATACTTTCATCCCCTTTCAAATATATCGCACGACGTTGAATTCGATCCAGAAGCTCCAAATAAGATCTTGAAGCCCCTGCCCAAATGTGCGAATTGTACTCCATTTTCGGCCTAATATATGAGGTGTAGATCATGAGAAGATCAGCTGAAGTGAAATATTTATTGCACCGTTTTAGATTGGACTTGCCCGCTTCTTTCGACACATCGAAAATATGATCATTCCAACGGAGATCACATTGGATCGATATGCCCAGAACGTCAAGAGCGGCTGATTCCACAAGATCCACACCATTCATACTGAGAGGAGCTAAAGGGATATTCACTCGCATGTGGGTTAACAGACAACACTGGGTCTTGCTTGCATTGAACTCTCCTCTATTAGCAAGACCCCACTCGGAGATTTTTTGTAGATCATTAAGGAGTGTGTCATTCATAGTTTGCCTTTTTCTCTCAATCTCCATAGAGCTCGGGCGTTTTTTGAATGAATATGAATGACAAATGCTGCTGTCGTCCCCAAACGAATGTATTGGGTTATGCGTCAACGACAGAAGGTCGTTGATAAAAACCAGAAACAAGGTTGGCGATAGAACTGAACCCTGCGGTACTCCTGCGTTGATGGCGTGCTTCTCGGACGAAATACCGTCAACTACGACTCGAATCGTTCTGTCCTTGAGAAAACACGTGATCCATCGAGCAAAATTACCACCAAAACCATATGCAGCAAGTTTTGACACGAGGCTTTATGCCACACTCGGTCGAACGCTTTTGAAATATCCAGAGCAACAACCCTGCTCTCGCCGAAAAAGTGAACGCATTTATTACATTCTTCGGTTAAGAACCCCATAAGATCATCAGTAGAGCGAGCCCTACGGAAACCATATTGACGGTCACTGAGCAGTTGGTTGTGCTCCAGATAGTTCATAACGTTGAAGTTTATTACGCTCTCCATAACTTTGGAAAGGGTAGAGCATATTGCAATGGGTCGGTAGTTTGCAGGGTTCGTGGCATCACCCTTTTTAGGTACCGGCTAGACATTTGCCACCTTCCAACAAGATGGAAATATTCCTGTTCTGTAGGAGATGTTGAAAAGGTTGCGCAAAGGCCGAGCCAGCGAAGAAGCACACATTTTAAGCACAATTGGCGGTATGCCATCTGCTATTTTGGGGTTGCTATTTAAGACGCACTCTCTAGAGAGGTTTAATGGCCTTAGCCCAATTGTGACACCGATTTGGTTCGTTTTCACACAAACTAGTTCCAGCTGTCAACTAATTTTGTGCATCAAATTTTAATACTCTGGTATATTTTTTTGGGGATATATACCACCTGACCGATTTCGGCTTTAAAACAACTTTGCGTTTTAATTAGCCAATTCGGATCATTTTTACACCAGCTAGATGTTGTTAGAAAGGAACTAGATGCACAATATGTTATTTGTATTGTATTTGTATTTATTTATTTCTTTCGAATTACCTGTCCAACAAAGTTAAATAACCTTTTATGACAGTACTGGTAGCATAGATGTACAAAACATTTATTACATTCGTAACTTATACATAATAAGTATATCATTCAAAAACAAGTTAATTTAAAACATTTACGAAATCATAATATCTAAAACGACGAGAAATATTCAAACAAATGCTATTTTCAGCGTAACTGATATAGAACAGAAATAAGCATACTTAACTAATTAACACTACTGTCATTACAACGAAGAAAATGCAAAGTTAATTTATTTTTAAATTGCACAGCGTTATTACTTGATCTTAAATTATTATGTTCCAAAGACGAACAGAGTAAACAAAGAATTGCCTTTCAGATGTTAAGCAAGAATGACGTGAAAAATTAATTTTATTTGTGTGACTAGATCGAGAAAAGTTTAATCTGGTGAACAAATACATCGGCTCATTAGTGTGGATAATCATGTATGACATCAACAACGTACGGAACTCGCAAACTATCGCAGGTCATGCCATAGATTTTCTTAGCATATTGAGAAGCATTATCTCTTCTTTTTAACCCATATACGTAACGAAAAATATTATTAAAAACTAACAAATACCCGCTGCTTCGCCTGCGATAAAAATATAAAATACCATGTAAAAATTTTAAATCTTAAAATTAAAGTGCAAATGCAAAATATAAAACTATTTGTGTTTGTTTAAAAATTAAAAAATGGCATAAGTATTAAAAAATTACTTTTTTTAATTTGAACTACCTTTCTACAGTAATTATTATGGTGATATAAAGTCGCTTGGCTTTTTCTGTATATTGATTTTTTAACCCTCAAACAGCTGACTGCTTACTGTATCCTATTCCGGCGGACTGGTTTTTATTTGTAAACCCATATATGATTCTCATCGCAGCCTGCGCAGAACAAAAGGTGTGTTATACGCATTGTGGCACGATTAAAAAGTGCCCGGAATGCAAATAAATGTTTTAAACTTTCCTCTAATTTATAATGATTAATAAGAAATCTAATATAATCAATCATGTGCTGCATTTCACTTTTGTACGAAATTGATTGTGAAACCAAAATACCTTGTGCTGCAATCCACGTTATACTTCACCTTTTATGACCATGTCAAATAGTCCGTTTTGTACAAGTAACAGAAATCAGGTTTTTACTATGTTACGCCATTTTTAATTCGGTCAGTTGTTTTTTCATAAACTCTCACAAAATGCTTAAATATTCTAATTTATTCCAATTTCTAATAAAATATGAATTAAAAAAAAAAACAATGAGTTTTTGCTACTTTATACATATGTTTACAGATGTAAACCAGTCAGCCGTTTAGCAAGTAGTCTTAAAAAACAGGTAATATGAGGTTCAAAAAAATTTCTTAAATTTATATATTCTTTTCTTCGATTTAGATATGAATTTGTAGTTCTCTTATGAAATTTCAAGAAATTTAAATAATTAGAATATATAAAGAAAACGCTTTAAATTCGGAAAGCTTACATTTATAAACTGTCAGCTGTTAATAAGCTCTGCATAACAGGATTATAAAAAAATATTGCTAAAGCATTTATTAAATTTGTAATTAAAAAAAACAAACAGTTTCGGTAGTATGTATAGACGTAAAATTCCTTTTTATACAGTAAAATAGAGAAAAATTCTGGTTTTTTTCATATATATTCTTCAAAACTTTTTTAAAGTATTTCATCTTCTAAATAAAAATTATTCAAAAACAAATTTGTTGTTGTTGTCCTTCTTTAAACTTACCTGATCTAAAAAGCTCACAATTATATTCATGTAAAAATTTGTTTTGTTTTATAAAAAGTTTCCGTTTGATATATATGGTTCTTTTTCATTTGTTTAGTTGGTTAAAACTAAATGTAATTCAACGTTATGTTTAATTAATGGAAATAAATATGGGTAAATTTGAATTATTTTTTTTCCTGTAGTAATGATCATATACATATATGTATATTTTAAAAGTAATTTAAAATTAAAATTTTAGTTTACAAAATAAATTTTTTATATGGAAAGTATATAATGCATAATAAAAATAATTCGAATTTATTATGGTATTTAAAAAATAAATGTAGTTTTTAAAGCACAACGCATGCGCAAATTTGCGTAGTAGTATACATACATGCTGAAAATTAACTCCAACTCATGGCAGAATAACCAAGGTAGGGCCGACTCGGAGAGGAATGAAGTAGAAAGCAGAGAAAAGCGAGCTGTTCATGTGGAGTAAAAATTAAAAACATTTAAAAAAAATGTCAGCTAACTGAACCAACAACAATTACCAAGCAAATCTAAAACAACGACGCACAGAGAAGAGCATAATCACAGTGGTTGAACAGCGTTAAAGGGGATGAACCGAATCGCCAACAGAAAATAAACATAACTTTGCTTAATATGTCCTGCTTTTCACTCGTCACACATGAAAATTTTCGAGCTTGCGACGAAAGCAATTATTACTCCGTGAGATTTAATTCTCTTGCTCTGGTAGCAAGGTCTCTGGTAGCAAGGAAAGCAATTATTGTTCATAGAATGGCCTAGTGAAAAAACGGCTCTTTGCAGCGCATGCAGAACCAAAACAACAATATCAGGAGCGAGTAGCAACGTTGCCATTTATTGGAAAAATCCCATTCGTGGTAATTTTGAATTGCCCTTAGGAATTTTTGTTTCTGGGAATTCCTATTAAATTTTTTAATTTAGCTTGGTATTTTTTAATTGGCGTGGAAATTCAGCGGGGTATTATTTAAATTTCCGTGGGAGTTTGGTAATATTCTTCTTGCATTTTTTTTTTCTTTTTTAGTTAGCAAAGTTTCTTTGTAGTAATCCTAAATGTTTTTTAAATTGCTTGTGCATACGGGACTAATTGTGGTATTTTTTAATGCGAATGAGATTTTTGTCGTGGTATTTTTAAAACGCGTAGTATTTTTGTGGTAATTTTTAATGATCGTGAGATTTTTTTTTGATATTTTTTTATTGCGGTAGAAACTTTTTTGTTTATCTTTACAATGGTAATTTTTGTTGTATTTAATTAATGTTATTGTGAACAAATTAACTTTTTGTTTGAATTGTTTTAAATTTTAACTGGCAACCTTGGCTAGTAGTAGTACATTTTTTTGTAGCCACATACTGGCTCTCAAGCTACATGCATCTGTATTCTCTATTGCATTATAACCCAACAAGCCATGAATGTTACTGAGCCAGCTAAACGGTACTTAAAACGGCAGCGTCTGATTTGCTGGTATGAAAACGACATGTTTTTGTACCTTTAAACCTTTCTCTAAATAAATGTAAAGTCCTTTTTTTATATTTATCAAGAATCAAATTGAAATTTATGTCATATTTGCTTAATGTGTCGTTTGTTCTTGTCTTTTTTTCCTCCCTTTTTCACCCGTTCGCCAAAAAACGCTGAAATTTGCATTGAATCTTGTATTGAAATCAAGGTAGTGCAGTTGAGTTGCCTTTTATTATCTAATTGTTTGATAGTTTAAATCATTCTTGATTTAAAACACAAACTCTGGTTGTTTGATAGTTTAAAATTGTTTATTGAATTTTAGGTCAAGTTAGAATAATTAATTGCTTTAACTTATTAATCAATCAGCTAACTATTGAATACTTGAATACTAAGTTAGCTAACAGCTAACTTAGTGATGTTTTTTTTCTTTTCATATTGAAAATGTTGTTTTTGTTGTTTCTTTGAAAAAATTTCGTTAGAGCAATTAATTTTTCTAACCTGACCTAAAGCTCAATAAACGATTTTAAGCTATCAAACAACTAGAATTTTAATTTAAATCATAGAAAATCAAAATTAATATACAACTTAATAAATGGTACGCTTACATGAAACACACAATGCATATTTTGCTGACAATGAAACGGTCCGCCTCAGTGCTTTTAAAATGCACACCGTTTTCAACCGAGCCGATTGGCTATCTGGGAAGCGAGAAAAATTAAAGCAACTCATGTGTATTTATATATGTATGTTTTACATACATATTTATAAAAAAAAACAACAACAGCAGCACAACAACGAACGACGTGATTACGAACCAAACAAGCAAACACAACAACAACCTTAAAAACAGCATAAGCAGCTACTGCAGCCAAGCAGCTAAGCAGCTTGTGCATTTCTCATACGAAAATAAGAATTTTTCATCTTCTTAGATTTTGCTTTTTTATAAGATATTCGTTTTATTCCCACTAAAACTGATATTTTGGTTTTTTTTTTTTGTACGATGAATATTAAAGGCTGTAGGTATACCCCAAAGTGTCAAATATCACTTTGAAAAAATTCGTGAAAATGACCCCCATAAAAACCGTGCTGTAAGACGTAATTCTCATACATATATTAGCCCATTTCGCTACTCTTTCTTATATTTCTAGCCACTATAAATAAATCTTGTATTTTTACCTTCATTTCATTTCAAAGTCCTGAATAAATTTTTATATATTATTTTTTATGTATTAATCTCATGTATAAAAAGATCTGAATATAAATGTAAATATTATAAAATTAATTGTTTTTTAATAAATATGTGTAATGTATTCATTTCACTCGTTAAAAAATTGTTTTTTTTTTATTTTAATGAAAAAACAAAAAAATCCCCCCCCCCCCAAGATTCATGCCTGCCCCTCTGTGTTCTTGGTCTGGCTACAGGCCTGATTGCATTAGCAAATTAAGTTAAATTTTTTGTTCTCGAAGTGCAAAGATATATTAAGCACAGAGAAAAGTAGTTAGATTTATAGTGATAACTAACGCTGATAAATTTTTAGCGATAGATTTTTATCGCTAAATAAATTGTTCACATAAATTGTTCTTGTAGCTTGACTTATCTGTAAAATTTAATATAAAAGATTTGAAGAAAATAAACATCGTCAAAAAAAAAAACCCAGAAAAGGTGGAAAATTTAATTAGTGTATCAATAAATTTACATTTTAAACGTTGTCCCCATTAATTTGGACACCCACTTCATATGTTTCAAAGCTTTAACATTGAAGGTTTTTATGCTTTAATAATTATAATTTTTTTTTAAAATGTAACTAAGGTTCTTTCATGATATTTGTTACTTTTTGTAAAAAAAAAAACATTGATACAATATTGATCTCACGCAAACTTATGAACAATAAAATAATACATTTAGCTGAATATTTATCTTTCAAATATATTTACTATAAATTACACAGTAAAAAGTAAATCTTATTATTAGGTAAAAAAAACTGTCTTAAAGTAAGCTGAAACAGCTTTAAGATAACTTTCGCTTAAATCACACTTGCCTTTATTTGCGGCAAACCAGCATCCAATACTGTCTTATTTTAAGGCAGTAAAATTGTAAAAGCAGCAGTAGCTTCGCTGAATTACAGCCCTTATTATTAGTTAAAAGAAGCCTATGCGTCAATTTAATGTAAGCCCTGATGAAAATAAGACTAGGACTGCATGATTTTTAAGAGGCACACTTTTAAATTTTGAATTTCAACTTCCTATCGTCTAAAATTAAGGCTGCATAAACTTAATATAAAGACGACGATGAAATTAAGGCTATTGATGATTTTAAGACACTGTTTATAATAACACTTATGTCTCATTTACACGGGTGACATATTTGTCATTTTTTACATCATTGTGTGCCATTATCGTGTAAATAATATTATTTTGTTTCATTTTTTTAGTCATAAAATAATGATTAAAATCAGATGTCATTAGTTTTGTCACTGAAAATTAGTAAATGACATCGTGTAAACGCCGTGTAAGCTCGTCTACTCTCATAGTGACCAACTTAAAGAAAAAATGAAAAAGTTAGTTCTTTACTGACAGAGTGTGTTTAACTGTTTTTAGAAATTTAACTGTTTGCTTAAAACTGGACTGGTTAGAATAAATTTAAAGAGTTCAAAGATTATAATAATCATAATCAATATTTAATCTCATTTCTTTTTTTAAGTCAACCCAGCCACAATTTTTCAGAAGATGGAACGTTCTTCTCCAGCATTCTTCTTCCTCCTCGTCCTCTTCAATTAATAAATATGCTAAATAAGCAACAGCTATTATTTTGTTGTCTCCCATTTGTAAAATAATTTTGAACTTCTTTGCTTTGTCAGTATTTGAGAATTATAAATTTTGTCATTCATGTAAACGCCTACTTTGCTGGTCAAATCATTATGAATTTGAAAGTTGCCAAAATATAATGCAACGAGGTGACAAAGCTCTGGGCAAGTCACTATTTTGTGCCGTTTAAATAGCAGCGTCATTATGATATGTCATCAAGTCATTATTAAAGTCAGTAAATATCACTCGTGTAAATAAGGCATTAGTTTTTACAGTGTATATGTCCGTTGGATACTTTCAAACTTATTATAAATAATTAATTTTTCGGTTGATCATATATGATAAACTTTTGTTTTGGATGTGAATTTTTTTTTAAGTGCGCATTTTTTTGGAATTTAGGTAAAAAAAAATTTAGGTTGTGGTAACCCTGATTTTGAGAAGCTCTCGCGACAAAGAGAGGAAACCTTTATTTGCTGTTGTATTGTGCTGCTTGTTGAATGTAAGCATCAAATAAAATACGCGAATTTTTTAATAATTAAAGAATAAACTTTTCGAAAAAATTAGTAAGCTATGATACTGGAAATTATCATAGGAATTGAATAATCAAAGAATTATCAAAATAATCAAATTGTAATTAAGAGTTAATAAAAATAATTATCCAAAAAGAGTTGGTTCAGCGGTTACCGAGCTTGTCTGCCTTAATATTCCGTGAGTCTCCTTTTATATAATAGTATAGATATAAATTTACTATTTCCCGATAATATTTTCCCTCAGGAATCTATTTTTGTTCATATAAAAAACAAAATTTTCATTTGTTTTATTTAACACGAATAAAAAGTTTTTGAAATATTTAAATTTTTTTAAAATCGTGTAGTATTGGGTTATGCATTGTTCCAATAATTTTAGATTACATATTTCACTAATGAATTTCCTGACACCATATCTAGCAGTATTTTCTTAGCAAAACCTATTTAGCGCACACACTTTATAATAAATTGTACATTCATTTCCAGAATTGAATTCAGAATTCAGTTGCCAGAATTTCAAAATGACAAGAATTCGCAAAAATAAAAAAAAAATCTAGGTGGCAACTCTCTCCGCCATCTTAAATTTTAAAGTTTGACATCATCTTCGAAATAAGTTGCCCCTAAAACTTCCAACCACGGAATCCGCAGAATCCTTTAAAGTCCTATTACGCTTAAGCTCTCTCTAACCAAGCTCATTGAATTTTTTGGATACTTGCTTTAATTGTATACTTGCCTTCAATTTTAAGCTTTTCAAGCTTTTTGCCGAAGGCATCAAGCTTTCCTTTACTTGAAATTTCGTGCCGTTCGCTTGTAAGCTAGCATACTTGCAAGTCGCAAGCTGTCGTGGGCTTGTTTATATTCAATTACAAGCTACACTTGATTCAAAATTATCAAGCTCAAGCTAGCTTGAACTTGTATTTCAAGCAAGTACTTGAAATAGACTTAATTTCTATTAGCATAACTATAATTTAAGAATTATGACAAATTTAAAATACATCTTGTTTTTAGTTTAAAACCCCTCTCCCGGCATTTCTTAACTAATAAAATAAAATAGCACTTCTTTCTATCATAAATATTCCAAAATAATAAAAAGGTAGCATTGCAGAAATTTTCGTACTCTCAAAATAAAAACGTAATCTAATTAGTACGTTAGATGCAACTGTGAACTGGTCACTGTCAAAATAAAAAAGTAAACAAACAAATAATTTCGAGTTCAATTGCTAAATTTAATATAATTCTGTTCACAAGGAGACGTATTATCAATTTTCTGTGAAATTTTCATAATTAACAAAGAAAAACGCAATTTTAAATAAAATTTTCATTTATAATCTATTTCGTTTCTTCAACACAGCACCAAATTAGCTGTCTTCAAAATTTAGCAGATAACAAGACAATAAAGCACAACTGCTGTGTTGCGTAGTAAGTGTACTGAAGACACAGCATTGTTGACAGACAACAGTTACTGTTGTGTTGTGAGCCGTAATAGGGCTAGAAGATTTTTTTTTTCATTTCTTAATTGGTTTATGGCTAAAAAAGGTTTTTACTTTTCATGAGGTCATATCTTTAAATATCACAAATGAGTTTGCATTTTTTCACATTTTGGTAAAACTCCATCAATAAAAAAAAAATACTTACGTTGGGGTTAAATTGATGAATGCCATTAAACTAATAAAAAACTGAAAAATGTCGGTACGTGGAGTAATTTAATTAAGTTTCATAAAAGTTCTTTTATTAAACATAAAAAGTTAAGATAAACATAAAAAATTTCAATTTCTGGTCTTCAAACCAACATTTTGTTGGTGTTACAAATCACTCCACTGATTTGAAAAAGTCCAAAAGGGCTATGTTTGACATTTTTTTTTTTCTACTTTATCCATTTCTCAAAATATTCAATAGCCATGAAAACACCAACTTCAAATTAATTGTTCCACAAGGAATAGGCTTTTATACTTAATATAAATTAATATATTTACACTTTTACTGGAGCAAATAACGAGTTAAACATCAATCCACTTCACCCCACTTATATAAAGATTGGAAATATTTTCTTTCCTATGTTAATGGCTCACTCATCCTGCAAAACCGATCCAATAAGATTTTATTTATTCCTCTATATAGCAGAAAACTACAGCGTGAAATAAAGTAACTGTCGCACCTACAGTAATACCAATTACACAAAAAGAACCAACACTTGATAACATATGTTGTTTTAACTACTCTGGCATTAATGGTCGACATATTTCACGAACTGCTTCAAAAGTTTTGCCAATTTTTTTCTACTTATAATCATTGAATCAACACGCGAAATAATTTTTAAATCATATGAAATAGCACGCAGATTTGCAGTATCATATTTCCGAGCAAGCAAGCCACAAATCGCAAAATTATAGAGTGTACGCAGCTAGCATGCCAGATCTTTCTAAAGAAAAAAAAACCATTGAAAGATTGTAAAATGTTTCGTCAGTCATGGTTTGTGGCGCTTTCTCCAAAAGAGGCGAATTGCCCCTTATTTTTTTAGAAAAAGGCGTTAAAATAATGCAGAATATTACTTAAATCATATTTTGAAGAAGTATCTTATGCCGCATGTCAAGCAAATTTACAGAGAGGGTCATGTTTCTTTTTGCCATGTGTTATTTCTGTTGATGAATGGCCTCCGTCATCCCCTGTCCTAAACCTCCTGGACTTTTCTACTTGGAAGTTTTCTAGTACTGGGCAAATTAGCGAACATAAAAACATGAATGTAGATAAATTTAAGCTACGATGAAAATATAGGACGATATTCAGGTGCGTTCCGCATGATCGGCTTTCACAAATCGTTTAAAATTGTTAAAAAAAAAATGAAAAGTGAAAGAATGGAATTGAATGATATAGAGTTGTAAAAAATGCTTAAAATAAAAATAAAAATTGTTGTTTAATAAAATTTACACAGTGCTTGTGATTTATGGCATAAAACAAGTGCGACAGTTACTTTCATTCACGCTGTACATATACAGTGGTTGTCAGCTTATTTGATGCAAGTAATGAAAACAATAATAAAAGTCTGATAACTTAAAACTAAATGAGATAACGAAATAAAAAAAACTGTATTTTATAGAACAATATGTTTACTTTGCACTAGGCCTTCTACTCATTTCATATTCTTTGTCATTCTACAAAAAAAGAACAAAAACAAAAATAAGTGAGATAAAAAATTGAGCAGCTTATTTGATGCAGTCAACTTCTAACAGGATATCTCCCGTTACTTTAAGAGTTCGTTCGCATATTTTTTTTATGTCTCTTGTGCAGGTTCATTGTAGTAGATATTGCATAGTTTTTAGTCTGATCAGGCAAGTTAAGCGGTAGTGTCGAAATAATTTAAAAATGGGACGGCGCACAAGTGTTGAACAACGAGAATTGGTCATTCATCACTTCAAAAATGGCCAATCACAACGTAAAATAGCTGAAATGGTTAATGTGGCAGCATCAACAGTCCAGCATATAATTGAAAGATTTTTGCGAGAGAATAGGGTACAAAACAAGGGCAGAAAAGCGCCAAATAAAATTTTTACACCGTGCGATGAACGATGGATTATCAGAAAAGTCCAGGAAAATCCAAAGTTATCAGCTCAACAATTGGCAAATGAGGTACAGAATTCTCTTGGCAAGACGTGTAGTGCGTCAACAATTCGACGTCTCTTGCGTTCCCATGATTTTCATGGTCGAGTTCCACTTCAAAAGCCCTTCATAAATAAAAAAAATCAGATAAGCCGGCTAAACTTCGCACAAAACCATATCTCAAAGGACTTGGACTTCTGGAAAACCGTAATTTTTTCAGATGAATCCAAATTTAATATATTTGGTTCGGATGGAAGGTCCTACGTGTGGCGAAAGCCCAATACACAGCTTCAGCTTAAGAATTTGCGTGCAACAGTAAAACACGGTGGTGGAGGTGTCATGGTATGGGCTTGCATGGCAGCAACTGGTGTAGGAAATTTGGTGTTTATAGAAGGAAATATGGACAAAACTATGTACCTTAATGTCCTGAAAGAAAATTTGCTGCAAAGTGCAGAAAAACTGAACCTAAGGCGCAACTTCCGGTTTTATCAGGACAATGACCCCAAGCACAAGTCTGGTGTGGTTCAGACCTGGCTCATATGGAACTGCCCGCATGTGATGGAACCACCGGCGCAGTCACCCGACTTGAATGTCATCGAAAATTTATGGGCACTGTTGGAAACCAACATTAGAAAACACAACATTTCTAGTAAAGAAGGTCTCAAGAAAGCTTTAATGGATGAGTGGAACAAAATAACGCCAGAAACCACACTAAAACTTGTTGAATCGATGCCAAAAAGATTGTCGGATGTTGTGGCTCAAAAGGGTTACCACACCAAATATTAAAATCTTACAAATAATTAGCTATTTTGTTATCTTTTAAATGTTTTTTATACTGCATCAAATAAGCTGCTCAATTTGAAAATACTACTATTTTGTTTTCTTTTTTGTTTTCCTTATAATTATACAATTAATTTAAATTTTAATTACATAATTAAAAACACATATTCTGAAATAAAAAATGGCTTTTAACTTTTGTAAATATCTCATTTAGTTTAGCAGATAATTGAAGTATTAACTTTTTTTTTCACTTGCATCAAATAAGCTGACAACCACTGTATGTTTTTCTGTGCAAATGACAAGCAGAACAATAACAACTCTTTTACATATATTAAATTTCATTTCCAAGATTATATTATTCTGTTTCCTGTAATCAGGATAATTGTTTTTTTTTTTGCACATTTGTATAAAAACTTATATATTTTTTTGCTTATTGAAAATCGATTTATTTCATTGTCCTCGCATTGAGTTACGTTGCATTTCTTTACTTACTCGCGTCTGTGAGTTTGAGTGTCTGTGTGGGTGGGTGTTTGTATACCATTTGGTAGGTATATTTCTTATGCTGTTGACTAGTATAATTAATCACATCGGGATTTATTCATTTATTCCTTATTAAAAAGCTTCCCACCGTCTTCTTCTTGTGGTTCTTTCGCAGAGTTTTACGTTCTCTATTTCTTTTTATTTAGCTTTTTCTTATATATTGATAAGTTAATTTTTGTTGAGTTCCATTTGCTGCTTTGGCATAAATGATTACTCATCTAAGGTAATTAGGATTTTCATTTGTAATTTTTGTTATTATGCTTAGCCACTAATTGCATTAGGATGGACCAAAAATATAATAGCTTGTTCATTACAGTGACTTGAATGAATGAATGAAAAATCGATAAAGTTAAGATTTTAGGTTCGTTTTAATTGTTGCTAAGAATATTTTGTTTCAAGGAAATAAGCACGTGCTTGTTCAAGTCTAAAGAGACAATTTTAAGCTTCATAAAATAGGTCGTAATTATTCCAAAAATATCTCTTAGTGTAAAAGTCTATTGTCTATAGAATTTTTAAAGAAACTTCCTGTTGAAATTCAATTAGGGCACAGTTTCTAGTTAACGAGAGGTTCGCTCTTCCGCTAAAATTGCTAAGTAAAATTTCCTCAGCTTAAAATAAAAACTCTAACGAGCCCAACGTACAAAGTCATATTATTATTTATACTTAGATAAAAATTTTTTTTAACTTAAAAATAGTTTTTTGATCTGATTTATGAATACAACTACTTTTACTCTTAAAAACCTTCCTACTACGATTTTCTCGACACCCTGACGATATAAAAACAATTTTTACATCTTCTTGGGGATGGCTTCTTGTTGCTTGTTTCCAGTTTGTAGCATTAATTTTGATGGTTTCCTTATTAGTTTCCATGATTAAACAAAGTATTTTCAGCTCATTGAACTGTTTGCAGATTGTTGCCAAGTTCATAAATTTATTTCTTGTTCTTTCTTTCCTTCTAAGAAATCCGTTTTCGGCCTTGTACGTCGGATGTTTGCCAGCTTGCACTTTGATCCTTTTTATATGCACTGTTTGTCAAATATTTAGTACTCAAGCAAGCTTAAACAAAATGTACGTATAAATATTTGAGTCATTGACTTCATGGAATTCTTTTATATGTACTGAAGATTAAAACGTTTGAATATATGAACAAAGATGAAATCTATTTTAGACATCAAACATTTTTTAAATAGCTGAGCAAGTAAATATTTTGTCATATATACCATACAAGAGCATTCTGATAACTTATGTTTTATTATTTTGCTTTTACCAGTATTCTTCCTCATTTCATTGAGTCTTCAAATTGGATTCCTCAATTGCCTGGAGTTTTTTGTGACATCGAAATTCTATATTATATATAATTGGTAAGCTTTGGTAAGCTTTGGTAAAGCAAAAACAAAAAATTATGTTCAGCTTTGTACTGATAAAGGTCAGCCTAAGAATTTTTAATGAGAAATCTATTTGAGACCAAATGTAGGCAGCTTGCTAATACATCATGGACCACGAATTAAACACATATCTATAACACATTGGAAGGACATTTTTATGAGCTGTTTGTTTTGTTATCGTTTTGAATCTGAAAAAAATCATTCTATTGCTTTGAATTTTCCATCAACAGCACATCAAATGATAAGTTTTTCCTTAGAATTTGTAATTATCAATATAAATAGAAAAAAGGAATTGGCCATGTCAGCCTTGAAAGGACTTTGACCGAGCTTCTATTGATCAATAGCGTCGTGCAAGTGAACCCGAGATTAAGCGGTTCTTAACAAAACGAGCAATGCTTAATATATACCATTATTATCAATATATATACCATTCAGGTGGCCCCCATATAAATTTGAAAAAAACAATATGTAAATAAAGGGTCCGCCATCTTACTTTTTTTTTCAACTAGTGCTTATTTCGTGAATGGTAACACTTAGCTCATGTCTGATTTGACAGATAATTCGTTTTATCCTTCCGCTTGAACAACGCTGGGAAATATTGCCACATTACTTTGAAAATCATGGTAATGTTGCAGAATGTGTGCGAAAATTGCGTACGGATTTTGGAAGAAGAGAAGCACCGTCAGCTCCGTATGTTCGTTATCTTGTGAAAAAAGTGAAAGAAACTGGCATCCTTATCGATAAACCAAAGCGGGAAAAGCCAAAAGCAGTGCGTACACCCGAGAATATCGCTGCTGTGGCAGAAAGTGTGCTTGAAGCGCCATCAACATCAACTCACCGTCGTTCTCAACAATTGAACATTTCGAAGACATCATTGAGACAAATTTTGCATAAAGACCTTGGTATGACGCCATACAAAGTCCAATCGGTTCAGGAGTTGAAGCCAACTGACCATCCAATGCGTTTTCGCTTCGGTAAGTGGGCCTGCGATCGTCTTACAGAAGATGCCGATTTTGCCAAAAAAATCATCTTTTCATATGAAGCTCATTTTGATCTTGGCGGGTATGTAAACAAGCAAAATTGTCGGATTTGGGGCACAAAAAACCCGCACGCATACATTGAAAAGCCGCTGCACCCAAAACGAGTCACTGTTTGGTGCGGATTTTGGTCCAGAGGCATAATTGGGTCATTTTTCTTCGAAAATGAGCAAGGAGTGGCCGTTACAGTCAATGGCGATCGTTATCGGGCCATGTTGAACGAATTTTGTTCACAAAAATTGAAGAGGAGGATATTGGCAACATTTGGTTTCAACAGGACGGCGCTACGTGCCACACAGCCGAAGCTACACTCGATGTTTTGCGCCCTGTTTTTGAAGATCGCATTATCAGCCGAAGAGCTGATGTTGTTTGGCCACCTCGGAGCTGCGATTTGACACCGTTAGACTATTATTTGTGGGGTGCCCTCAAAGATAAGTGTTACGCCGACAAGCCAGAGACAATTGACGCTTTAAAGGACAATATTCGTGAAGCCATC
Organism: Dichetophora obliterata; assembly: GCA_963920525.1. Classification (NCBI taxonomy): domain Eukaryota; kingdom Metazoa; phylum Arthropoda; class Insecta; order Diptera; family Sciomyzidae; genus Dichetophora; species Dichetophora obliterata. The sequence continues at coordinate 193,867,732 of OY986435.1, forward strand.
GGTGAAATACAGCTGCACACAATCGATAATGTGCTTAAAAATTGGACCGATCGTGTAGGCTACTGCATGGGCAGCCGAGGCAGCCATTTGAATGAAATTATTTTTCGTTATTAACCGGAAGGATTGTAATTTCAAATAAAAAAAAGAAATTTGAGAAAATATCTAGTAGTTTTTTTTATAGAATTTTCAAAAAAAGAAAAGTTATTTTGCGGACCCTTTATATGGCCGCCACGAACGGTAGAGTGAAACCTTCAGAAAAATGTAGATATTTTTAGTTTAACGACCTAACATAAAACCTAGTAACCTAAGAAAGAAAAAAATCTACTTGAAAATCAATATATTGAATTTTGATGCAAATATATCCACTGTTTTTAAATATATTTAACTTTAATATTCTTTGTTCAAAGGACTACACAAAAATAGTTTAAACTGTAATGTCAGTGAATATATTTATTTCGAGAAAAGTCAAAAATATTGAATTTTTATTAAAAAAATTTCTAAAAGTTGTTTATGTGGTAAGAAGAATAAAGTACCTTTCTTCCATATGACATATTCAAAAAATGTTTTTGACGGTTGATCAAAAGTTTTCAGTTCTTAAAAAAAAGTGTTTCGGTACTCTTAGCAACTTTTATTACTTAGAGATTCTCTAAAATTTTGTGTTGCGCTGTTTCAAAAAAAAAATTCAAAAACATTTTATTTCATTTATTTTAATCTATGGACAAATTACCTTACAAATTAACAGAATATAAATAAAAAATGAAATACAAAAAAGAATTTGCTGCTATGGATCAAAACGAATAAAATCACTTAATTAAACTTATTAATTATATTATTAATTTGATTCAGCCTAATTTAGATTATAAAGAAATAAGACTAAAATACATTGACTAAATATAAGACTTAATACACCTAATATAATATTCAAAAGATAGAGTTTAAATCTTTTAGAAATAGAAAAATCTAAATTATAATCAGAATTTATGGAATTAAATAAATGCAAAGATTGCATTGAAATCAATCATTTCCAATAGCGAAAACAATCAACGAAACCAGCTATGATATCAAACACAAAAAGCAATGACAAAATACTTCTTCTTTTCTCCAGAGGTTTTAAACCTATTAAGAGACATCGGGTATTATGTGAGGGAGATACACCGTCTGTATTAAAAGAACGCAAGACAAACTTTGTATAAGCCGTATTTTAATAAAAATTTCAGAATTTTTTTCAAGCCGTAAACTATGAGCGTATCCTAGCCTCGAGCGTACAAGAGAATTAAACAGAACTTTTAAAGTATACGGATCCAGAAAGCATGCACTATTACGGGAATGAACGCCAGCATAGCATAAGCTTTTGGAATAATGAAGTCAAGATGAGAATTAAAAGCAAATTTACTATCAAAAACTAAACCTAAATATTTGAATTGAGAAATGGAAGTTAATAAAAAATTGCATCAGATTTAGAAAAAGTCATAGAAACACATTTATTAAGGTTTAAAAAATTCCATTGTTACAGGACCAAATATAAAGTTTATATATTTCATTCTGTAAGAGTAAATTGTCATTAATATTACTTATTTTAAAGAAAATCTTAAGATCATCGGCTTAGAGTAGATATCTACAATGAGAAAGAATTGAGGCAATGTCATTAATAAATAACAAAAAAGTAATGGCCCTAAAATACTTCCCTGCGGAACACCAGAAGTTGCATAAAAAGAGTAAGATTTGACGTTATCAAACATCACGCATTGTCTATCTGCTAAATAGGATTCCAGCCACTCCAAAAAATGGATACGAATCCGTTTCGGACTTCAGTTACGAATCTGTTTCGGACTTCAGTTACGAATCCGTTTCGGAATTCAGATACGAATCCGTTTCGGACTTCAGATACGAATCCGTTTCGGACTTCAGATACGAATCTGTTTCGGGCTTCAGACACGAATCCGTTTCGGACTTCAGATACGAATCCATTTCGGACTTCATATACGAAACAGACGTTTCAGACTCTTTTTTTTTTAAATAATACGAACTCACAATGGACTCGTTTGACGCATTTAGCTACAGATGTTAACAATATAGGTTCTCTAAACAAGTTTCACGCATTCAAATTCGAAAACTTTTTGCAGGAAATTAAACGTAAATTGAAACAAAAAATATAATTTTGTAATCAAATTTATAGGAGAGTAGTGGAGGCTAGTTTAAATGGTAAAAAAAATAATTCAAAACATCAAACAAACGAGTACAATGTTGGTGAGTTCCAGGATGGCTCATACTTGTTTCTTCAAACAGCTAAACATTATTTTTCATTGAAGCATCCCAATAACTTTTACTGCTATAATGACAGAGCGTACAAAATTCACGCAATTAAAAAAGTTTCCGAAAAATATCTTGTGTACGGCTATCCTATAGTCACATTTAACTTGATCACTAATAATTATTTAAAAATTCTGACAAGTACTTTTCTTCGATTTGAAGGAGAGCTTGAGGAGCACGAGCCTAATGAAATAAAAAAGTTGTTTAAAATAAAAATAAGTACACAATTGTATTTCGTATCCCTTATCCACTGAAAATAAAATAAGAAATTGTAAAACAAATTTAAGACTGGCTTTTTATTTTTTCGGATCCGCCTCCTACTCAGAACGGACTTCAGAAACGAATCCGTAACGGACTTCAGTTACGAATCCGTTTCGGACTTCATATACGAATCCGTTTCGGACTTCATATACGAATCCGTTTCGGACTTCATATACGAATCCGTTTCGGACTTCATATACGAATCCGTTTCGGACTTCATATACGAATCCGTTTCGGACTTCATATACGAATCCGTTTCGGACTTCATATACGAATCCGTTTCGGACTTCATATACGAATCCGTTTCAGACTCTTTTGACGGATTCGTAACGGGTTCGTAACGGATCCGCATCCGTTTTTGTGCACATTGGGTTATTATCGACTCAAAGAGCTTAGATGTAGTTGTAAGTTTAGAAATTGGTCTGTAGTTCACTATATTATTTTTACAACCAGCCTTATGGATTGGAGTAATGAACGACTTTTTCCAACAATCAATAAAAGAACCTGAGGATAAAGAACTATTAAATATTAAAGTTAACGGGTAGGCTAAATTGGCAGCACAATTTTTCAAATAGATGGAACCATCAGCATTTATTCGAGTTAAGGGTTTTAGATTAAAAATTCCTTTTAAAACATCTTCCGTAGTTAGGGATAAAGCTCGCACATCAATTACAGACTGAAAATCATCTAAATAGGCAAAGTTATTAATATGATTAGGCGTTTCATAATTCGATTGAAAAAATCAGCAAAGAGATTTGCAGTACCCAAGGCATTGTTAGATGTTATATCATTAAAAAACATAGTAGATGGAATACTAGACGAACCCCTTTTAAATTTTATAAAATTCCAAAAGGCTTTAGGGTAAGATTTAATATTTGTTTCGTATTTAGCAATATAGTGTCTATATAAGAATTTGTCTAAAAAATTAAACTCCCTCATATAATGCCTATGCTTGAGAAAAAATGGATAAAGGTAGTTTTTTCATATATGAAATTATACCATGTTTTTTTAATACACCAATAAAGAAAATTACATTTTTTTTTTCAAATAGTAAAATATCATAACTCTGGTACTTTTTATCTGACTTTTATATTTTATATCTATTTTTAAGGAAACATTAAGTAAACAACCAGTATTTTTTATTTTTAGGTTTTCTGAGAAAAAATCAAGAATTATGTAAAAAGTCAATAAATTTTTGCGTTGTTTCCATATAAAAAAGAAAAAGATCAACTCGCTGTCACTCGGCGTCCTCGTATCCAATTTATATTAATACATGTGGGTTTTTCTCCCAAACCTCACGTTTTTAACTATTCATATATATGATTTTTGAAAAATTCTTGAAAATGTAATGTCTAATTGACCACGAAAAAATTACTTTTCGAATGTTTTCAAATTTTGTCATACGGTTCTTCTTAAAATACTTCATTAATTGACATTTTATTTTTAATTGTTTTTGTACCTATGTTTTATTATTTCAAATTCCGGGATAAAATTTGAAATGCGAAGTTTAAAAAACTTTTTAATTTCGAAACCAGACGTTCGAAATTGGAATAAAAATTCAAAGAATTTCAGCATTTTTGAGATCTTTTTTAACATTTTAAAACTGAAGCCTGAAATATGTAGAAAATACACAAAATTTTCAAAATGGGATTAGCAATGGTTTAGAAGTTAAGATTTTTTAAGTTCATGCATCTCATGAAAATCGTAGGACTTAGCACACACATGCCATGCTCGTACATGCTTTCGCTTTTGGTTCATTTGTGCGCAAACGCTTTGAAAGATTGCAATTGTGTTATGTAATGCTAACAGCCATACACAAATTATTAAAAAAATATAAGCAATTTTTCAACTAATTTTTATTATTTTAACAAATCAATTCAGAATGGGTTTTTAGAACTGAACTATGTTTCCGCATACATATAAAACTTATAAATTTTTTATAAGTGATTAACAGCAACGATTTTTGTTACTGACTGTAATTAAAAACAGCTTCTGTTGGTATTTGTTTTCATAACACACTTTAGGAAAGTATGAAAAACCTTTCTAAATAAAGATTATCTGTGTATTTATAGCATTTGTTATTTAGGCTATTCACAGTTTAAGCGCACATTTAAAAAATCGTATTTATAGCATTTGTTATTGTTAAACAGTGAGCACCGTGCTATGTTACTGTCGTATTCAATAATTATGCAACCCTGTCTTAGAACACTAAACACAAAGTTGGCAACGTAGACTGAGCATAAAAATACCAGGTACAAAAACAAGTCCACAAGGGCTGCTTTTATTGACGCGTGTTTGTTGTGTATTTGTGTTTGCATGCGTGTTGGCGTAAAAATAACAAATCGTTCAAATAACAGACATGCGTACGCAAACTGTGAACTGCCTTAATGTATTTTTTAATGGTCCATTTGGTAAAATATTTTATTGGGCTAATATGTTTTTATCTATGTGCACTAGGGTGTCCCAAAAAGAAAAAAATTATTTTGTTCACGCGTTTTTTGATAGATTTTAGAGTAAGGAAATTTTGAATTTTGTTTAAAAATTTTTTGGAAGTGGTTTAGAGGTCGCACAAATTGGTTTTTTGTCAAAAAACGTGGTTCCCTGCCATATTTTAAAAATAATTTAAGATTTTGTCATTAAATTTTTTTTTTAGATCTTAAGTTTACAGTTCATAAGAAAAACGTCCAATCTTTAATTTTATGTTCAAAAACCGCCAGGTTTGTCAGCGATTTTTTCCATATGGCAGATTAAACTAAAATTTTTTAGATTTTTTTCAAAAACATTGACTTTAACGATTTATAACTTTTAAAATTTCTATTAAAGTTACAAAAACTAATGATGCAGTTTAAAAGATAAATAAATTCTAAACAATTTTCATAAAAAAAAGGTTTAATTAATTGTTACTAACTCAGAGTTATCTACATTTGTAGAATTCAATCCATTGCATGAAAATATAATTTAGGCTCCCAACAAATCATAACCAAGAAAAACAGAAAACACAACACTTTAGTTGTTTAAAAGTTATTTATTTCGGCTCTTTCGATGCTGCTCTATGCCCTGCAATAAATTTTGAAAATCTGTTTCAGAAGTTGTCAAATTTGCGTAACTGCTTGCCAAGGCCACACCACGTTCGGCGACGTCGTTTACCACATACAATTGTTGAATTTTGTTTCTTCCATGGAGAAAGTGTTCGTTGGTTTCCCATTTTTCTGGATCTAGTTGTAAAAATGCTGTCGAAATATCGGAGGCTTTAAAAAAGTTAAGGCTAGCTTCAGAAATAAATGTGTAAATTTCTGCATTTTTAAGCAATTCTTCTTTCAAATTGGCCTTTACTGATTCCTTGTCTATAGTTGGACGAAGTTGATTTTTTACCATTAAACGTAATGTATTGCTGTCTATACGTTCGTCAAAAATTGCTAAGGCAGCCAATTTCTCCGATAAGTACCACTGATGCCGCAAAAACGTTTTTAATGGGCGTTTGCAACACTGTCATTAAAGCGTTTGTAGTCATCCAATTGCTTTAATAGATTAAGATCGTTGAGGGGAGGGGATAACACTTCAGTTTTACTATTTATTTCTTGAAAAAGACACGATTGTTTGAAATTTTTTTAATTTTTGTAGCACAGAAAGTTTATTTCAGTTTTTTGTACCAACGAATGTAGAAATTACAGATGATCGATTTTTCTATTTAACAGTTGATTGAAAGATAACAAAGAGAAAGATGAGAAAGATGAGAAACAAAGAAGAGAAAGAGAAAGAAAGTGATGAAATAAAACCTAAATTGTAGCTCGCATTGTGAATGAAACTCAAAAAAAATAATAAAAAAAAAAACAGTTGAAATCATGTTCGGTTCAATGGATTAAATTCGACAAATGTAGATAACTCTAGGTTAGTAACGACTAATTAAACATTTTTTTTATGAAAATTGTTTAGAATTTATTTATCTTTTAAACTGCATCATAAGTTTTTGTAACTTTAATAGAAATTTTAAAAGTTATAAATCGTTAAGGTCAATGTTTTTGAAAAAAATCTAAAAAATTTTAGTATAATTTGCCATATGGAAAAAATCGCTGACCAACCTGGCGGTTTTTGAACATAAAATGAAAGATTGGACGTTTTTCTTATGAACTGTTAACTTAAAATCTAAAATAAAATTATTTAATGACAAAATCTTAAATTATTTTTAAAATATGGCAGGGAACCACGTTTTTTGACAAAAAACCAATTTGTACGACCTCTAAACCACTTCCAAAAAATTTTTAAACAAAATTCAAAATTTCCTTACCCTAAAATTTATCAAAAAACGCGTGAGCACCAATGAAAATCGAAATTTTTGGTTTTTTTTTGGGACACCCTAATGTGCACTGCTTTTCATCCTTTGTTTAAAGTAGGTATTTAAAATATTTCAGTAACAAAAATATTTTATTTGTTTTTCAAACTTTTTGCAGTTAATATTATTTTCTAACGGGCTCAAGATTCAAAATATTAAAAATTAAAATCTTTAATAGCTTTTATTTGTAATTTTTATTTCCAATATTTCGATTGCCGTCGGCAATCATCATCAGGGAAAACATACAATAATTTTTAACAATTCTTTTCACTCACAATTTAAATTATTAAAATATTTTTACGATTGAAAAACATTTAACATCTAAGAACGAAATTGAACATTAATATCACCATTGTAATTTTCAGTAATCATGCAATAACTTTAATAAAGAAATTAACAAAAAACAACCTCTGATGTCAAGTTTTTAATTGGTGTTTGTAACATATCTTCTGTATATGTGGCGCACCTGTCTGTGTCTGTTTTGAAGTTCAATCTCTTCTGGTAAGCTTATGATGTGTAGCATTTCTAATGTATATCTTCTAAAATAATTGTTCTCTAGCTGTAAAACCTCAACAGTGTCAAAATCAGGTGTGTGTCCATTTTGCGCACAGTGGGCTGCAAGTGCAGTTTTTTGCTTCTAAGTTCTGCGAGTTTTTTGGTCCGATCGAAGCGAAGAAATTCTTGTCCGTAGCTTATTTTTTATTGTCCTAACATATGCCAACTGTTTTATTTATTTTTAAAGCTAATTCTATTTTGTCTCTATTAAACAAATTTTTATTTATAATTCTACCCGGGATGTATGTCACTAACTTGTATATTTTGGTGTTGTCGTCTTCTTTGTCTTTCTTGTTATTCCTTTTATAATATTTGTCGATTAAGCCTTCTATGGTCATTTTCGGGTATTAATTTTTCCGTAATATGGTCTTGATTTTGTTGATATTATCACGATAAAATTCCTTATTACTAATGTCTAGTGTCCGACCGAATATTCAGTTTCGGTTTCGGTTACGGCCAGTTTCGGCTCTTTTTGTGAGTTTGGCTAAGCCGAAACTTTTAGTAAAAATTTTGAAACATTTCAAGAATAGCGACAACTTTAATTTTTGATTTTATTTTGCAGATTATATGGATTTTGGCCTCCTAACTCGAAATCTGAAAAAATTGCAGGCCGCTTGCAATTGGTTTAGAAGTTATAGGCCTACAAACCTTGCTATATTTTTTAAATTTTTCAACGAAACTACACTTTATAAGAATCATACAAAAGGTACTTTAAGAACCTTTCAACAAAGTATGAAACATGAAAATCCATGCATAACTTTCAAAGATATAAACATTTTAGTGTAGAGCTTTCATAAAAGGGAAACCACCAGTTTTTCAGACAAATTGTGAATATAAGAATAGTTATATCTTCAAAAGGTATGAATGGATTTTTATGTTTGATAACTCGTTGAATATGTACTCGCATTACCTTTCTTTTGACACCCATAATGCGGTAGTCTAAAAACACTGCAAGATTTGTAGGCAAATTTTGCAACTCTGGAGGCCTATAACTTCTAAACCAATTGCGAGCGGCCTGAAATTTTTCCAGATTTGGATTAAGGAGGTAAAAATACGTATAATTCAACAATAGTAAAATTAAAATTAAATTTAATAGTATTAGAAAGAGACCAATTGTAAATATAATAATAGGCATATCTTAAAATGTTATGAATGGATTTTCATGTTTGATACATACCTGGTTGAATAGGTACTCGCATTACCCTTTATTTTGATACCCGTAAGGCGTATCACAAAAAAAAAACAACAGAATGATTTGTTTCCCATTTTGCAACTTTGGAGGCCTATAACTTCTAAACCAATTACCAGCGGCCTGAAATTTGGATTTGGATTTAGGATGCTAAAATCCGTACAATCCAACAAAAAAATATTAAAAAAAGAGTTGTCGCTATTCTTGAATTTATACCAAAGTTTCTTGCATAAGTCATTTATTATGCAAAATATTTTCAACGCATTGTACAAAACAAAAATTATGAATTCGTCTATAATTATTTATCGTGCTAACGCAAAACATTTTTGTTAATTTTACGCGTTCAATACTATCATTTTCTATTTTATCATCTTTATTGCTATTAACATTTAAATTTTATAGGTACTGAAGCTAAAAATTGATAAAACTTCCGAACGAATTCTGTGTATGTGAAATAAAGGAAAAGAAAAGGAAATATTTATATTTTTATAATACTAAAATTTAAAAAAAAAACAGAAATACTTTGTTTTGTCGTTCTATAAAAATGTACATTGTAGGTGCATACTATTTTGAGTGTGTACTGTTGTTATTTCATTAGTTTCAGACAAAAAGATTATATGCATATTTGTTTTACCTACTGATTACTTAAAATAAACTATTAGGCAATTCACAAGGCCTATCTCATGTCTTATTTTGTATATAAAAAACCTACAAAATTACGACACATGTGATCATCCCTCCATCTTTGTATCGTTGTATGCCACAGAAATTAACAAATACTTTTTATAATTAGCTTTTTCCAACTTAGTAGTTTACCTGAATATCGTGATTTGCTTCAATTTTTTCGGAGTTTATTGCAAAAACTTCAACAAAAATTATAAAGAAAAGGTAAACACATTTGATAGATGGATAGCACTCTCAATGAACATAGCTCGCAGGGTTGTATTTGTCCTATCTCAATTTTGCATTTGACAACAACAATAGAACAATATGACATAAAACGTCAACTTGTGAATTGCCTAACTACATATATATTTAAACTGTACTAATGTTATGCAGTCAAGTCCAAAGTTAATTAATTATGCATTTAGTATCGTAAAATGTAATCTTCCAAAACTGTTTAGAGTCGAGTGAGACGAAAGACTACTAAAGGCAATGACCGAACCCACGCAGCCGCTTACAAATCCTTTTATGCAAAAGCCGCATACAAAGATTTTTTCACTCATACGCCCGTGTGAATAAACAAAAGATACTGCAGATACGTCAGCTTAGACCACAACCACCAACAATAACAACAATACTAACACTAGCAACAACATATGCGCACCAAACACAAAAAGCATCTTAAGAGCTCAACCTACCCCTCACTGTATAAGTGTGCGGGGGAAGGACAGCACAAGACTTTTCTATTCTTCTTTTATTTTTGCATTACATAGTCTGGAACATCATCATCTTCTCTTCATTATTGTAAACTGTGATTATGTTATCTGGAAATCCATGTTTGCCACCTAATATCTTAACCAAGATAGCATTTAGTAGAGGCAGCCAGATGAGAACAGGTGCTAGCTTGAATGCATCAGCCAAACAAAGCACAGTGATTTGGGTGAAGTTTTCTTCATAGTAGACGACAAGCATTCAAGTGAGTAAAAATACTGCACTCCACTCACTGTTGGTGCTTACAATTTAGCACACTTTGTGTGCAAAGAGTAAAAAATTAACATCTTGCATACACAGAATAATTCTAGGAAAATACAAGACACCAAAGAATATAATACAGCAGCTGAAGATAGTGTAATGTATGAAATATTTTGTGGCTCATGCCTAATTTTCTGAATCTATTGAATCTCCTCTCTGCTTCTCCGACTGAAAACAACTTCACTGACTGACCAGCGAACAATAACAAAAGATCTTAACTGCTGTTGCTGCAGCTCTAATGATACGCCTGAAGACCGTAAAGCACTGTATTAGACATGCAGCATCTTTAATGGTTGAATGGTTAGACACATTAAATGAAGAAGAAGCAGAGATAAAGAAGAAAGGAACGAGCTTAGAATGGTTAGGTAGAAGGTAGAGCATTCTGAGGGAGGATTCTCGACAATTATCTCATGGAACATAAATTTCACATGCAAAGTTTTACTAGTAGATATAACGAGTGTAGAGCACGAGCACTTAAATGGTTTGTGCTACAGAAGGGAGAGTCAGAGTTAAAACAGTCCATCAGTGGGTAAACTCAGCTTCGGTTGCGCATTTAAGCTCTACCAAAACAGAAAAGCGAGAAAAAATAAGGAAGTCGAAATGAAAAGCATTATGTTTATTTTTCTTTTTATTAGTTTTGGTTTTCGTTGAAAAAGCAGATGAACGAATTTAGATAAATTACTGCTTTTGACAGACAGACGGACAGAGAGAGAGCGAGAAAGACAAGCGTGTTTGTGTGTGAACAGCTGCTAGACAGGAACTGTGAAAAATGCCAGAGGGTGGTAAAACGATGCAACAACAATGAAAAATTATAAAAAGTTAAAAATCAACCAAAAAAATAGATACTAAACTGATAGCCAAACACCTTCTGGTTGAGTTATGAAAATCATTACATATGATAACACAGAGATTTTAGCCTAATTTTAATACGATTCAGGGCGTGTATATAAAATAATCTCTAAAGTTTTAGCATATCTTTATCTAAAATAATTGAGTTTAAATCGTTTGTCTTTCGTATGTTCGTTAATAAATTTATTGCTGCTTTGAATTTAAGCACAGATGTTCAACCTGAATATTTCAAAAACATTTCGTAAAAAACTTGATCCCGATTGGAACGCGGTAAATAGGCCGGGCAGTCTTTGAAATCGTAAGGGGCTAGACATTATCGAATTACAACTCTTTTAATTGCACATGCTAAGAGTTCTCAAAAATTGCATGAAATTGCCAAAATCTCCCAAAAAAAAAAAAAAAAAAAATTAGAAAAAATAGGATGTCTTCCTCTCTCTCTCAATGCCAAAGATGTGCTTTGAGAAAAACAGTAAAAAATAACGATCTTAAAATGTCAGGCGCGTACGCAGGGCATCACATTAAAAAAAAAAAAAATTAATTTAAAACACTTATTGTAAAAAGACTATAATGTATAGACTTACAATTTTTTAAGTACACTGAGGCAGCATGTGCTAAAATTTAATGAAACTGTATTCATATTAAATGAATTTGTTCTAGAACTAGAGCTTGAAACAATTATATTTAAGTTAAACTTCTTTTGTAGAGTTAAATTTTAAACAAAAGCTTTTTTTTCCAAGCAATGTTTTAATTATACTTTCATAGCTAATATTTACAGTTTAAAAACATTTGTTAAAAAACTTTAAACCAAAAACTTTTGTAATGAAAACAAATATTTAAAATCATAATTTTAAAATATTGTTCTTAAATTAAAAACAACAAAATTAAACCGGCATTGAAACCAACACTGAAATATTTTAAATATAATTAGTAATAAATTAGTTTTTATTTCATCTAATGTTCATTATTTGAAAAACCAATTAAAAAATATTTTCACACAATCAAATGTAAAATTGGGGTTTTTCTCAGCTTGGTGTTAATTGTCTGACAATTATTGTCAAAGATTCTATTGCACATAATTTTTCAATTCAATCTCAGATAGCGACGTATTTTTTATTATTGCGTAGAAATAATAAGAGAAAATTATAGAAAAAAATGAGTTTATAGTTAAAAAATTTAATACGCTTCTTTTAAATTTTGTTTTATAGAAACGCGAAGCGTTAAATTTCTATTCAAAAATTTTTTGTTTGATATTAAAATATGTCTTAATTCTCAGTGTAAGTAATATTAAAAAATATTCCAAAATAAATTGTTTGTTTGTTTTAAAATTCGTCTTCTTCTGATAGGTGGCATAAAAAAGCAGTCCTTTTCAGCAAACCTTATAATAGTAGTTAAAGTTGTCGTAATCTTATAATCATGCACTCTGATTTTTTTTTCTTCCTATAAATTGGGACCAAAATATCTAAAGAACTATTTTTTAATGCCACCTACCGAGGAGAAGATTCGTTTAAAAACAAACAAAAAATGTACTTTGAAAAATTTGTTTTAATATTATTTACGTAAAAATTTTTTAAGTCTCTATGTTTTGTAGTATTTTCACAATAAATATCAACTAGAGTAGAATTCGTTGAAAAAGTTTTACGCCATAACTTCTGAACACTTAAAGAACACTCTTTCATTTCATATCTTTGGAAAGATTTAATCTTTGGAATGGAACGTAAAAAATAAAATAATAAAAATTAAAAAAATTATAGCGCCTCAAAGACTACCCTGTTTGGGCATTGGCATTGCTATGGGTCCGCGAAAAAACCTCAGAACCTCATACTTCGGATTTGGTTTTCTAAAAAATAAACTTATCTAAGCACAAAACTTGAGCCAAATCGGAGATGGTCAGTGCAGCTGATATTACACTTCAGTTTGAATTAGGCGACATATTGAAAACAATTTGTTCCTACTTTGACGAAATATTTTTAATGCAAATTTTTTTTTTTTTATAACATATTCTGGTTAAAAAAATTGCTTGAAGCATTATATGCATTTAATGCATATAAAAAATTATGCATTGATATTAAAGGCATTGTGTTGAATTTAAAAACGTGACGATATTATTAGTAAATATATTGATTTTGACAAATATTTTTTACCCCATATTTGTAGGCACTGCTTGAATCAGACAAATCGACCTGTAACGTTTATATATCCATACATTATATATCCACCAATAAGCCAATTCTTAAAGATTGGTGCAACGTTGCTGCCGGTTTCAGCCGAAGACTCAAAGTATGCTTGAGAAGTTGAAGTGGAATAGAAAGGCTCAATTGGTTAGCTCTTCTAAATGTTCACAGGGATGTGGAAGTGACCACTAAAGAAATTTTAAATGCACCAGCCTGAAAAAAATATGTTTATATATTATAAATTATAAAAAAATTGGAATAAGTTTGAACAATAAGTTTAAAAAAATTAAAAAGCTTGTCTCCCCGAAATTTTTTTTCTCAGGTACGCGCCCTTAAAATGCTTTGATTTTTGTAAAAAAACTACAAAAGCAAAAATAAGTAAAGACTTTAACTAAAAATAATTTGTCATACACGATACCACTCACAATTTTACCAACAGTTTCCTTTGTGAAAGATATTCGTATCAAAATTTTATACTCCAAATTTTAATATAAGCCAAATTTTAAAAACTTTATGGTATTTTTTTCCCATACTAACTTTATATTTAGTTGGGGAGAAAGAAATGTTTTTGTTTAGAAATCTAAACTCTTTTACTCTTATTTACATATATTATGGTAAAAGTTTTAACAAGGTTAGCTACAAATTGCATGAGGACCGGTGCAATAAAAAAGATGCTTTGCATATTTCACTTCATAGAAAAACTCAACTGTGAACTGCTTTGAAAGCAAAAGTATTTATTTTTCTTAATAAAATGTTTCTAAGTTAATTTGTATGTACAGCCCCTTAGAAAGGATTCATCTGTTCAATCCACCGTGGTCCAATCGGGATCAAATTTTGTACGAGATGTTTTTAGGTTTAAAAACTATTGAAATCGAATGAACTTAAAAATTTCCCATACAAATATGGTACGGTCTAATTTATATATTATTTTATTTCAATAAGCAAAATATATCGGCAACGAAAAACTGCTTCTTACTATATATTTTTTGCTTGTGGCGTTACTGGCTATAGCTATATGAAGAAACAATGAAAAAGGATGTATAAGTTTCTTAAAGGATTTTGTCATTTCATTCTCCATTTTATGTAACAGAGCTGTGTACAGAGTAAGTTAGTGAAGAAAATGTCTTATAGTTTATTTGGATTATTTAGGTGCGAAGATTTCATTTTTGGCATCAATTTTGCTCTAGACCTGCACGTTTTTATACAAAAATTAAAAAAAAAAAAAAATACTTAAAGAAAGTATTGTGAGAGGGTAAAGTGCACCCCCAATTCCTTTTTTTTTTTTTTTTAAATACTGAAAGAAAGTATTGTGAGAGGGTAAAGTGCACCTCCAACCCCCTTTTTTTTGTTTAATAACTTTTTATGTCCCAACCGAAAATCGCCCGGGCAACAAAGGTTTGCAAATCGACCCATCCTAAAGTGTATGCATAAAAAATTTCAATGAAGAAAGCAACATATAATAAGGATACTCACAAGCTCACATATTGCCATATGTCGTATTGCGTTCTCATAAGAAATGAAAGAATAAAAGAAAATTAATTTATTTAAAATATTTACTATTAAATTTTGCCTCACAAAGTAAAAACAAAAGCTGTTATAGTAGTGTTGTTTCTTGTAAAAAGTACGCGGTAATAGAAAACTCTTTACAAGAACAGCACTAGTGAAATACGATAACCAGTAAACATACCAAATGCGATTGAATTGTCGGAAATAAGTTCAATGTGGAAGGCAACAAAAAAAAATTCGACAACTGTTATAAAAAAATAGCACAATACAACAATACGACAGATTGTGAAACACCTAAATATTTTCAAAATTTGAATAGTCTCAGCGCTTTCAATTAATTCACTGTAACTTTTCCGATGAATTAAAAATACAAAAGCAACAACCTGACAGACTCCACGTATTTCTTAAGGGGAGGTTCTAGTAGAAACGTAATTCAGGTATATCTTTTGTGATATTTATTAGTGTTTGATCCAAATCGGAGAAATGGGCGATTAGCTAACGATTTATATATAAAAATACTAGCAATTTATGAACGGTTTTATAAATAACTAACTTTTTCCTTCCCATTGACACCATTTCTGTGAAAATCAACATTGTCAAATATTCTACGTACTTCATTAGATTTTTAGATCTACAATACTTTAAAAATTTTTTCTTTTTTTTTCTGCTCTAGATTAAAAATTGTGACTTCCAAGTTAATGTCCACCTACAATGCAAAATATTTCCTTGCATGGGAAGGAAAACGCCGCCATTTTGTTTTCAAATAATTTAATAAAAAATGTATTTACATAAAGAGTTATATCGGAATGTATAAAAAACCGAAACAAAAAATCATTTAATTTTTCCAATTTAAGCTGTAGAAAAAATCCCTGATTTCATGCACACAAGGTGCTATTACCCTTTTCGCAAAAACTACATAATTCAGCAATGAAGACAAAACAAAATTAACAAAAATAATTGCAAATTGAAAGACAATAACTAACATAAATAAGCACTTATTTAATGAAATGAACTAAAGCGTTTTTATTTTTAAATATTTCTATTTTTAGAAGCAATTTTTTGGAGAGTGTCAAATTTATTCCGCTTCTTTTTACACAAATATTCGCCTTATGGCGAAGATTTTTCATATGATTGCAATTTTTCTAAGTCTAAATTGATAGTCTAAATTAATATTTATTGTACAAAATTAAGGGATATATTGTGTTTATGCAAATATCATATTATGAGTTTATACCCTTTTATATTACTATATTTAATATTTTTAATTACACACATCCACAAAAGTCATCAAGCAAAAACTATAATAATCATATTTGATGAACATACTTTTGAATACTGAATCAAGATTTCTATGCGTCAAGTTTTCGAGCAAAAAAAATGCTGTTTTTAAGTTTTTATTAGAAGTGAATGAAGGTGATTCTTTGCCTTAAAACCTGATATAATTGTTGAAAGCTTTAGTTTTTTCTAGAAAACGCATTTTGAGTTAGATATTTTTATTTTTGGCTTTTATTTTCGGCTTTTTGCAAGTCTATGTTTTCTAACATATCTATTAGTTTTTATATATGTTATGTCTATTTGATTACAAAAATTACTCACAATCACCCTTAAAAGAAATGTTTTTCACTGATCTATATTTGAAAACAACAAAGTCTGGCGAAAAATGGTGAATTTGTAAAGTCTGAATACATTCTTTAATGCTAATTAAGCTAATATATATGCACTCAATATTAAGCTAATGAACAATCGTTTTTTTTTTGCTGCACAAAATTCATATCTTCTAAGCATTAATCAAATGATTTCCTTTAATTTCTAACAAACACGTTAACCCACTCTGCAGTTTTACCACTATTTTCATTATAATAACTACAACTTCGATCCAACTTCACTATCATCATCACATTAAAGCCTACAAACGTGACTCTTTAGTCCGAAAATGATTCATAATAGTGGCTCATCCCGAAGCGCCAGCAGCATCTTGGCACGCAATTATTTCTATTTGTTCCGTATTCAACTAGATTCAACACAGCTAAAACTGGCAATCTTGCCACATTCCCCCTTGTACACAGTCCAACACCGGTTTGCTAACGGACCCCAATAAATGCTGGTAACAACACCATGAACAGTGTTTAATTCTATCCTTTTGCTGCATTTGCCATCGCTAACAGCCAATTCACGAAATTAGCTACAATAGATCACTGCTCGTTGATAAACTTTTATTATAACCATTAAATGAATACACGTTATGACCATGGTAATGGCTTAAGGTACGACGGCTGCTGCAGAAGGCCTAGATAGCGATATACTTTGAGATAAAATATTGTACAAATTTGGAGAATTGCTTAAGTAGTTTGTGCTTGGTTCAGTTACTATAAATGTTGTTTAGTAGAAAATAACTTACAAAAATTAAGTATGATTTAAAATTATTTGTAAATAACTTATTTAATTTATTAATTTTTTTAAATATTTAAAGTCCAAACTTAAGAAAATTGTACACTTTTGGATATCCTTTTCAGCGTTCATAAGGAAATATATAAATATGATACTAAAACTCCTCAACTAACATCAATCATTAGATTTATTAAGCTTATAAAGCATGCAAAACTTTTAAGAAAACTTTGGAAAACTGAGAACACTGATCAAATTAATCAAGCAAAAATCTATAAATGACCCGAAGATACCATCATCGACACGTTCTACATATACACTTTTGTTGTTGTCTTTTGTTCTTGCGTGTTTTTTTTTTATTTGTCCCTCCTTTTTGTCCAACTAACTCAAGTACTAGCCAGCCTGTCCAATGACTCAAAGACGACTACAAGTTAACAACATTACGTTACAACAAAACAACACAACTGAAACAAGTTTACAATAAACGAAAGACAGCAAGCAACCAAGCAAGGATGGAAGGTATGAAGCAACCAGGCAAGACAATGAATGCGTTTAAGCGGCTTCAAGGCATTTTCATGGGTGATAAAATCTCTTGGGGCATATAAATCAATTTTTATGGTTGCGTTTATTTTATAAGGGACGTCATTGTATAAAGTAAAGTTCACTCTGGTTGTTGTAGTAGTAGTCGTTTCTGTATTGGCTGTTTTTCCTTTTGTTCACACGTTTTTTCTTCAACGTTAACTGTTTTCATAGCGAAGCAAAATATTTTGATAATACAAAGAGTTAAAGACTACATAGCGAAATGTTTAGAATTTGCCACTCTTGAAAGATGGTTATTGATAGCATTTCATGATCAGTACATGTTTAAAGGACACAATTGAGCACACCAGAATTTTAAAGGGGGAGGCGTTTTTGGTATTAGAAAAAATTATCTCGATGGTGGTAATGATAAACATGAGTAATTGACGAATTTTGGGAGTCACGATTGTTATTTATTGGTTGTTACAAAAGGCCACTTAAGTAGAAGGAGAAAAATTGGGATGGTAAAAACTTCTGAAAATAAATTTTCACGATATCAAAATCTAAAGTCATATTATGGTATTACCTATGTATATCGATTTCATTTATATATTTTTATTCAAATCCTTTATTTATCATATTTGTTAAAAAGTTTTTAATAATCTGCAGCTTCTGCAAAAATCATTTGATGCAAGTCCCAACCAAAGTCCCACTGCTTAACTCAAGCAGTGAGTTGGTGCTTTTTAAGATGTAGGAGGCGATGTTAGCCTAGTTGTCGTACATATCTTTATCATTAGGTAAAAGGACTTAAGTAAAAAAATCGGAATTTGGGCTTTTGATTGGGTTCTAATCAGTTATTTTTCCTCTTTCGATTGCTATTAACAACTTTGGTGTGGTACAACTGCATCCCATTTTAATTAATAAATAAAAAAAAAACACTTCACCCGGATTTGCAGTTAGTAAAACTATCTTAAATATCAATTCACCAAAAACTATATTTTTTGACCTAACGCCAAAGATATATCAAGGTGTTCCCAGCATTCTTGTGCAAGACTTAAGGATCTGTTCTTGCACTGGAGCTTATATGAGGAAATGGATATACCAATACACTCCTCATTCAAGAGTGTATTACAGGTAGTACCCTTCCTTGCCATTTCGTCAGCCAAATTATTGCCTTCGATATCCCTATGTCCGGGAAGACATTTGAGGTGGATCCTGTAGGCCACTTCGTTAAGAGATCTGCAGCACTCAGTAAGAGTTAAGAGTTGTCAATATTTGAGTTCAGCGCCTTCAGTGCAGCTTGGCTATCTGAAAAGATGGAAATACTCTTTCCCTCAAGGTCTTTTTGACCTATAATCCTAGCGGTTTCGTGAATAGCCATCATTTCCGCTTGGTAGACACTACAATAATTTGGAAGCATAAAGGACGCTTCGATTTCAAGATCCTGGCAGTAAATCCTCCCCCTACTTGTTCTCGAAGTTTGAATCCATCTGTGAAGATTTTTATGCCGGAGGTTTTAAGGGGGATTTTGTTTAGACAGTCTAGCCGTGAAGAGATGAGAACTACGTAGTTCTTTTCAAGATTTAAGCAAGGCACACAGTAGTCTGTTTTTTCGGGTGCAGAGGAGTTCAAAATACTTGTGTGACCGCAGTTATTGCACATCCAATTTCCAGATTCTCTAAGTCTGAGGGCTGCTATGTTAGCACATTCCCTGGCAAAGATATCAAGAGGAGGAAGGTGAAGCATGACATTTAGAGCGGTGGTTTGTGTTGAGGACAATGCCTCAGAAAACATAGACCTGCACTTCTTTGCACCTTTGCAAAATACAATAAATCTAAAAAAAATTTTTGTTTCTAATTCTAATTTAAACGGAAAATAGTTTTAGGTAATTTAAACTGTCTGCTTGTAAAAAAAAATTATTTTATAATTTCTAATGAAAAGATTTTACGAAAGTTATGCAATATATCTTATCATCATCTTACTGTTTGACCAAATCTATTTTTTGTCTGACCATGATTTAATTTTTTGTACCTTAAACATAAACTTTATGCGCACTGTTTCCTCAAATAACTTTTCGTATTACGATTTTAAAAATTTACATTCTTCTGCACTTTTTCAAGATGTTTGTTCTATTCAATGGAATGAAGTTTAGAATAGTGAATCTGTAGATATGAAGTTAATGATCTTTACAAATATTATTAATAGTCTCCTTGTTAACCATGTTTCATATCGTACTGTCACTGTAAAGAATGCATCTTGGTTCAATAGCCGAGTGCAAAATACTATTAATAAGCGTAACAAATTACACAGTCTGTGGAAAAATAATCCCACTGCAGAAAGATGGGAAAATTATAGATTTACCAGAAATGAATCCATACGTATAATCAGACACTCTAAAAAATTATATTTCTCTTTCAAGCTTAAAACGTCTCTTCCATCCAAGGTTTAATGGAATAAGGTCAAAGAACTTGGTATTGGCAGCAACATAAAGTCTGACTGTCATATTGACCCTGATTTTCTTAACAATTACTTCTTGTCTAGCTCGCAAGACCTTGGTAATATCGAGTTGGTCACTCCAAGATATCATGTTGAACAAGTATTTCAATTATCTGCAGTAAGTGAAAGCGATGTTAGAAAATGCGTTAAAAAAATAAAATCAAATGCAGTTGGAGCAGATGGAGTCCATATAACATTTTTAAAGTTCATTCTTCATTTATTCTCAGCCAATTAACACACATTATAAACCATTGTTTCACAACGTCTTACTTTCCCAACTCCTGGAAAGCTGCAATCGTTTCTCCTGTTCCCAAAAAAAGAGCAGCGAGCGAGCCTAATGATTTCAGACCAATCAGTATTTTATCTTGTTTATCAAAAGCCTATGAATCTCTAATGACTAATCAGATATCAAACTACGTGTCTCAAAAAAAATGCTATCTCCGCTGCAGTCAGGCTTTCGCGTTGGACATAGTTGTTCAACTGCTATGATAAAGGTTTTGGACGATATAAGGTACTCGTAAAATGATGGATTAGTAACACTATTGTGCCTACTTGATTTTTCCAAAGCGTTTGATATGGTTAACCACTCCTTGCTTTGTTTTAAGCTGAAATATTTTTATGGCTTTTGTGACAGTGCTGTCTCCCTGCTGTCTCTCAAATAGAGTACAGAGAGTAAAGGTCGGCGTAAACTTTTCGAAGTATTCGTCTGTTTGTAGTGGGGTACCTCAAGGGTCGGTTCTTGGGCCTCTTTTATTTTCCATTTTTATAAATGATATCTTCAGCGTATGCAACTTGTCATCTTTGCATGCTTATGCTGATGATATTCAGCTACATCTTTCTCGTAGATCTGGGCTCATGGAAGATTTGGTATGCAGGTTAAATGAGGATCTTGAAAGTATATAGAAGTGGGCTACTAGTAATGGGCTTCAGCTTAATGCGTCTAAGTCATATGTAATACCCATCAGTAAAGATAGTGCTTTTTTCGAAGATATTCCGGATCTGATTTTAAATGGCAAAAAGCTCAGTCTCGTAAGCAAAATTAAAAATCTTGGTTTTCATATCAATTCTACTCTTACCTGTTCTGATCACATTAACAGCGTAGTACAAAAAATTTATTACATCTTACGTAACCTCAGAGTTTCAGTGGAATTTACACCTGTTGAAATGAGACGTAAACTTGTCCTTCAGCTTTTACTGCCTGTAATAACCTAAGCAGAATGATTTTATAGTACGTTAGACTTGCGATCTCAATTAAAATTATGTTTAGCATTTAAGCAAGCTACTAGATATGTCTTTGGGCTACGCAGATTTGACCACATTTTGCAATTCAAAAAATGTATTCTTAGATGTGATATAATTAATTATCTTAATGCTCGAAATTTCATCTTCCTGCATAAGATAATGACTGATAAATTTCCTCCATATTTGTTTCAAAAAATTCAATTTGGTCGCTCTACTAGAAGTTACATGCTTAATGTTTTTTATTAATGCCACTCGATTGTGGAATTCTCTACCAAGCCACGTAAGAGCTATAAAGGAAGCAACAAAATTTAGACGTGCTGTACTTCAATACTTTTCTACTTACTGAACACTTCTCAGCCAGTTTTCTTCAACTCTACTTTTTAAAATCTATTCTCTATGCTATATCTTCAAACTCACTCTATCGCTACTTATTATTAGGTTAAGTTCTTTGATATGTTTATTAATTTTATATACGTTTAAAAAATTTATTGTAATAAATATATTTTAATCTTTGTATTACCGCAGTGTACTGTGCATTAAAAGAATTAGGTTCTTATGGCACTATGAATGAATAAATAAATAAATAAATAAAATAAATATAGACAACTAGCTGAAACCCGGCGCGTTGCTGCCACTCTCCCTTGTCAAACGCCCATAAAATGTTATCAGTTAAACAGCATGTCTAAATTGAGGTCAAATACTGAATTCCGAGACTGTGCGACCTATATCCACAAAGCTATTCGATATAACAATTTTGGGTTGTATAGGAAGTGCCACGCCCTATTGATCACCCCTCATAGCACTTAATCAATGAAACTGCATGTGTACATGGAGGTTGAATACCGAATACCAAAACTGTTCGACATATAACTCCAAAACTATTCGATAACACAAATTTGGGTTGTATGGGAGGTGCCACTCCCCTTTCCCTACGCCCATAAAATTTCGCCAATGAAACTGCATGTGTAAATTGAGGTCGAATACTGAATTCCGAGGCTGAGTTACCTATAACTCCGAAGCTATTCGATATCGCAAATTTGGATTAAGTTGGTGGTGTCACACCTCCCCGACAAACTCTAAAAAAATTTATCAGTAAATCTGCATGCGTAAATTTTGGTCAAATACTGAATTCCGACGCTGTGCGACCTTGAACTCCAAAGCTATTCGATATCACAAATCTTTGTTGTATGGGAGGTGCCACGCCCCCTTGATCAACGCTCATAAAATGTAATCAATTAAATTACATGTGTACAATGAGGTCCAATACTGAATTCAAAAACTGTGCGACCTATAATCCCAAAGATTATAGTTCGCTTGATATCTTTAATTTGGGTTAAATAGGAGGTTTGACGCCCCCTTTTCGTACGCCCATAAAATTTAATTAATGAAACTGCATGTATAAATTGAGGGCGAATACTGAATTCTGACGCTGTCAACCTATAACTTCAAAGCAATTCGATATCACCAATTTGGGTTAAATGAGAGGTGCCCCTCCTCCTTGTCCAACTCCCATAAAATTTTATCACTGAAACGGTACGCTACACCTGCACAGCAAGTTTCACTATAAAAATGTGTAGAACTCCGGAATTGCCATTATTTCGAAAAAGTGGGAGTATATTTAATGCGACCACGCCCATTTTTTGTACAGTTACTGACAGTAACTATCTGAACAAAATTACTAAATCTTGGTTTTTACGATCGAAACCGTCTGATATATATCCTTTATTTGGTTTGTGGTCGATAGCGCAAATTTGGCTTGTATGGGAGGTACCACGCCCCCTCGTCGAAACGTTACCAAACCTCACAGGAACACTCACTATCCTCAGCAGACATTGTTCTGCCACAGACCACCTTACTGCCATATACGAAAATGTCAAGAAATGCAAAATATATTCACCATTTCCAGTATAGCTGCCGAAAGTAGCCATACGCACTAAATAACCAAATTTTAGTCTAATACGATCAAAACCATGCGAAATGTAGCATTTTTGTTGTTTTGCAAGCGGTAAAAAGGGTTGCGGGAAAATATTTCCCTTGAACCATCTCGTAATCGAAACAAATCGACTGTCCAAATTTCAGCTCAATTTAGGTTAAGACTGGCGCACTTTACTTCACTCGACGCTAACTCCCTGAAAAGTGAGTTTAACTAAAGTGGGACAGGCCTATTTTTAGTGCACTTGCCGAGAGTAATTTTTGTCCAACACGATACAAACCGTTGAAATAAAACGTTTTCATTGGTTTGTGGGCAGTAAAAGGGGGGCGTGAAACCAATTTTTAGTATAGTTGCTGACAGTAACAGTACAAACTAAAGCAACATTTTAGCTCAATAGACCCAGTAGTCAATTTTAATGATTTCTCAAAAAGTGGGTGTGGGTGTGGCTATATAGCGATGACGCCTTTTTTTAGTTCAGTTGCCGAAAGTAGCCATACAAACATAGGTATCACATGTTAGTCTCATACGGCCAAAACTGCTTGAAAAATAGCATTTTCACTGATTTTTGGGCGCAAAAAGGGGGCGTGGAAACCAATTTTTCGTACAGTTACTGTCAGTAACTACACAAACCAAAGTACTAAATTTAAGTCTTATACGACCAAAACCGTCTGAAATAAAGCATTTTCATTTCTTTGTGGGCGGTAAAAGGGGGCGTGGAAACCCATTTTAAGCACAGTTATCGACAGTAACCGTACATACTAAATTGCAAAATTTTAGCCTTATACGACCCAAACTGACTGAAATATAACATTTTTATTGATTTGGGGGCGGTAAAAGGGGGGTGTGGCACATTTTTCCCCTCAACCATCTCGTACCTGAAATAAATCGGCTGCCAAAATTTCAGGTCAATCGGTTTAGTAGTTTTGGAGTCTATAGACATCACACAGCCAGACACACATCGTTTTGCTTTTTATATATATAGACATTGATTTGTGGGCGGTAAAAGTGGTCGTGAAAGCATTTATGTATAGTGACCGCCTCTTGGAGCACCTATACAGTAAGTTTCACTGTAAAAGTGTATAGAACTCTGGAATTGCCATGATTTCGAAAAAGTGGGCGTATTTATTTTACGACCACGCCCATTTTTTGTACAGTTACCGACAGTAACCATCTGAACAAAATTACCAAATCTTAGTTTTTTACGATTGAAACCGCCTGATATATATCCTTTTTTTGGTTTGTGATCGATGGAGCAAATTTGGCTTGTATGGGAGGTACCACGCCCCCTTCTCCAATCGTTACCAAACCTCACAGGAACACTCTCAAGATGTGGCTTTATTTTCTCTGAAAATTTCATAAAGATCGGTTCAGCGGTTTTGGAGTCTATACGTGATATAGCCACATACCCACATACCCACATACCCACATACCCACATACATACATCCATTTTTATATATATAGATTAAAGCACTAGAAAAATGCTATTAGAAGTGAATTTAAAAAAAAACGATGCATTCTAATAGTTAGTTGTCTAATAAACAATGAAAAAATACAGAAAAAATAAACAATGAAAAACAAAAGTAAAAAATTAAAAAAAAAAAACGAGGATAAACAGGGTTTTTTTCAAAGAGCAGCCTTTTTTTTAAAAAAGTGTTATATTAAAATCGGAAACCTGCAAGACCCTCCAATTTTCGTCTAAATTAATAATTCTTTTTGTTTTTTTGTTTCGGATCACTTGGCAGGGCTGTAGAGTGTACAGCGCACAACGGCTGTCGCCGCGCACGGCTTTGATCAGCCAGACCTACAGTAACGTAAAAAAATTTACGTTCGCTCAAAAAAAATTCTGAAATTACGTTACGTGAAATTACGCTTCTATTAGAACCTCCCCTTAAAACAAAAACTTTTTGGCAAACATTTCTCAAGCTTTTTAATAACTCTAAGGATATTGAAAATTCCTTAATAATTATGTCTTCATACTTCAAACACTTATTAAAAACTAGATGCTGTAAAAAGAAACAGATCTTAGTTAATCATGCACTCAAAATTCAACATTTGGTATGAAAAATCGCAGTGTTATATATCACCACGGTTGACATTACCCCACTTCACCCTACTATTATGTATGTATTTCTCACTCCTAACATCTCTCCTTTAAATTGTCAGCTTAAATTCAAATACAATCAAAACTTTTCTGATTTAAACATTAATTCCCTATTAAATAAATGTCAAGATATCGATTGGAGTATAATCTATGCAACGAACAATGTCGATTAGTGGGTCGAATTTTTAAATATTTGTATCCACAAATTATTCTATAAACATGTTCCAATGATAGTAAATAGCGAAAAATCCACCAAACACCATGAATTACTCATGAGGTGCTAAAACTTATTTATAAAAGAAATTTAATGTACGACAAGTGTAAGAACTATAAATGTTTTGCCTTTTACGATAGTTCCAAATGTGTAAGCAATTCAGTTACTGCTGTGATTCGAAATACTAAATAAATGGCTTCATTATGAAAAAAATTCCACACTGTAGTTTTGAGATTTCTCCTTTTGGAAGAATATCCGATCGACTGGGTTAAGCAGAAATGTACATAATAATAACAATTCATTCAGCTTTCTAGAAATTGCAATACTGCTCTACGAAATTTTATCTTCCGTCCAATCCCCACTCTCCCATTCCTCAGCAAGGCTTTCGAAATTGTGATTAGTAACCTAATTAATCCTAATTTGGATAAAGATAGGCTTTAAAATAAATATCGGTCAGGATTTCAAAGAGGGTGTTGCTGTACCACAGCACAGAAAGTCTGTGAAGATATTCGCTCTGGGTTGGATAATAATATGTGTGGTCTACACCCAAAATATATTCAGGATAAAATTACGAATAAAATCTTTGTAGAAATACAAAGAGAGGCTATTCGTAGAATGTGCAAATGTTTTATACATAGTACAAACGTTTGTAGTGTTGGCTGCATGAAAAAAAATTTTTTGAATTCGTTAATTTGTACATTAAACGAACGCTAGCTTGTAAAAATCTATAATATAAAAATTTGTGAACTGAATGAACTTTTTTTCGTAATATACAAAGCGGTGGCAGCAGCGTTTGTATATTTGTTCGTATCTTTTGTAGATGAAACGAATGCGTTTGTAAAATATACAAATATTTCTTTGTACAATGTACCAACGGTCATTTGTATTATTCACAAAGTCGTTCGAAGGCTGAAAAGAACAAACAGCTTTGTAGAATAAGATAATTGTTTTTGTACATGGTACGAAACTTTTTTTTTTGGGTGTAGTTGTTTTTTTTTTATTTTTCTATAGCTTTCGATTGCATTGACCATTAGCAAATCATAGAAAAATTATCAACTTAATTCTCATTTACCACTCCGTTATGCAACGTGCTGTCATCATATTTTTGCAATCGTCTGCAGTATGTTCACTATAATAACAAAACTCCTCCAACATAAACGTATCATGGGGTGTTTCTCAGGGATCAGTTTTAGGACCATTTTTGTTTATTTTGTTTATAAATGTTACTGCTTTTTAACGTAAGCACACAACAGCTATGCGGATGACATACGAATATACACAGCAAGAGTTGCAGGGTGAAAAAATTGACAAAAAGTGGCAAAAATGTCGAAAGTCGCCTTTTACGAAAATTCATATCTCAAACACAGGATCCTTGGTCCACAGGTTCGAAGAATTCTTGGGTAAGCTTTCGAACTGCAAATTCCAACCGTGTCTGATGAAAAAGTCGAGCAGTTTCATCAAACGACAAAATCAATGAAGGAGCGCTACAAGAATAAAAATTTGCAATCTTTTGTTGCTGATATGTGTTGGTTTTTGGCACCGGATAAGGCGTTATGAAGAGTACAACCATAAACACGCCAGTAGTTCCAGTCTTGAAGAAATCTTAAATGAATCATGTACGATTTTTCTTGATCCTTGACGAAACATGCAGATTTGGCCATACATTTCATTGACGAAAATTTCATATAAATGTTCCAAATTCGTGCAAGACGCAATCGAGAAACGTCGGGATTTATCATGCAGAAACCCAATATCGAATAGTTGAGGAAGTTTCGTTAACGAAAAGTAGACAGGAATATAAAGAAAATTCGTAAAGGAATTAAAATCAAAACGTGTAATAAAACACGAGAAATGCGCTGGTTTCAAGCGGGACAGACTCAAAAGTATGACAGTCATGAGTAAGGAGAGCCAATAGATCAAAACAAAATAGCATATGTTTACATTCTTTGAAAGAAAAAACTTTTCATTTAAACAGCTGATTTTACAAAAATTTTGAAAAACTTTGCATTTTTTGTCAGTAAATTTGACTTTGTAATAAAAAGTTGAAGATTTTTATGTAAATGAAAAATACCCCTCAGGAGTAAATACATTAAAAAAACATCAAAATACAGTAAAAGTTAAGCATTAAAAAAACTACTGAAAGTACTTCGATGCGCGGATAAGTAAACTATGAGATATTATTAAACTAGCAAATCTCATATTTTTTTTTCAAATAAAAGTTTGTTCATCAGGCGGCAGATGTTAGGAAAAATTAATAAATGGATTGTAAGAGAATATTTCTGGAATTGATGTCATGTACTGTACTATTCGTTGTTCATCTAAGTTCCTTTTGTTTTAGGCTTAAGGTTCAAAATTGTGAAAAAATTGTTGTTTCCATGCAGTTATTGTGATCGAACAACAATTTATTTTATAATTTTGACACTATAGGTTATTAGATCATATAGATATCCCATTCGTACTTAGAAGGAAATCGTAACCAAAAATCTACACCGTTTTATACAGAAGATCATTCCAAAGTTATATATCTCCAAAAGTATTATAGATTCATAAAAACGATAGAAAATTTGAAAAGCTTGCACGATTTCAATTATAAAAGGAGTTTATAAAATTTGGAACTGCGCATTTTATAGTTTTGAGGGCTCAAACTATCTTTCGTGCCACTGTGCACCGCAAAATAGACGCACAAGCAAACGATTATTTTGCTGTTTCGCATCAAGGATCGCAAAAAATTCTTTTTGAAGAATGCAAAAACAATTACAACAAAAACCAACAAATTGTTCACTATGCGCTATATTTAACAACAACAAAAAACAACAACACACACGAGCTATATAGTTGCAGTTTAGCCTCTGAACGATTCGGGGAATTATAATAATGAATATCTTCAAGATGTTGTAATAAAGTGAAAAAAGATAGGCGCTGACAACCGCTACCTTGCAATATATTTTGTATGAATTTTTTTAAGTCCAGCAGCTCGTGCAGAAACTTCCTTTAAGAAATCATCACGAAAAGTTCGTCAATGATGCCGTGAACTACTGGGACAATTCACAACACACACACACGAACATACATTCAAACAAATTTGATCATTTGTCCCAAAAAAATAATAAAACTTTTATTATTTGCAGTCATTATTTAGCAGCTTTTTAATTTTGTATAGAAATTAAAACCGTAAAATGTGGCATTTAGGTTTTGTATTCGAACAAGCCATAGGTTACCAAAATCCGATATCATTTAGTTAAATGGCATCAGTTTGAATGCTGCGAATGCATATAACAGGAGTGGGCACGAGTTAGACCAATAAGAGCCACATTGAGATTTTCAATACCTTCCAAAGAGCCACACCGTACTTCAAATAAAGAAAAAAAACCTAAACCAAAACTCAGCAAAAAAATTAAGGGAGAAGAAAAATTTTTAATTTTTTTTAAGTTATTTTTGAAAAGCTGTAACTTCTTAAACAATGATCGTAACGGGATCTAAAAAATATTTTAAAGCTAAAAGTTTCTAGTATGACAGCTTTTTGTCCAAAAAATTTCATCAGCTACGATTACGGCACAATCTTTCTTTTTTTTAGCTTCTTTATTTAGCTTAAATTTGGTTTATTTTTTATTTTTCTAAGTCAATTTTTTGCTGAGATATCCAACTTTGAATGGAAAAGGATAACTGTTCCTTTGATCATCGATATCGCAGCAACTAATGATCAGAGCTGTAAAAGAATGCATTCAATTTGATTTAAATCACAAAAAAATGAATCAATGAATAACGAAAAAAAAATGCATTCAATGAATGCAAAATTGATTTATAAATAAAATTTTTAATTCACACTCAATTTAAAAAAAATGATTAATTATTCATTTCAATTATTCATTTTCGTTATTCAGAATAATGAATCAAATTTTTTATTCATTTGAATGCTATTCACAAAGAATGCCATTCACAAAGAATTACAGAATTTTCAATTATTCTATATTTATTCATTATTCATTTTTTATTCGTTATTCATTTTTTATTCTTTATTCATTTGTTATTCATTATTCATTTTTTATTCATTATTCATTTTTTATTCATTATTCATTTGTTATTCATTATTCATATTTTATTCATTATTCATTTTTTATTCATTATTAATTTTTTATTCATTATTAATTTTTTATTCATTATTCATTTGTTATTCATTATTCATTTTTTATTCATTATTCTTTTGTTACTCATTATTCATTTGTTATTCTTTATTCATTTTTTATTCATTATTCCTTTGTTATTCATTATTCATTTGTTATTCATTTTTTTGTCATTGCTTATCAATTTGACGATATTGATAAGAACAGAAAAAAAAATTAAAAAGTTAATATACATATATACAGAGTTGTTGTTGCCTTCTTCAAAGTTATTTGATCTGAATAGCTCACAATAAACCCGAAACACCCTGTCGTTGCCATATGGGCACGCAAACACAAACACTTAAAATGTGCTTATTTTAGTTTAAACCATTTTATATTTGCGTTAACAGGTCATTCTAAAAATTTAACAAAAAATTTATTCAGGGTGATTCGGGTTAAAGTATTTTCATTCAAAAATTGGTTTAAGAAATCCAACATTAAACTTGATATAAAACGCGTCGTACTCTAACTTCAGGAACAGAAAGATATCTGTAAATAAAAGTATGTACAATTTAAGTTACCAAAAACTGGTAAGAACTTCAAAATAATTTTTTATACTTTTATATCGATGGCTTAATATAGAAAATGCGTAACTCGTTTTTTTTTTGCGAAAGCTACGATTGTAAATTTGTTGCCTATTTTTTATAAAATCTGCATTTAAAAAGTTTTCTAAAAAAAACGCCTTTTCTATATTAACCCATGGATATGTAAAAAAAATTGAGTTTCTCATCTGAATGAAACATGAAATAAGCATTTTGAAAAAAGGAATCTAAGTAATCGAACTACCCCCTTAAATATGAAATAACTTCAAGTACTTAGAATCGTACGCTTGCAAACACAAACTAGGTTAACACTAAATTGACCGCAATCGGTAAATCTGACCTGCTATTATTGTTTTTCGAATCTATACATGGTTTTTCATTCTATACCATTATAAATACATTAAATACATTTAATAATAAATAAACCGTTATCTGCGTTTAATAATAAAAATGATGGATATGTTAATCACCAGCAATTTGATGATGAGGTTCAGGAAAAGGTATAGAAGAAATATCGGTAGGTTGAGTGTTAATAAAATTCAGAGTAAGGTAAACACGCAGTCATGACTATTTCCAGCGAATTAATGCCGAGCTTGCTTCTTCGTCCCAGTGGTAAATGGATAACCGAAGTAACCAACTACATACTCTTAAAATTTATGTCATAAACTATATACTTATTCCAGCGGGGTGTGAGGAATTGGTTCTTCATAAGTTAAGACAACAGAGATCATGCGTACGTTTAGAAACTAGTAAGGCCCAAATGAAACATGCTTTTAATGCCACCGAATTCTCTCACCAATTTCCTAAAATTTTTTTGTTGCGTTTTTTTAACAGATTGTTTTAACAGATTGTGACAAACGATTTAGGTTTGTCTGTTATGTTTTTTTTTTTTTTTATTTCTTAAGATATTTATAAAAAATTTTTTGCTGTTGTTATCTATATCGTCAAATTAACAGCCCTATTCTGGCAAATTAACAAATTGTTAACCAGTATTTTGAATATTTCTATGTGTTTGTTGTTTTCAATACAAATTTTAAAGCTCAAAAAACAAAATTTGTTAATGAAATTATCAATATCTGAAAAGCAGTTGACAATTTTTATCAAAATTTTTTATTTTTGAGCTTCAAATTTTGTTTTGAAATAAAAAAATTACAACAAACACATACAAATATTCAAAATACTGGTTAACAATTTGTTAATTTGCCATAATAGGGTTGCTATAAAAAAAAACACAGCCCGAGTCCTAAGCAATGACAAAAAAATGAATAACAAATGAATAAAGAATAAAAAATGAATAATGAATAACAAATGAATAATGAATAACAAATGAATAAAGAATAAACAATGAATAACGAATAAAAAATGAATAATGAATAAAAATAGAATAATTGAAAATTCTGTAATTCTTTGTGAATGGCATTCTTTGTGAATAGCATTCAAATGAATAAAAAAATTTATTCATTATTCTGAATAACGAAAATGAATAATTGAAATGATTAATTAATCATTTTTTTAAAATTGAATGTGAATTA
Source organism: Dichetophora obliterata (assembly GCA_963920525.1). Lineage (NCBI taxonomy): Eukaryota > Metazoa > Arthropoda > Insecta > Diptera > Sciomyzidae > Dichetophora > Dichetophora obliterata. The sequence goes on from OY986435.1 coordinate 193,899,723, forward strand.
AAAATTTTATGTATAAATCAATTTTGCATTCAGTGAATGCATTCTTATGTCGTTATTCAGTTGTACTTAAAATTCTGAATATGAATGCAGACTTTACAGCTCTGCTAATGATTGCACAGAAAATTAAAGGTTCGTAAAACCAAAATAAGATCCTACAAAAGCTCTCATTCATTTTTGATTTTTCATTTTTGAATCCTTGATTTCAGTTGGAAAAAAAACCGAAAATATATATTCGGGTGTTTTAAAAAACCAACCCTTATTTTGCAACTACTGCCTAAAACTCCTATTGTTTCTATGTTTTTTTTAGCACTTTGACCTAAAAAAAAGGTATGACCTAAAAGATCTGACTAGTTTTAGTTTCGGTCCGAATCGTCAAACTTTGAATTAGGAGCTTAAACATCAATTATTGATGATTGAAAAATAAAATATTTTATTTTCTTTTTCTTAAGTTGTTGCTTTAAGGAATCAGAAATTTCGATACGATGCTTTTTCAAGAAGTCACTATAAAAACTAGAAAATATTCGTAGTCATCAACTTTCAAAACTTTGTACACATCTTCTCTCTCTTTAGTAATAAAAAAAAAAAGATTGTTTTGTCTCTTTGTCTTGTGTGGAGTCCCTTGAAAACAAAGTTGTTGTTTTGCCTTCTTAAAAACTTTTTCGATCTAAAGCTCGCAATTAAATTCAACTAATAGTTTAATAAAGCACTAACTATGGCGGAGCACTGCCAAATAAGTTTAATTCATGTCAAATTAATTAAATAATCTATTAATTGATCGATTTCGGTCAAGGTCATGAGAACACTGGGTTGTGAAAATAGCCACGACATAAGTTAAAACACTAGCTTCTGGCGAAGCAAAAAAAAAACTCGTTTCAATTCTATGGTGCATTTCGACAAACTGTCGAACACTAATGAATATTGAAATAAATAAGAAGCAACTAGAACAGATGGCGACCTTGGTAAAGTTGATGGCGGTGATCTATAAATAGCCTACTGCTTTAAAATGTCATATGATTAAGTAGCCAATTTGAATGTTCAATTTGTTCAATATAGTTCAGGTGAATGAGTTCCAAAATGTGTGAAATCATATACGACTTTAAACAGTAAGTTGATCACAGCTTAATCACTCAAAGACTATTGAAAAGGAAATGTAGGGATTTATGAAACATACTGTCGAGTCAGCTAAGTGATTGAATCTATTCAGAGTTGTTTTTGTTGTTGTTGCCTTCTTAAAAACTTAATTGATTTAAAGCTCGGAATTAAATTCATGTAATAACTTAATAGATCACATATTAATTAAAATTGTTTTGCTTCTCCTAAAAATTTAAAAATTCACAGTTTGGGCTCTTTTGTTTTTAGGGTGCGATATGCTTATTTTGTTGTTACACAATACTAAAAAAAAAAGAAAAGAAATAATTAGTTTCTAGTTTTTTAACGTAAATAGCATAACAAAACAAAAACGAGATTTAAGCAAATCTTTGGCCAATATTTGAAAACTTGGTTCTGTATTGGTTAAAGCCGTTCACAACAGCAAACAACTAGAAAAACTACAATTCGAACATCTGACTTTGACATCTAGCTCAACTTTTGTGTGAGCTTACCTTGAAATCATGAAGAAAAAGTACAATATAATTAAATAAAACGTCCAATAATGAAAAACAAGGTTCACATTATTAAATTTTTCTTCAAATCGTTGGTCCAACAACGATAGAACAAAAATGAAATTCCATTGAATTTGGCAGAAATAAAAATTTTTATTTTTTTTTTATATATATTTTTAAGAGCCCCACTTAACTTAACAAAGAGCCGCATGCTGCTCAATGAGCCACACTTGCCCACCGTTGGCATATAAGATAAATCGATTATTGTCGTTTAAAAAAAGCCTTAAAACTGCTGCCACATTTCCAATTATAAATTGATTTCAGCTATTTCAGATTTTCTGGAAAGGTATTTAATAGTTTTAATGACTCCTGCCATCACGGATTTTTGTTGGTTACAATTTTTAAAAAAATTAAGAAACACTAACATATGTGCAAAATTTATGAAAATTTATTTCTGCATTCCGATAAACACACCTTACATTTTTTTTCAAAAATGTTTTTGCACAGTAAAATTTAACGTTTAATTCTTTTAAATACAAATTAATTTTGTTTTTAAATTCTCACAACCTAAGCATAGGTAAAAATTTGTTAAATGTAGAAAAATCAAAATTCCTAAGCTTAAACTTTAAAATTGTTTTAAAAAGAATTGTGATGGAATTGAGAGGTCGGATTTGTCGCGGATATAATCACAAGATGTCCCTCTCTAAGAAATTTTAAGAACTTTGGCTGAAACTTTCGAAAGGCCGAACCGGTCACACAGTTTAATTAATTGTGATCTATTCTTTTCATTTTTACATGATTTTAAGTGTGAGCTCTTTAGATCAAGTAAGTTTGAAGAAGGCAACAACAACAACAACAACAAAAACAACTCTGTATAGAGTCAATCACCGAGCAGACTAGACAGAACTGTTTCGGAGGCTGCTAAGCCTCGCTCTTCAGTAGTCTTGAGTGATTAAGCTGTGACCAACCCACTGTTAAAGTCTTATATGTTTTAAAAAACTTATTCGAACAAATTCGTAAGAATTTTAATGTTCTCATCGGTCATTTATTCATATGACATTAAATCAGTAATTATTTTTTAGTAGATCAAACCTTTACCTCTACCGGGGTTGCCGTCTGTTCCAGTTGCTTCTTATTTTTTCGATATTCATAGGAGTTCGACGAGTCTGCCAATAACACCATACAATTAAAACAATTTTTGCTTTGCCAAAAGCTAGTGCTTTAACTAAAAACCGGCTATTGACATTTGTTCGAACAAATGTTAAATCATTTAAGACTTAAGCAGTGGGTTGGTCACAGCTTAATCACTCAAGACTACTGAAGAGCGAGGTTTAGCAGCCTCCGAAACAGAGTTCTGTCTAGTCTGCTATGTGATTAACTCTATGCAGAGGTATTGTTGTTGCCTTCTTTAAGCCTACTTGATGTTCTAAAAAGCTCGCAATTAAAATCATGTAAAAACGTTTTGTATTTTATATAGTTTCGATGGTGACGCGAAGCTCACAGGTTACAGGTAGTCACATATATTTTTGAAAAAAATAACATTTTTTATATTCCCTCCCCTCTAATACTTTTACCTATAACGTCATACATAAATTTTTCCACTGTCTTTTGAATCTAATTTAAAATACTTCTTTTTATTCTCCTTTCAGTTCCTCTAACATCAGTGAAAGGTGTCTTGGGACGTCAAGCTATGTTGCCGTGTGATATAACGCCTATGGAACGCGATGATGCTGTCTACATGGTGCTGTGGTTTCGAGAGGGTGCTGGTGAACCCATATACAAGTAAGTGTTGCCAACAGAATTAAACTAATTTTAGTTAGTTACTTTAGAAAGGGGGGAGGGTAATGTTTGTTCGGTCAAAAAAAGGCATATCTTCAAGAATTTTTTTATTACACTTCAGTATTATAGATTTATCTTGAAAATTAGTATATTATAATACAACATTTGAAGAATGCTTAAAAAATGTTGGTACGAAAATATTAAGAAATAACGGATTTATTGCAGTTCTCCGCTGGTGCCTCGAAAAATTTTTTCGGTGAAAGCGATTCCTTAGCACTGGATTATCTGAAATAAAAAAAACATATTGCTTTGATTAGTTAATTTGTTTCTCTCTCTCAATTGACGCCGAGGTTTTTTTATTATATCAATTTTTAAAAATGTTGCATCATTTTAAAGTTAAAATGTCGATTTCTTGATAGTTAAATCGACCCTTTTGTTATTTTAAGATTGAAACTAATAGAAATATTTAAAAAACTCGACGCCACTTTATAGTTTGAAAATTTAATATGAGTACATATTTTTAAAAAGATTGGTTTGGTAGTTTTTTCGGAATGGTGGTCACCGACTTTAAAAATTATATGTTTTGGGAAAATCGATTTAAATTTTTTTTATACTCGAACATCAAAGTATGAGGGCCGGTCGCTTGAAACGCTGTATCTTCGTTAGTTTTGCTCCGATTTAATTGAAGTTTTGACTCAATACTCTCGCAATATTGTACATTTAGAAAAATTTAATTAAACAAAGAAACAGTTTAAAAACCTTGCCCCCCCCTTTAATGAAATATGTTTAAACACAAAATGTAAGCTATGCCTCAAAAGAGGCATTCAATACTCCAAAGTTGAAGCCATAACAAATGTGTGGAAAAAGCCATCCTAACTAAGATAATGAAAATTTTAAAGCACACAATTAAACTTTCACTAATCACCTGGCGACTGAGCGTTCGCTATGTTCTAGCAAAATTTATTTAATTCACATCGTTTATTCACACTGAAAATTTTTCATACCACATTAGAAGCAGATACATACTTACAAACGTAGTTAGGCTAAGCCATAGAAACCTCGTAAATTTGCTTGCATTATTAAAGGATTAGATGTAAGCTTTTAAGGCTTGTGTGTTAAGCTTATGCATTCATTTACACATAAAGGAGAGAGGGATGAGCAGTGGGAGGAATTATCAACAGCAATTTAAAGCTCTTAGTATTTATTTTCAGGTTAATAAAGAAAGTTAAAAGAGATTTAGCTAAAAATATTTCATATGCTAGAGCGTAAACGAAATGTTGCAAGGATAATAAATTAAAGAGTTTAATTTTGATATGAATTAGATTAATTTTTGCTTCTCAACTTGCAATTTTAAAAACTTTTTCTATACTCTTCTTACAGTTTTGATGTACGTGGTCGTCAATTTGGACAGGCTCGTCTGTGGTCCTCACCCACAGCCTTTGGTACACGCGCCTACTTCAGTGGCACCTCACATCCGGCCCAACTTAAAATCGATAACGTGCGAATAGAGGACGAGGGAGCCTACCGCTGTCGCGTCGATTTTCGAAACTCACCAACGAGAAATATTAAAATTAATCTCACAGTTATTGGTAAGTAAAGCGGCAAGCTGCTGTGCTGCGCCAGCAATTATGCAACACTATGTGCATGAGCAGTAATTGACCAACTGTTACTCTTTCTCTTTGTCGACCCATTTATGGCAATTCATTGCGTTGCTGCTGTATAAAATGATTGCAACATTAATAATGAAACCGACCAACAAATCCACACCCTGCTAGACGCTCGTACACTCTTGCTCTTTCGAGCAGCGTCAGCTTCATCTGAGCATAACCCAAGCGCACATCCGTTTCCGCTTTGTACAACATCCAGTTGCAATGCAGCAGCGACACTCATTCTTTCGCCATTAGAATGATTCTTTTGAAAAAAAAAACAAAAAAAAATAAAGGAAAAAATAAGTGAAAATAAATCGCGTAGCATGGGACGAGAATAGTTTAAAAAACCAAACACGACGACGACCAACCTTCTGGTGGCTGGCATGTAAATTGCAAAGCGTTGAATTGGTGAGCAATTTAAATGCTTTATTGTGCCGGCGATGCACCGCGACCACACAATAGCACGACACAGCAAATCCTTACAATTCTTGGATGTTGCTGCTGTTGCAGTTATAAATCCCGATGCATTTGCCGGATTACCTCTGGAGTGGTTTGCAGGCGCAAGGAAACTATTTCGTAGTGCTTGAGTGCGTCGCTTAGCTAGCATTGGTTGAATGTTGTCCCGCCTGCACTCACCAAGCCACAAATAATGTTACACAAAATTCATATTCTAGCCAGCGCACAAAATGTTCCTAGCGGATCTCTGTGGTCGCCGCATCCTAGTTTGCTTTGGCGAATTTTAAATTATATTTCGACGGTAACAAACGCACATATTTGTTGCTGTTGCAGCTATTGTTGTTATGGAGGATGTAGAATGTAGGATTGGCAATTGGAAAAGAAAAATATGTGAGAAATATTGAAAGTTTTTATAACGTTGTGAATCGTCGACAGCCGCAAGCGGAAATGGATTAGGATAGATTTATTTTTTAATCCGTTGGTATATGAGACGGACCGAGAAATAACAGCCTCGGATAACTATTTATTGCGGATAAGTGGTAGCGTTTACTGTATTTATCTTCCTTAACTGGGATATCGGGAACGCCATTAAGCAGTGGCTGAATATCAGAGCTGTAAAATCGGCATTCATATTCAGAATTTTAAGTACAACTGAATAACGTCATAAGAATGCATTCAATGAATGCAAAATTGATTTATAAATAAAATTTTTAATTCACATTCATTTTTATAACATTGATAAATTATTCATTTCAATTATTAATTTTCGTTATTCAGAATAATAACCCATTTTTTGTATTCATTTGAATGATATTCACAGAGAATGCAATTCACAAAGAATTTTAGACTTTTCAATTATTCTTTCTTTATTCATTATTAATTTTTAATTCATTATTTATTTTTTATTCATTATTCATTTGTTATTCATTATTCTTTATTTACTTGTTATTCATTATTTATTTTTTTTTCATTATTCTTTTGTTATTCATTATTCATTTTGTATTCATTATTCATTTTTTATTTATGGCTCATTTATTATGACTCAATAAAAAATTAATAATGAATAAAAAATTAATAAAAAAATAAAAAAAAATTAATAATGAATAAAAAATTAATAAAGAATAAAAAATTAATAATCAAAAAAAGCAGATTAATTGAAAATTCTGAAATTCTTTCAGAAATGCATTCTTTTGAATAGCATTGAAATGAAAAAAAATATTGATTCATTATTCTGAATAACGGAAAAGAATAATTGAAATGAATACTTAATAATATTCTTAAAAAGAGTGTAAATTAAAAAATTTTAATTATAAATCAATTTTGCATTCATTGAATGCATTCCTTTTCGTTATTCACTGATTCACTTTTATGTAAATAAAATCAAATTGAGTGCATTCTTTTAAAGATCTGCTGATGATGGGATTCTAAATATAAAGAAGATTTGATCACATACATTTCTACTGTTTTATTTCCCTGTTTGTTTTTTTTTTTCTTATTTGTTTTATTAGAATATCATTTTTTTTAAGGGAGAGATTCGTACCTAAATAAAATAATTATATGTGCAACACTTCAAATGCAATTCTAAGCAAACATAACTGTATTTGTTTTTATGTGTTTGTACTTATATGTTTAACAAGATAGAGCTTGTTTTAAAAACTTGTTATTAAAGAATTATAATATATTTAAAACGTTTATAGAAAATATTTATGTGTGCAAAACCTATTTTTATTGATTTGAGGGAATAAAATAGATATAAATATATATATTACATATAAATATGTAAGTATATTTTAAAAAACAATGTGTTTTCCTTTCTTACATATGCATATATGCAAATTCGGAGCTTGATGTTGCTACTCCTAAAAAAACTCTGCATATCTCCTAATTCAAACCAACAGTCACAGTGGAAAATATTGTTGAATATATTTCTTCTCGCGCTCAAATTGATAAGAAACTAATTGCTTGCTACAGATTGGTCAAAAATGATGCTAATATATCTAACTTAAAAAGAATTTTCTTTAAGTTAATTATTCCTGCTTGGTGTTACGACAAAATCTTTAATCCAGCTGTTTGGCCCACTGATGTCTTGGTACGATAGCATTCTTTTTTCGAAGAGAAAGGGGTTACTCAGATAAGAAAGTAACTAAGTTGAGTCCTTCATCGGCTAGCACAAGTGCCATAAGGTTCTATTACCAAAATCTTTCTGGTATGCGCACTAAATTAGAAACTGTACGCAATTTTATCTCTGATGCTGATTATGATGTTTTTTAGCTAATCGAAACATGGTTAAACGATGCTTTTTATGATGATGAAATAGCTGATCCGTTTAGGTTTCAAATATTTCGTAATGATCTGAGCTCTCTTCAAACTGTTGCTCTAGAAGTGGTGGTGTGCTGGTAGCTATCAGAAGAGATTTTTGTTCATCTACATGTAATATTGATGCATTGGAGGGACTTTTGGATCAGCTTTGCATTACACTATATAACATCCCCTCGAAATCATTGTAGTGTGCGCATCTTATGTTCCAACTGTAAACATGTTGAGAATATTATTTCGTTGTCAACTTCTGTCAGCTGCGATAACTATTTCTGTGTTGTTGGAGATTTCAACTTAAGTAGTCTAATCTGGGTTTCTGCTCCGGATGATGATTCGGTATTTATTCTTTTAACTGTCAATAAATTATTTGAAATTAATTTAGTAGACAGTTTTCTAAGTTTATACCTTGTTCAGATCAATTTTGTCCTAAATAAATTATCTAAAATATTAGACTTAATTTTTGTAAGCTATTAAAAGTTAAATTAATTGAATGCTTTTGTCCCATTTCTGTGGCAACTTTACATTACACTGCCTTATGTTTTAATATAGAATTTTATTTCTTTTTGAAAGTAAATTCCTCTAATCAATATTTTTATGATTATAATAAATGTAATTATGAATTATTAAATTATCTAATTGATGACATAGACTGGCATCAAATCTTTAATGGGTTCGATACTCAACATTCTTTTGAATTTCTTCTTAAGTCTTTATTAGAAAATGTCCTCATTAATATTCTTCTGAAAAGGAAGTCTTATAAACTTACATGGTATACTAAGGATTAAAAAATGCTTAAGAATCTGCGGAATAAATTTTCTGAAAAATTTAAATTACAAGTTTATTACAATTTAATGATAAATTTGATCATTATAAACGTGAGTTCGATTTTTTAAACAAATTCCTTTATAAGCAATATATCTTGAATATTGAGTGCCGTATAAAATCTGATCCTTAATCCTTTTGGAGATATGTTTAATCCAAAAAAGGTTCATCTTACATCCCGTCGTCTATGTTTTATAAAGATAATGTATCGAACACTTTGACTGATACTGTAAATTTATTTGCAAATTTTTTTTGTTTCGAACTTTAGCAAGTATAACCTTAATAATAGTCAATAAGATTCTGATTATGTTGATTCTTTTCTGAATTTTGGTAATCTTTGTCTATCCTTAACAGATATTGAAAATGGTGTAATTGGTTTAAAGGATTCCTTAAGTGAAAAGTGATATTGATGGATTTAGTTGTCACTTCTTTTTAAATTGTGTTAAATCAATCTCTGTCCCACTTTTTTGATTTTTAGTAAATCTCTTGCCTCAGGCACATTTATACAGAAATGGAAAATATTTATTATTTTTCCTATTTATAAATCAGGAAATAAAAATAATATTGAAAACTATTGGCCTATATCAAAGCTTGCAAATATTTCCAAAGTTTTTGAAAAAATTGTTAAAGATAAAAAAAAACCTTCGCGGTAAAAAATATTATTTGTCTCTTCCAGCATGGTTTTATTACGGGTAGGTCAACTACAACGAATTAAAGCATTTTAACAAGATATTGCATAAACTCATTTGAAGATGGTAACCAAGTTGACATAATTTGTTCAGATATTTCTAAGGCTTTGGACAAATTTCCACATGATCTCCTAATTTGGAAATTATCCATATATGGTTTTCATTCATCGTTTCTTCCGTGGCTTAGATCTTGCTTGTTTAATAGGGTCTCTTGTGTTTCTATAGAAAACGTAAATTCTGAACCTTTTTTGGCAACCTCTGGAGTCCCGCAGGGCATTATCCTAGGTCTTTTACTTTTCATTTTATTTATAAATGATATCTCAAAACTTGATTCAAAAATAATTATCTCACTTTAAATCTGAATAAATGTTGTAGTATGACTGTATCAAAAAGTTATACTCCTATTATTATTTTTTTTCTTATTACATTGATGGTGTGCCTTTAACTTAAGTCAATGAAATTCGTGATCTTGGTGTTTTTTTTCGACTGTCGCTTTAGTTTTAATGGCCATATTAATCGCATAATTCCGAAGGCTTATTCTCTTTTGGCTTTTATTAAACGTAATAGTTCTGCTTTTCTTGACCCTTATACTACAAAACAACTCTATATTTCATTTGCAAGATTTACATAGGACTACGCATCTCTCATCTGAAACTCTTATTATAGCACTCACATTAATCGTTTGGAGCGCATACAAAAGAAGTTTCTTAATTATGCTTTACGCTCGCTTGTTTTCACTGAGCCTATTCCTGTTTACACTTCTCGGTGTTTACTAATAGGTCTCAAAATTCCTGAAAAGAGACGGTTGATTCAAGATATAATGTTTATTTTTAATATCATTAATAGTAATACTGATTGCGCTTTGCTTCTTGAGCTTATAACCTTTGATATTCCGTCAAGATCTTTACGTTCATCTGACTATTTCTAAATTAAATGTCACAGAACAAACTATGCCATCAATGAGCCCATTAATAGGACTGTTCTTAATTTTGAATAAGATTTATATAGATAGTTCAATCGATTTTTGTATGTCCAGACGGTTAAAAATCTTGGAATAAAATAGAAACTTTTCTATACTTTATATATGACCACAACAGCTTTGGTTTATATATGACTACAACAGTTTCAAATCTAGTATTTGCGAAATACTAAAAAATCGTTTTAATATTGCTTTGGTTTAAAATTTAGTAAAGGGTGTTTTTTATAAAGTGATACAACTTTGAATTAACATCACTGCCATATTTGACCACCCATTTAACAGCTAATAGTTGCTTTTTATTTAATTTGCTTTGACATTTCATTTTATAGATCGACTCATACCAGAGCAACGCGTGAAAATTGTGGAAATTTTTAACCAAAATAATGGTTCTGTACGTCAAACTTATTGTGCACTTCGTCCATTTTATGGCCGAAGGAACATGATTCTAAGTTTTTTCGTACCTCAATTAGCTGGCATTAATCTTACTGATATGTGGTTTCAACAGGATGGAGCCACATGCCACACAGCGGGCGCTACAATTGATTTGGAAAATTTTTGATCAAGGAAAAAATAATTTCACGTAATGGCAAAATTAATTGGCCCCCAAGATCGTGTGATTTAACCTCACTGGATTATTTTCTTTGGGATCATGTAAAGCCTTTTGTCTACGTCGATAAGCCACAAACAATTGAATACCTGAAAATCAACATTCGAAGAGTTATCGGCGAGATACGGCCGCAAATGCTGCGAAAAGTTTGTGAAAATTGGTGTTTCAGATTGCTCCTTGTACGCGCCAGCCGTGGTGACCACATGGCCAAAGTCATATGCAAACATAATTGTCATAAAATATTCTATCCAATAAAGCCCGTTTAATTGATCTTAAAAATATATTACTATGTTCTTTTATGATTTAAACTTGTCTCACTCTATAAAAAAACAACCTTTACAAGCTTGAATTGAAATATATAAAAAAAAAATAACAAGCACAGTGAGATTCGAACCAGGAACATCAAGTATATAACCTCACTACGCTTACCACTGGGCTTTTGTGCTATTTCGAGTAAAGGCAATAAACAAGCATATGAACCTAATATTGAGTTTCAGCATTGCAATATTTCTTTTGTTTAAGTTTTAGTACATAAAAGTTTTAACTATGGGTAAGTTTTTCTGAAAGTTTTAATTTTAAGCCTCAAGGTTAAAAAATATGCAGTAGTATTTTAGCTGGACTAAAATTTATTCCAAGATTTTTAACCGTGCAAAGCTAATTTTAAGTCTGCACTGAGAAGACTTTTGCATTAATTTGTAAACTAATTTACTTTAAGTTTATTTAAGGTCCCTATACTTTAAGTAATATTGTATTAGTCTGTTGGGATAAATTCAAAAGACTCGATTAATAAATAAATAAATATGACTTGGTTAAGCAAGAAAGGCATGAAGTACATCAACAATCTGAGGATAGAGCCATCGATTTTCTGCCATTCATCTTAAAGAACTGTTCTCAGATGCTTCATCGACTCGAACTGGCGCCCGTTTTTATAAACTTGGGCCGGAAGAATGACCCACAGGTTTAAAATAGGATTCAAGTCATGACTAACAGTACGGTTTATATTGCAGATTTATTGAAAGTCATTTGTGGCTTGGGAAGAATTGGTTAGTGCGTTGTTTTGCTGAAAAGTCCAGTTATCCTCTTATTTATAGCATGTGAACTCAATAAACACATCATCTAATAACTCAATATACATTTGTGCATTCGATTTGCATGAAATAAAATACAGGGGAGACTTTTAAAGTATTTGAAACCGTCTGATATCATCAATGATACCCGCCCATGGTTACGCGCATACCTAATTTGTCATAGCTGTAGCAAATTGTGCCGGTATTTCTGGCAACCATCAGGCCCGTCAAGGTTGAACCTTTTCTCATCACTTAATATGACATTTCCAAATTCTTTCTCACAAAATTTGTATTTTTCGGCATATGCTAGACTGGACGCAATGTGGCATGGTAGAAGCCTGGATTGAGAGAATGGCTATTCATAACTGAAGTTGACATTTTCATTCAATATTTGTTGGATTATGCTTCTGGTAACCTTCAGATTCAAATGCGCTGCAATGTCACCAAAACTCATCCCTTTCTCCATTGCAAGACGTCGAATTCGTTTTTTGCGCCGTTGGTCAATCGCGGATCTCCTTTCACTAAGCTTGATTACAGCATAGTTGCCTGAGTCTTTGAAAAAATGTTAAAGCACCCTAGCAGTTAAAGCACCTACTTTTATACCGACTGCACTTTAGCCTTTTACATTTGCAGGATCTTCTTCAGATAAGTTGTTCGACGTCGGGTTTTTATTTGAAAAATAAAATTGCTCTAAAATTTGCTCTTATTTCGCTCCAAAAATGTATAACCGTGTTTATTGTTTTTCTTACTTATGTTATCAACAAAATTTCGTAGTTTTTTCGTGTTAGTAGTTAAAACACAAGAAATGCAATTGTGCACATGTAACTATTTTATATTGCATACGCGAGATTTTACACCATTTTCGATTAACGGTACTACGAATACGAGAAAGAGAAGAATTCTCTGTTCTACTAATAAACTCCAAGCTTTAAAAAAATTTTGGCAAACTCAAACAAATGGTATTGTTATAACCCAGGGAGAAAAAAGAAAACTATTTGTGCACAAATGAATATTTTACTGAGGTAGGTTCGTTATGGTTTTTGGTTGAGTTCATAAAGTTCGAAAAAAATAAACATTTCATCAGCTCACTTCAATGTGAAAATTGTTTATACCAGTGATTTAATTGCTGCAGTCAAAGCAGCAAAAGTCATCAAGTTATTGCTTTTTAAGCACTCACTGTTTTCATAGTTTCAAAACATACTACTGCTTAAGCTTGTGCTTGAGAAAAATCAAGCAGTTGCAGTCAAAGCAAAAAAAATTATATATAATATTGTTTTGATACAGTTTTTGTTTTGATTGACTGAAAATGTGAACAAAATCGAAAGTCGAAACAGTATCAGTTTTTCAACAAACGTAGCAGACTGTTTTGCTTTTATGCTTTGTTCTGATACATTTGCTTTATCGCTTCCGTGCCAATTTTTTTGTTTTCAATCGCAAATCACTTTTCGATGGGACACAAGGGTGGACCTTAAAAAGAGTTTTTTTATACTATGTATGTGATGGCAGAATCTGATGAAAGAATTTGAAAAGTTTTTTTGACACTTTTGATACAAGAACACATTTTTAGAGTCCACCTTTGTGTCAAAACAACTTTTTGAAATTGGTACATCAGATTCGATATCAGCGACCCCTTAATATTGCCAGCAGACACACAAAGAGTATAAAACTAAAAACAACTTTTTAGGGTCCACCCTAATGTCTTATCGAAAAGCGATTTGCGATCGAAAAGCAAAAAAATATGCACGAAAGCGGTCAAAAAAATGTTAGAAAATATCAGTACAAAGCATACAAGCAAAACAGTTTAATTAACGACTGTTATAAAACTGCTGCTGCTTCGACTTGCAAAAATTAAGCAGTTGCTGTGCTTCGACTTTCGATTTTGATCACAGTTTCAATCAATCAAAGCAATACTGCCGAAGCTTTCGACTGCTGAAGTGATTCGCTGTCTATCAGATATTGGTTTTTGCTTTTGATTTGACTGCGACCGTTTGATTTTGAGAAGCATAAGTTTAAGCATCAGCAAAAGCAATACAAAATATTAAAAGTTTCAGCAGACAGTTTTAAAAATTACTATAAAATCAAAATTTTTACAATTGGTCCGCAGTTTTTAAAATTTCTTTCATACAAAACAAAATGTCTTCCATACGAATTTCTCGCCTCCTATTAACATACCATATTTATATAAAGGCACCTCACGAAAAAAGTTGTTCGATTCCGATTCTCAAAGTAGAGCTTGTCTTATGTTGTGATATTTTTTGTGAGCTGTAATGGCTTATAATAATTTTTTAAAATTGAGTTGTTTGTAAAAATGTTGTCTGGTGTGGTAGTTTAAATAACAAACGGTCAGAAATAATATTTATGAAAAATTTCTTCCAATCTGCATACAAAAGTTTAAATTTTTGCATTCGGATTAAGGGAGGTTTTAGGCAAATAATTTTTTTAAAATTGATTTTTTTTAAAAATTTAATATTGTTCAACTATTTAAAAATACGTAAAACACATTTCCAATCAATCCCGCTTATAATAAAGATTCAACAGTGCTTCAAGCCCGGCACGCCAGTGTAACTTTTACTAACCAGAGTTAGTAACCTTTAACCCTTTCAGCTCTAAATTATTTTTCGTAAGAAAGAAATTTTCCTTCCTATTATTGTTTTTATCATTGTTTTCACTTGCGACACGAATAAAGTATCAGGTCCAAATTAAAATTCGGAAGGAAAAGCCCGTTTGAAGCCACCTCTAGCAGTGAGTAGTAGAAATATGCTGTTGCACCGGTAATGCAAACCTTTGAAGTTGATGGTGGCAATTGCCATCGAAAGGGTTATTCTCGAAACATACTTTTTCAAAATGGGCCACACTCCTGCAAACAAACTTATCGATACATTTTTATATATACCTTTTTTATTTATTTGTAATGTAATTCTACACCCCATTTATCAAATTCAGCGTCTTTGGAAAATTTTTCTAGTCTTTACATGCAACAGTATAGTCAAAAATAACGTCAATTTTTTGATTTTCTCTTTCTCGCTTCATAATTTTCTTTATTTTCTGTATAACCATTCCATTTTGATAAATGAAGTATATTCAAGGGTTTACTTTCGAATGCATTTTTTCAGACGATCTGGAGCCGAGCTATGGTGTTGCCCGATTTTCACCTTTTTTTAGCGACACCAACTTCACCGCCATCTTTATATATAAAATATATGTATTAAAAAAAAAATCAGCTAGTGATGTTTTCCTTTTCATATTGAAAAACGTTGTTGTTGTTTCTTTGGAAAGATTCGTTAAAACAATTAATTATTCTAACCTTGACCTTAAGCTCAATAAACGATTTTAAACTATCAAACATTTAGAATTTGTATTTAAATCATATAAGATTAAAATAAAAAAAATTATTTAAACTGATGATGCAGTTAACAGAAAATTAAATTTTTTGTCTATATAATATACATTTTAAGAAAAAAATCTTCTAAAATATGCTTTAATTTCATTCGCTTTTGCCTAAAGTAATGATAATGCTGTTTTTCGTCAATTTGTTTGAATTTTTTCAAGTTGTTTTCACTAAAATTAAAAAAAACTTAACTATTTATAACGCCATACTCACCATCAAGATATCGTAGGATAGGTTTTGAGTGCTTGCATTAATTCTTGTTTAAAATTACTTAAATTTGTATACATTTAAACAAGAAAAAATAATTATATTATTAAATAAACACCTACTGAAAAATTATTGCCTAAAATTAAACAAAATAAAAATGATGAAGTTATTTGAATTTTGAAAGTTTTTGTATGGAAATATAATACAAAGATATCAAAAATATGCATCGAAAACTGCATTATATCTAATCCGATTGCAAACATTTACAATTTTATAATGCAGTTTTTTCCAGGCTATAAAATATGTTGCTTCATTTTTGTACAAATATTACACCAACCAATCTTTATAAAAAAGGCGATTTTTAGAAGTTATTTCCAACCATTCCAGCTCACGGAGGGCTATCGCTAGAGTCGAAACATTTGAGGAATCATCAAAACATAAACCAAAAATTATTTTGAGAAACCAACCTGAACAACTTTTTTTTTCTTTATGAGGCGCCTAAATGTATAAATGTATACATAATATGTATAAGGGAGGTATTTAGATAAGGTCCTGCTCTTAACTCCTTCTAAAAGTCAAGCCTATACTATTCCTTATTTCCTAATCCGTTTCAACACCATTTATATTCTTTTACCTTTTCGTACCATTCATTCATTCATTCATTTGCTGTCATATTAATTTCGCGTTCAACAGCTTTTTCCGTTCAAACAGCGGTATTTTATTACAAAAATGTATTCCACCCCCTTTCGTTCCTCCTTCCTTCTCAAATAATTTCTTGGCTCATCAGCATCTGCCTCAACACAATCGCACACACGACCGTACACAGACACACACACACACACACACACACCAACACTATTCGGTGTTCCCCCTTGTATAAAAAAAAAATAAAGCAACATATAAACTACATGGCCAGAATGGCATTGTTGCAAGTGCATCAAATATCCAGTTCACAGCGGTTGGCACCACTGTGCTACACATATAACACAGATGTTCAAGTGCGGAAGCAACGTAAGAAAAATGAATTACACGCATTTGCAAATACGTACAACTGAAGTACACCAACACATTCTTCGCACACCAACACAGCAGCAATGAAGCGGAAACGGAAATCTACAGAATTGCGCGCACTACAAAAGCAATATATTTCTATTGCTCGTTGGTTACTTTGTTGTTGCTATCGTCGTCGTTTTTGTTATTTTCTGAACAAATGCTTACATTTCCGCGCGCACATCCGCCCTTAACATGCAAATACAATATGGCGTCCAGCGTCAACGACATGACGTTTGCTGCTGATACATCTAATGCTGTTGTTGTTGCTGCTGTTACTGTTGCTGCTGTTACTGTTGCTGCTGCTGCCGCAGCTCCATGGCAAACATAACTCTGACAAATTGCAATATTTGCACAATTTGAAGTGGACAACAGTAATAAAATGGAGCAAGATTAATAACAAGAATAAAAACTACAACAAAAGCAACAACTGCAAAAATGCAATAAAAATGACAACAACTTCTGGCAAATGGCAAAGTATTAACATTTGACGGGGGTTTTTTATTTATTTTTGTTTTTTTTTTGTTTACTTTATGATAAAAAATGGCTACTTTTGACTTCTTCCAAGAGAGGATGGACAACTTGAAAAGAATATGGAATGAATTCCATATTCTGAGATATTTGAATTGAGACATTTACATATTATTGGTTCGTCTTGTGTCAAGTAAGACTTGCAAATATTTACCTGTTCAATTGTTGATTGTGAAGCTAGTTATTTGAAATGATATCTGGATTGGTCAGGCCCGTAGAAAAGATTTTGATCGCTTTGAATAAAAAAATTTGTTGGTGCCAATACAATATTTAAAGTAAGAACTTTTCTTTAAAATTTATTTAATTTAAAGTTATTCTAATTTTTTTTAACTACAACGAGTTACGAAAGATACTGAATTTTTTACGGAAAGAGCCGGCCTAAGACCTAACCATATTTAGCCCATTTGGTGGAAATAGAAATGTGTGCGTAATGACAATGTATTATAAAAAATAATACTCACAGCCATGGGCATCTACAGGGGAAAATGGGAGGACACTTGTCCGTCCCCTATGCAGTGAAAATTTTTTATATATATATTCATATTAAATCAAAAAAGCCGTTAGGGGTCGTTCATAAACTACGTTACCATTTGGGGAGCGGAGGGGTTTTGAAATGCACTACGATAAGTAATGGTAGGGTTTAAAATATTGTAACGTGACCAAAAATTAAAAAAAAAAAATTAAGAAAGTTAAATTTGATATTATTTAAGACTGGCTGATATTAACCTGTTCTTTCTCTGGAATGTTAATATTTTTAAATTTTTTTGCGGGTTTTATTTGAATTTTCTTTAAAAATAGGAAGGATTTGCAAGAGTGTGTTATAAAATGAGGAAAATGTGTCTTTTAAGAAAAATTTATTTTTACACGAAAAAAATCAGAAATTATTTTAAAAGGCTAAGCATTTTTTAATACTTATAAAAACAACATGTTAAAAAATTGAAATCGTTACAAAAATCAAAGGGCTACCAATACATTTTTCTTAATAGAGCATCAAATTTTGTGTCAAACAGAAACAGTTTTTTCTTAAAAATGATAGCCATATAAAAGAGTACACAAAATGCAATTTTCTGTTATTATTGTCTTTACGACAAAAAAACTTTTGCATCGTTTTTGGATGAAACATAAATTTGTTGGGCCTTTTATGAAATAAGATTAAAAATTAATTAAAAGTTTTATTGTGCAAAGACTTTCTATAGTTTTCATGATATGAGAATGTGTTTTGTGTCCAACAAACGAAAAATTTTTAAATTTAATTATTATTTTTAATATGTTCTGGGAAAATTATTATAGGCTCTAGGATATGAACATAAGTAGCGTTGTTTTGTGACCTCTCGACTGCATCTCGCCACAACTATGTTATTTCTGTTTCTAGTACCGAATGCGTGAGTATGTTGATTTAGATATGTAGCAGTATAGTTTATACTTCTTATGTCCTTAAATACTTGCAGTACCAGATAGAGTATAGATAGATAGATAGATTCTATCTAGGGATTAGACATATTTAACTCCACATAAAGTTGATTGATAGGATAAAGAGGTGGGTGCCCGAAAACTACTTTATTTGTTTATTTGTTTATTTGTTTGTTCATTGTGCGACGACTATTCTAACAAGACTGAAGTCTTATGGCAAGCGAAGTAACATAAGGTTATGATTTATAATGACAATTCAATTTTACATTTTTTACAAATATAAAGACGCTCTAAATGACTTAATATTAGTTCATTAGATTTAAAGTGAATTAAAAGAAAAATAGGGGAATAAAAATTAAAACACAATAAACATGTAAATAGTGTGAAAGAGAAACAAAAAGATTAAAATTTAATCATCATGCATTTATTTTGCATTCTATTTAACTTTATGATCTCCGATATATTTTGATAGGCCCAGCACATCATCATATGTGTCAAGTGTGAATCGACTATAGACATATATATATATATATAAAATCTTTGGTGTAACAGTGAGCTTATTTTTGAATTTATAAAGTTTTATATGAGAATTTATGCATGGTTGCTACTTAGAGTAAGCCCCAGAAGATATAAACTTTATTTTCTTCAACGACGTTTATTGTTTTCATTTTCCATTTTTTTTAAGCTAAAAGATGAAAGAGTTGTTATTTTTAAAAGAATTCAGTAATAAAAAGTAGCTTATGTCCCGACCAGACGCGTATAGAACCCCAATGCCAAGTTTAAGGAAAATATATCCAGAAATTTTCATGCGATCCCGTACAGATACAAATGTTAAAAATAACATTTTTGGAATCCACATAAGAGTGGGGCAATTAGTATGGAAGGAAAAAAGTGTTAATGGGCGCTTCGCGTTTCTGATTCTTGGGATTATACTGAGCAAAAAAGTCCATTAGACCATACGTCTACGGTGAAAATCGAGCTTCCAGATTTTCACTTGCACTTTTTTCTCAGACTTTTGTCACGTTTTTTTTTTTTTGGATATCTTATAACAGCCAAACCATTGAAATATTAAAAAAAAAAAAACGTGACAAAAGTCTGAGAAATAACTGCAAGTCAAAATCTGGAAGCTCGATTTTCACCGTAGACGTATGGTCTAGTGGACTTTTT
The DNA here is from genome assembly GCA_963920525.1 of Dichetophora obliterata. Lineage (NCBI taxonomy): Eukaryota > Metazoa > Arthropoda > Insecta > Diptera > Sciomyzidae > Dichetophora > Dichetophora obliterata. Next base: position 193,919,441 of record OY986435.1, read on the forward strand.
TGCTCAGTATAATCCCAAGAATCAGAAACGCGAAGCACCCATAAAGATGTTCAAATCGCCCCAATCTAATCCATTACCTTCAAAATGTTCAGCGCTGAAAAAATTTCCAAATGACACTAAATGTACAGATTTTTTTCGGTTTTATTATATGTACAGATTTATGCATTTAAAAGCGCAGGTCCACTAATTATAAGCATAAAAGAAAACAAACAATGATTAAATCGGCTTATTAACTCTGTCAAAGACCACGTGAATTACTTTGCATTTGAAATAAGGAGTTTGTCCTGTTCATATTTACTGAATGGGTCGACATAGAATCCGATGAAGAATTTGAAGAATCCTCAATAAAGCTTCTCAATCCCAGTGATTGAGAGCAACAACTCTTGGATCGAAGATGGAATAGCTTTAAACTATGATATAAATAATTATCTCTTTAATACCTTTAAATATTGTACCTTTAATTTATATAGTCATATATATTAGACCGGTCCTTATTTATATGGACAAATTTATTTTCTCGCATATATGTTACGGCAAATGCTAAAAATATTCGTTTTAGTCTCAAAAAGCATAAAAAAAAAATTTGACAACGATTGGATAATTTTTAGCCGTGCCCCAAGCACCTTTTTGTTTTTATTATGAGAAATAAGGCAAAAAAATATATATTTTGTATTTTATTTACATTTATTTGAAAATTAAGAATAAATTGAAATATTTTTATTAATTACATACTTATAGTAACATTAATATTATTTTAATTTAATATTGTAGTAAAGTCTTTTTAAAAGTGGGATAATTCATGTTATATTCTTTTACCACTTGAAAATCGAATTGTTTCTCCTCTTCATTGTGGGTTAATTTATTATTATAATCTGTAATGAATTTGGCGCCTCTTTCAGCT